>RYFJ01001858.1:0-147532 GCA_003991445.1 Oryza meyeriana var. granulata | reverse complement strand
AACAATCTCACTCTTGGGCAACCAGTTTGAGTTTCATTCTGACCCTGGTTGGATAAGCAAAGGCACTAATGGGTATGTAGGAAAACTGATGTTGAGAACAAAAACCCAAGAACAAACGAATGCGAAGCTCCAGAATCCAATAAAACTGTTGCAGGTATAGAGTTAACTAGGAACTTACCCACGACAACGTCCGTAGAGGTCTGGCTTCCTCCGCGCGGACATGGTTGACACGTCCTCTGACCAACAGTCTGCGGTGTTGCTAGTGTAGCTTGTTGCCGGCTCCTGGTGCTGGCGTGGCTGGGGTATTGTCCCAGATTGAACTTCACAGCGTAATGTTCCTGGGATGAGGACAGTTTTGGCGAGATGGCCTGGTCCTTGCGGTTGTAACAGCGACGTGGTATACGGTTTGACTTCCGACTCCTTGCACTGGATGAACCGGAGTAGGCGGGCGACGGTGTCTGAGCATTTGGAGGTGGCATCTGTGGAACAGTCCTAGAGTGTGGAGTTGCTGTCTGACGACTGTACTGCGGAAACAATCCCACGTGTCGCTGGCTTGGGCCACCAGTGTGTTTGGCTCATTCTGCGCTTGCAATCCTCACCAAACTTCCTGCGCTCTTCCTCTAAAAGTAGAGGTCTGTTTCACCAAGCTTGAAAGCTGCTGAAATCATGGCAATCAGTCCAACCTTGAGCCTTAGAATGCAGACTTTCAGGACAGTGCCTCGGACGATCTGGCATCTCTAGCAATATCTTCTGCGCATGTAGCGCGGGCTAGGAGTAGTGAACTGGGTCAGTACTGTGGTGCACCGTCTTGTTTCCTGTTGAAGAGTATGGAACTCTTCCTCTTCAGCTCTTAATGCCAGCAGGACATAGTAATCACGAAAAGCCGCACAAAACTCCTCAAAAGTTAGGGCTTCAGGGTCATCCAACCTCCTCTAAGATTCTCATACCAGTCTACAGCAGCTCCTTCTAACTGCTGACAGTGAAAACGGACCTTTCTCTCATCAGAGCACTGATGATTCAAGCTTGCGCTCCATGTACGCATCCAGTCTTCCGCATCAAGTGCGGGTACCCAATCCCTTGAAAACCGGCGCTTGGTACGCAGAAACTCAAACATCTTCTCAACGTGGAGGGGGAGCATGAACATGCCTTGCGGTTTCTTTGCGGCTGCTGCTGTTTTGGTTCTGAAATTTGTTGCGTCATCATCCTCATGAGCTCGTCTGGCTTGCATGAAGGCTTGAAAATTTTGTTGGTTCACTTGAGGTGCTTGGGTTGTTGCTGACCATCTGGCTGATAAAGCATCGTTGTTCTGGTTACTTCCACTGACCTCCAGTTCCTGGTGTTCACCATCTGTTCACGTGTGGCCCGTTAGAGAGGTACTAGGAAGGAAGAACAGCTCTAAGAAGAAGGGCAACTAATGGGTAGACTAGCACATCCAGACCAAAGCAAACGTATGACTGTCAAAAAAGCTGGAGGCTTCAAACAGACTGTACGACAAACCGGAAACCAAAAACTTAAAAACAAGCAACGCCTCTAACACACAACCTTAACGACTTACTAACGAACTGAACTACTAACTACAGGCAAACAGACTCAAAACAAGAGCCACTCCTATAGCTAAACCCTAGTCCATGACGAGCTTCACGAGACCCAACGCATCACTGTGTAGATCCTCCTTCCATGGTTGACGATATAAATTAAAGCAGATAGGGAAGATTCCAGAAAAAGGGGAGAGTGAAGAAAGAGTGAGTAAAGAATGAACAAATTATATTGTTTTGTAATTCTATTAAAATAGTTTGGAAGCACGACCAGGCTAACTAAGGCTGCGGCCTACAGTCGACGCGGCTCTGATACCAACCTTGTGGGACCCCAACACAGGACCCTCTGTGTATACGTACTAGCCCAGGATCATGGTAGCACACACAGTCACAAGAATAATATCATAGCCAACATCACGAAGGAAACCAAACTATTTATTAATAAATTGACTGTGATAAGCCTTATGGCTAAAGTTACATTTATTATGCCACAAATGGCCAAAAGAAAACAAGATAACAGCGGAAATAAAATAAATACGTGGAAGCTCCATTTAACATGCCACAGGCAGTCAACTGGGGCACACGACCTATTCCTCGTCTCACAGCAAACTCTTCCGAAACAGCGGACACCTTTCGTCTGGAGTTGGGGGGAATTGCAAGGTGAGTACATGTAATACTCAGCAAGTGCACAGAAATATGCATATGCACAGCTGACAAAGAAAGGCTAAGGCTATTTTGCATAACACAGCAGTTGCATTTATAAACAGTTTATAAACAGAGTTAAAACAACATTTAAAATCGCGGGTGTTACCATCCAACCATCCACACAGGACCGCATAGCTAATTTCATTTTCCTGCACACAGCATCATTACCAACCCTTGTTTTCACAAACTACCCCTCATTAGAATTCACCGAGCATTGTCCATGACCGTGGACGCGGCTATTCGAACAGATTAGTTAAACACTTTGCAGAGGTTGTACAGCTTTACCCACAAGATACATCATCCTCTTAACGGCCATGCGCAAATATCACACTTCACACTGTGTGCGGCCAAGGAATCCGTAACAAGGCTTTTTAGAAACTCCGCCTCAACACTGCCTTCCCCCATGAGCCACCTTTTCCTCACACAGAGAAGAAAGTACCCATGGCTAACCATACAACCTATCATCTAACCACCTGGGCCGACAGTGCCAAGACTCGGAATCCTACTGGGCCAGGTCCTTCCCACTAGGGCATGTGGTTGTACGTTAGGCTCAGATCATTGACTTATGAAGTGAAGTCCTTAACTGACCAGGGTAACTTGCCAAAACTACAGTAGCACACAGCTTCACATTAGGCTCACACAGAGACCTAATCTAGTAAGGATCACACAGATACCTTAACCCCTTACTAGGTTCACACAGAACCACCCATCACCCCAGTCCAAAACATTTTATCCACCCGTTGTTTACTACACGGTGCAACACATGCTACCGGAAAGATAGCACACAACCACACAGTTCATATAAAACAGTGATAAGTATATCATTAATCATTATTATGTTTTGCTTGTAAAACAACTCAGAGCAGGGCTAAGCATTTACTACTCTACCCTAAGTTGACCTCTTTGTTCAACTCACAAAGGCTAGGGTGACAAGGTATCACAGGGTATTCAACAATCAAAGGCATGGAATGATAACAATTAGGTCATGCTACCCATCGATCATTTATAAAATAAAATCATGCATGTTTTGCAACCAAAACAATTTATAAAGTGGGTTCAATATGTTCAAAGGGTGCACTTGCCTTGCTCCACGTACTGTCCTTGCTCTGCGTCTTCTAAGGCGAACTGCTCCTCGGCTTCCACGTCTATACGTTCACAACGAAAATAAATAAATAACAAGAAAACAGCCTAAATGACATCAATTAAAATAACCAACTGAACCAGGAGGTAGAGCTCGATTTTAGAAGAATTTAGGAAAAAGAACGGGTCGAATCGGAGTCCGGATGGATGAGATATGAACTTCGGAAGTTTGGAATCCAGAAAAAATCCGAGGAAAAAGAGAAAGAATATTCCTGGAATATTCCTTGAATTTTAAATTTGGAAATTGAATTATCTTTGTGGAGGACAAGGAACGGGGACCACTGGTCAGTGAGATGTTTGGCGGACTCGGTCTACGGACCGGGAGAATTGAGAGGTGTGATGGAGGACAGGATGACGTGGACGCTACGTGGCGAGACGTGCACTGGATTGGACGATGTGACGATGACGTGATGAAACTAGGGCTGTGATTAATGTAGGGAAAACTAATGGTATAGATCAACAGGAGAAAACCAGCCGCGGGGCTCACAGATCACAGACACAGGAGGGGAGGACCGGAAGCAGGGCGCGGGGTGCAGGTGACTGCGGCGGTAGACCGGCGTTGGCGTCGGCGGAGGACCGGTGGCGGCGACGGGCCGGGGAGAGCAGGAGGCGAACTCGGCGGCGTCGGCGCCGGCTAGGGGAAAACAAGACGCAGGCGGCGGAGGGAGGCCGGTGCAGAGGCAGTGCTCACCGGCGGCGGCGGGGCGTCGGCAAGCGTTGCTGCGGAAGAAGACGACGACGGCGGCGGCTTCGGAGGACGGTGGCGGTGTAGATGGCTTCGGGAGAAGATGGGAAAGCGACGCGGCTGCACACCTATATATAGGGGCGCTCGCGGCTAGGGCGGAGGCGGTTAGGGCGGAGGAGACCGGCGGCGGCACGGCCTGGAGACGCGGCGGACCGGGCTCGGAGCAGCGGCGGCAGGAGCAGGTGGGCCGGCGCGGGGCAGCTGGGACGAGGGTGGAGGCGGCTGGGCCGGGCTTGGAGCAGCGGCGGCAGGAGCAGGTGGGCCGGGCGGCCAGGAGGCGCGCAGAGGCGGGCCGGGCCCGGTGGCCGGAGGAGGCAGGCAGGCCTGCGGCCTGGCCAGAGGAGGAAGAAGGGGGAGGAAGAAAGAAAAAGGAAGAAAGGCAGGGGCTTTTGCGGAAAAAAACTTCGAAATCGGGCTCTAAATTTATTGGAATGATTTGGGGAATTGAAAAAGGAATTTGGACCTCTGGGAGAAAAATAAATTGGGAATGAGCTCCACTTCCGAAATCCAAATAAACCCGATTAATAAAACAGCAACAAATCACACCGTAATTAATTATTTAATCATATTAAATCCTTTTGTTATGAAATTTTTTATTAAGCTATTTTAGGCGATAAAACAAGGATGAATTTTCGCAATCGACCAAAAAGAACGGAAAGCGAAAAATCTGGACGTGACAGTCAGCCACAAGACGTCCTGTAGCTCCCGAGTGAAGGCTGGGATGCCTTCGTCTTCGTGAGGGCTCCGACTCCGATCTTGGCGATGTTGTCGCTCGTGGTGGAGACCGAAGCGCTCGTTTTCGTCTTGTAGTTAGCGGTGTTCATCTTCTTCGCGTTCTTCGCGTCGAGCGTTTATGGTGTGACGAAGGTCTCGGTGCAGTCGCACTCGGAGGTCTTGATTGGGTCGGCAATCGTACTGGCGATGCCGCCGGTTGTTATTGTTGGTATTGCCAAGCGTTGTTTGCCGGGACTCTTCGTGTTGCTGACTGGAGCCGGCTGCCCAGCGTCGCGTTGATGCAGATGAGCCTGCTGCCAGAGAACCCGACCGGTTGGTCGGTGTATCAGCGTTGTCCGACTGCTGTTGCTGCTGACAGGCAGCAGCTGTGATCATCGCCTTGATCTTGGCGATAGTCGGAGTGGCCTGGTGATCCGGCCCGAGCTGGAGGGTGTCCAGCAGAGTTGCTGCGGCCACAACGTTCTGTTGTGGTGTGACGAAGACGTCGTGGTCGCCAACTTTGGTTTGGAGGATCTGTTGCTGAGCGATTCGCCCAACTTGTCGTAGCTCGTTATTGCGGGCTTCGCGGTTGGCCTCCTCTTGCTGTAATTGGCGTGCCTCCTCTTGTCGCTCCTCTTGTAGTCGGCGCACCTCGGAAGGTGGTGTTGAAGCCATGAAGATCTCGCAGGGGAGGAGAAAGCTTGCCAGAGTAGAGTCCGAGCTGGCGCTCGAACCGCTATCTGATTTGGTGTCGGACTCTGAGTAATCTATCGGAGTAAGAATGACTCCGACCTCTCTGGATCCGATCTGAAACGGTGCTTGACCGTGTCCAAACTGAACCGCTGGAGATCGGGTCTGCTGCGCGGTTTGTAGATGCGCAGCGTCGCCGAACCCGTGCGGGAGACTGACGATCTCTCCCCCTCGCGGCCCAACCCGCGCTGGCTCGAGGCCTAGCGCGAGCCGGACGCCGAAGGGGAGGGTTGTCCCGATGTTCGGCGATGTAAGGGATCTCCGTAGTAGGTCGTCGAAGGAGATGGCGGCGTCCCGTGGGCCGACTGGCGCAATGTCGGCTGGTCCCTCGGCTGGTAAGATCGGATCTGCTTCAGCCAAGGTGAGATTGCCGAGTAGATCGGCAACGAAATCTAGGCTCCCGAAGGTGATGGTGTCTCCAGGGGAGAGCTTGGTGCCCTTGACTCCATTGATTGAATCCATCGAATCTGCTAATGAAGAATTCACCGGAGAGCCCCTACCTGACGCACCAACTGTCGATGCTTTGCACCGGCAATGAAACTATGGGGCTACTCGGCGAGGGTGAATTCGATGGATTGCAGAGGAACACAAGAGAATTATACTGGTTCAGGCCCTCAAGATGAGGTAATACCCTACGTCCAGTTGAGGTGTTATTCCTCTGAGGTGTATGTAGACCGATGGTCTGGTTGCTCTTGTTGTGCTTGCCCTGAAGGGCGCTCTGCCTCCCTTTATATACTAGGGGACAGGGGTACATGATAAGGATCCCAGTCGGAAACGACTAAGGGATTTCCTTCTTAGAGATAGAATTCTATCCGACTAAGACTATGTTTCCTTATTATACAAGGTATAGCCCGTCGGTTGCTATCTTATCTCTAATTACATGGTCCGGCCCATCCTCTATCCGAGTGGCCCATGTACTGGTAATGAGGTACCCGGGGCCCATGGCCTCCACACTAGGAGAGGGAGAAGAAACGCTTCAAGCCCAGCCGTTGCCCACGCTGGCTTGTGGAAAGTACGGGTAATTGTCCAAGTGGTTCCCGCGAACCGGTTCTTAATTGCCATGGGTGCGACAAGTAGAACCATACACCCACAGCCCACCATTTAGGTCTAATTTTAGTAATTTAACATCAGCCTATCCAAAGTTCTATTTTTCTGACATTGAGTCGAATCATATAAAAAGATAATATTTAATTCCCAGGTGAGCTATGTTGCTAAGCATGGCTAAGCAGATCCTATCTCTAGCCAAGTCATCCAATGAGACCTAAGCTAGTCAGATTATCACGCAAGGTTATCAAGGAATGGATAACAAATAAACAGGGTCTCAAGTAAGTGGATAGGTTATCCCATATTCTACGTAATTGGCAAAACATGCAATTTATTTATAAATCGTAAAATATTTCACAAAGTAGGTTCAACATGCTAAAGGATGAATGTGTGACTTGTCTTGCAACAAACGTCTTCGATTACTCTTCCGTAGACTCCGCGATCTTCCGAATCGGCGATTAAAGGTGACTACACGCAAAACAATAAAAACCCTAAGAAACTTCAAATAAATAGTACATAAAAATTACATAAACAAGTAGATTATAATTTTAGATGAATTTAGGAAGAAGAACGGGTCAGTTTGGAGTTCGGATGGAAAAGATATGGCTTCCGGAATATCGAATTCAGAAAGAATTCCAGAAAGAATTGGAAAAGAATATTCTCGGGAATATTCTCTCGGAATTAAATTAGAAGAATTATTTTTGAATGGATAAATGAGTGGGACCCACCGTCATGGACACAGATCCTGTGAACTAGGTCCATGGACCGAGGGAAAAGGTGAGGTGGTGGACTGGAGTGATGCGTCTGCCTCGTGGACAGAGAAATGACGTCGCTACTGAGGTGGATATCGATGTGGCACGAAAGGTGAGATGGCGATGAGGTAGATCGATGATGAGGAAATCAGTACTGAGGTGACAGTCGAGATGGACTGGCTAGGATTGACGTGGGATCGGATTTAGACGTGTAGAGGTGGCTGGATTAGTGAGGTCCAATGACCCAAATTGAACTCGAAAGGATCGGACGGACGAGATTCGATCAACGGTTTATGAAGATTAGATGGCTTGGATACATATACGTCGGGGTCACAGGGGAGGGGGAGACGCTGGGGTCCATGCAACAGTGGCATGCCGAGGGGCCGAAACGAGCTCGGCCATCCAAGGTGCAGCACAGGAGACACGCTGGCGCAGCGGCCGGGGAGAGTGATGACGATGGTAACGGTTGACGGTGGCGCACAGGAAACGGTGCGGCCAGGGACTAGGAACAGCGGACGGCGGCGCCGAGGGGGAGACGATGATGGCGAGACCGATGACGCGATGGCAACATGGGGAAAAACGACTAGGCGATGGCGAAGACCGATCAGCGAGGGGGCAGCGACGGCGATGACCACGACATGGCAGGACGGCCTAGATGGGAAGAAGAGGACACCACCGATGGGAACACAGGGCTCACCGGTAGCGCTAGATTGCGGGGACGGCAACGACAGCTCGTCGACCGGGACGATAGCGCAACGACGACGAGGGCTACGACCGGCGATGAGGACGACGGTGACTCGGCCGTGAGGATGGAGGGCGGCATCCAGCAGGCAAGACAGCTATCGGCATAGCCGTCACGGCTAGGTGACGGCAACGGCACAGAACCGGCGCAGAGCAGGCGGCAGGGCAGGTGCAGCGCGACGGGAGCAGCAGAGGGGCGGCGCGTGCAGGAGATGGGGCGGCTCGGCGGACGGCCCTGGATGCGGCGGTGGGGCCGGCGAGTAGGCGACGGCGGGCGAAGGGAGCAGTAGAGGGGCGGCTGGAGGCGCGGCCGGTAGAGACATGCAACGGTGGGGAGGCGTTGGGCTTCGGGACAATCGGGGAAGGGTGCTCCTGCGGCGCTCGGGGGCGACGGAGAGGCGACGGCACGACAGAAGGCAAGCGGTGGCTACCTGGGGCGGCGGCACACTGGAACAGAGCGGCGGCGACGACTGCTCGGTAACGGCGGCTCGAGGCAGAGCCAGGCTGCGGCGGCATGGCCCAAGGGGCTACAGACGCCGACGGCGAGCGCCTGGTGGCGTTGCGCGTGGCGAGGAGGCGTAGGTGTCGGCGGCGAGGCCAGGCAACGGCGGCTACCTAGAGGCAGAACAGGGCGACGGTGAGCTCGGCTAGATGAGGGAAAATGGAGAGGGAGGCAAGGGGGTTCCATTTACGAGTGCGGTGAGGCGAAGACGTGGCTGGGCGAGGCGCGTGTGCCGAGAAAAGTGGCGACGCGTGGGAGCGTGGGTGCTGACCGGGTCTAGGGCGGCGCAGAGGCAGGCGAGCTCGGCGCGAGCCGAGGGAGGCAGCGGTGGGCTGGCGCAGGCCGGGGGGGGGGGAAGCGAGGGAGTAGGCAGAGCAGGCCGGGGCGCAGCCCAGGACGGCGGCGGCTTGGCACTGGAGTGGCTCGGCTTGCTGGCCACCAGAGCAGAGAGAGAGAGAGAGATAAGAAGATGAACGAGGGAGTACCAGAAAGGAAAGAAAAAAATAAAAGGAGGAAAGGAAAATTGGAAGGAAAATAAAGAAAAGAGAAAAGGAGAAAAAGGTGGGGATTTTTGGAGATTTCTCCGGAGATTCTATTGACGCCGAAAACCCGCCGAGGGCCGTCCGGCGTCTGGGTGACACGCGAAGGCCTGGGAGATCTGCTTAGCTCTAGTGCAGGTCCTAAAGTCTTGAGGTTCGTAGGCGTGCCAGTCAATTTGACCCCGCAATTGACAAGGAGATGAAGAAATTAGATTACCGATCCAATCGGCCAGCAAGCCGATACGGATTCCTTCCAGCCGATCGCCACTATGCTCGTGCCCGGGCCCCTGCCTGTACTCGCGCCCGGGTCTCGTGCTCGCGTCCGACTACCAGCAGCAATTGCACATCGGCTATCGGCCGATACGGACTGATATAGGCTCCTCGTAGCCGATAGCCGATAGCACCTATGTATCGGCTAGGAAACCGATAGCGCTATAAACAAATAGATAAGCTGTCAGTATAACATGTGCATCGGCTAGAAGCCGATGATAAAATAGATAGGCAGAATAGTAAGCTAGCCGACTGCCGAGGAAACACATGTGCATCGGCTAGAAAACCGATGATAATATAGATGACCAAAATAGTAAGGATAATGCAGTCGGCTTTATAAAAAGATAACCTATCGGCTAAGCACTCCGATAGAACGTCGCATATACACCGATCGGCTCGACAAGGATAAATCTATTATTATCGATCTAGTAGTTCAGACCTAACTGATGCAGCACAGATCGATAATAGTAAAGTAACCTCAACAAGCCGATAGACCTAATGCAACTGTGATGTAATAAGATAACTTATCGGCTATACATTCCAATAAGACGCTTGCGCAAAAACCATCAACCTAGCAGGAACGATTTATCGCTGGCAGTTCAGTAGGTCGGACCCAACCGATGCAACACGAACTGATGATAAATCGCCCCCAATAAATTGATAAGATCTACTCACGCGTGATGTGGTATACCTGATCGGCCTAAGAGGTCGGACTGAACCGATGCAGCCGTAGACAGGGCAGATACAACTGGGTAAGGGCTGACGAGTCTTACCCTCTCGCAGGAGTTCGGACCTATCCGATGCAGCCCCGCTCGAGAAGCAAGAACCCGTCGAAAGGGTGGCGATGCGCCGAAGTTTAATTGATCGAGAGATGGATTACAAGGTCCCCAGGCATACGTATTTATAGCCCGAGTTACATGAGTCCTTATAGGACACAGCACACAACTTCCTATCTATAAAAGGAAAACTAACAAGCCCTGATCGGATACGAGATCAGGTTTTCCTAAAAATTATCAAAACTACCTAATTTATAGATAAGGTAATTAACTGCCATAGCGTGGTCTTCACGATTCCTTCCCGAATCCGGCTTCTTCTGGATTAGCTCCCAACGGTTGATATAGCTTCTATTTTTACCGAATCTGATATGAGCCGTGCCAAATTTTGGCGTTAACACATGCCCCCCAATTTCGGAGTTTGTTATCAAACTTCAAAATTCTTCTTCTGTTTGGGCCTCAATATTCCTTCCTGGCCTCTTGAAGTCGGCTTTCATGAGCCGATACCTTTTGTACTAGGTGTGCTAGGCTCTCGAAATCTTCTGATGAAAATCTTTCCTTGATTGGAGCCACCAAACCTTGGAATGCTAACTTGGCCAGCTGTGCATCATCCAGACTTAAACTATAACATCGGCTTCTAACATCACGAAACCGCTGGATATACTCTGTGACTGATTCCTCTGGCTTCTGTATTACCGATGTTAAGTCTATCAAACTCATCTCCTGACTCCCCATAAAGAAATACTTGTGGAATCGCTTTTCCAGATCGGCCCAACCTCGAACTGAGTTAGGTGGCAATGAAGAAAACCATGTAAAGGCCGATCCGGATAATGATAACGGGAAGAGTCTAACTCTCAAAGCTTCTACAGCCGATGCCTCTCCACATTGAGCCAAGAATCGGCTGACATGTTCCACTGTAGATACATCATCTTGCCCTGAGAATTTGGAGAAGTCTAGTACTCTGTATCGGCGCGGCAACGGAGCTCTATCAAACCAATCTGGATATGGAGGCCGATACATAAACATTTCCTCCTTCGGTCTTAGACCGAATTTCTCTCTTATCACCTCTGTGACTCTTACTGATAAATCTTCTTTTGGATCTTCACCGTAATAACGCAGAGGTGGAGTTGGTAGCCGATTCTGATTCTGATATTCCCTCTGATAATTGTACTCAGGAACAGTTTCTGGATAACTCTGTTGATGCCCCCCATAGTACGCAGTTTGACATCCTTGAGGAATCCCATCTTGTTGCCCCCCAAGCATTTGAATCGGCTCTACTGCCTTCTTGATCAAGCTCTGTAATGTGTTCACCAATATCCCAGATTGATCGGTCAATGCATGATGAACTGCTTTATTAAACATGTCTTGGATCGGCTTTTGTGAACTCGCAGGCGATGTATGGCTCGATTCACCAACCAGAACAGGCTTTGGAAATTGGGACTTTTGAATCGGCCCTTGATCCGTCATACCAAAGGATTTTAGACAAAGCTTTTGAAATTCAGCAATGTTCTGCTCCACTTGTTGTCTTTGTTCTTCGGTCAAATCTTCCATTGTGACTGGAATCATATTGTCTGTGCTGACCTCTTTTCCAGCCATGTTGAAGTTCTGTGTCCCACCAGGCGTGCCAAAAGCGTGTTGACGTCGAAAACCGCCGGGTGTGCCAAAAAGGTTGCGGATGATCTGGTTCGGCGCCTAGAGACACGCGAAGGCCTGGGAGATCTGCTTAGCTCCAGTGCAGGTCCTAAAGTCTTGAGGTTCATAGGCGTGCCAGTCAATTTGACCCCGCAATTGACAAGGAGATGAAGAAATTAGATTACCGATCCAATCGGCCAGCAAGCCGATACGGATTCCTTCCAGCCGATCGCCGCTATGCTCGTGCCCGGGCCCCTGCTTTACTCACGCCCGGGTCTCGTGCTCGCGTCCGACTACCAGCAGCAATTGCACATCGGCTATCGGCCGATACGGACTGATATAGGCTCCTTGTAGCCGATAGCCGATAGCACCTATGTATCGGCTAGGAAACCGATAGCGCTATAAACAAATAGATAAGCTGTCAGTATAACATGTGCATCGGCTAGAAGCCGATGATAAAATAGATAGGCAGAATAGTAAGCTAGCCGATTGCCGAGGAAACACATGTGCATCGGCTAGAAAACCGATGATAATATAGATGACCAAAACAGTAAGGATAATGCAGTCGGCTTTATAAAAAGATAACCTATCGGCTAAGCACTCCGATAGAACGTCGCATATACACCGATCGGCTCGACAAGGATAAATCTATTATTATCGATCTAGTAGTTCAGACCTAACTGATGCAGCACAGATCGATAATAGTAAAGGAACCTCAACAAGCCGATAGACCTAATGCAACTGTGATGTAATAAGATAACTTATCGGCTATACATTCCGATAAGACGCTTGCACAAAAACCATCAACCTAGCAGGAACGATTTATCGCTGGCAGTTCAGTAGGTCGGACCCAACCGATGCAGCACGAACTAATGATAAATCGCCCCCAATAAACTGATAAGATCTACGCACGCGTGATGTGGTATACCTGATCGGCCTAAGAGGTCGGACCGAACCGATGCAGCCGTAGACAGGGCAGATACACCTGGGTAAGGGGTGACGAGTCTTACCCTCTCGCAGGAGTTCGGACCTAACCGATGCAGCCCCGCTCGAGAAGCAAGAACCCGTCGAAAGGGTGGCGATGCGCAGAAGTTTAATTGATCGAGAGATGGATTACAAGGTCCCCGGGCATACGTATTTATACCCCGAGTTACATGAGTCCTTATAGGACACGGCACACAACTTCCTATCTATAAAAGGAAAACTAACAAGCCCTGATCGGATACGAGATCAGGTTTTCTTAAAAATTATCAAAACTACCTAATTTATAGATAAGGTAATTAACTGCCATAGCGTGGTCTTCACGATTCCTTCCCGAATCCGGCTTCTTCTGGATTAGCTCCCAACGGTTGATATAGCTTCTATCTTTACCGAATCTGATATGAGCCGTGCCAAATTTTGGCGTTAACACATTCCAAATTCAGAATTTAAATTTTTGGAATTTCGAGAAGTATCAGGATTATCGGAAATTGGGAAATTGTTCCGAATTTTGGAGGATTGTGAACGTCGGGGTGTGTGTGTGTGTGTGTGTGTGTGTGTATATATATATATATATATATATATATATATATATATATATATATATATATATATATATATATATATATATATATATATATATATATATGGAAAACATAAGCGTCGAAACACCTTTGGGACTCGAAGTATTTCTTCGGAATCGAGGAAATTCGCCGGAATTTTTGGAATTCTCCAAGCATAAGAATATTTCAAGAATTTTGAGAATATTGGAAGGAGTTAACAGGAATATTCCGGAATTAGGATAAATCGGGAATAATTACGGAATCAGGGACTTGGGGAAAAATGGAGGTATTTTGCAATGACCGAGAAATTAGGATATTTGAGGAATATATTTCACGGAGTTTGGGAAACAGAATAAATGAACATCCAAAATATGGGGAATATTTTGGGAGTCGAGAATGGTGGAGGGAATAGTTTAAGAAACATTCGGTCGCTTGGAAATATCGGTATATTTTAGAGAATCGGAACGTCGAGGAGGTTTTAGGGTTTCGGGAGCGACACGAAACCCTAGAGGAAAAAGAGAGTCAGATTTCGCGATGAACGGGGAGACTTCAAAGGACTGAACCGGAATGACCCGAACAGGGGAAAAGACAAGGATTTTATTATAGATTTTTCTAATTATAGAAATGATCTTTGTCCCATTAAAATTAATTCTGGAGCTCCGAAAATTCCAAAAAAATTTGAGAGAGTTTATTAAATCATGGGGAATTTACCAGAAATAAATGTCACCACGAAACACAAGGAGTTTTATTATTATAAATACTTAAACGCTTAAAATATTCCGACCAAAAACCCCACGAATATAAAAGCATCCAAGTATTTATTTAAAATTTTCAACTTGGGATTTTTAATATTGGAAATTTTAAAATTTTATTCAAACATGTTTCTCAAACAAAAATTTTCTAGCGTATTCTTGTATTTCGATTTACCCAAAGACAATTTTAATTAAAGCGATTTTTAGGGCGTGACAAAAAACGGTCAGTGGCGCATATGCGTCAACTACATCAACCTAAACAAATCATGTCCCAAGGATCCATTTGGTCTTCCTCGGATTAATCAGGTGGTTGATTTTACTGCGAGATGTGAATTACTACTCAGCTTTTTCAACTACTATTCGAGATATCACCAGATCAGTTTGAGGGAGGATTGTCTGAAGACATCACAATGCCATTGGGAGCATACTGCTACATCACAATGCCCTTCGGGTTGAAGAACGCTGTTGCAATGTACCAGCATGCTATTTAGCAGTGTCTTCACTCTCAACTCAAACGCAACGTGGAGGCGTATGTCGATGATGTGGTGATCAAGACAAAGTTTAAGGATGACCTCATTGTTGAGTTAGAAGAAACTTTTCAAAGCCTTCACAAATTCAAGATGAAGCTAAACCCAGAAAAGTTTGTCTTTGTAGTACCTTTGGGAAAACTACTTGGTTTCATCGTATCACACCGTGGCATAGAGGCAAATTCAGAGAAGATCAACACAATCGTGAACATGGTACCCCCGACTATCCAGAAGGATGTCAAGATGTTGATCGGCTGCATGGTAGCACTTAGCCGATTCGTTTTCCGACTGGGGGAATGGGGTATGCCATTTTCAAGCTCCCGAATCCAATGGACGCCCGAAGCCCAACAAGCCTTCGAAGAGTTCAAGAAATTTCTCACCACACTACCCGTATTGGTATCACCCTTAAAGAACACCCCTTAAGTTTTGAATGAAGAGAAAAACCATCCCAAGAAATATGCAACATGTATAAGTGCCATAGATAAGTTTTCTCTAATAAACACGGACCAACTCTGGTGAAGTCCGAACAAGGGGCATCGCATTAAAATGGTAGCCCCACATCTTCTGTGCTCGATGGGCAAACATTGAACTTTCAATATCTGATGCCCTTAAAATATCATCAGAGAACATCATGAATTTCTTGGGTTGCCATCTAAGCCTATCAAATCACTTTCTCATTGATTCCAGCATGAGAAATAAATCCTTATCTTTGGGTGCACTAACAATAGAGTGTTCTCCAGATAAGATGTTGTGCATTGTCTTGTTGTTAATATAGAATAAGAGATTCCACACATTTAGCTCACTGCACTTTTCAAATAGCTTACATGCAATGGTTGATGAGTTGCACACCACGTCCCTAGACACCCCACACCAGTCAACTTGTTCGGTATCCCAAAGCATACCTGAATTCATTGTTGATCTTTGTTTAAATGAATTGAATCACACATCGCATTCAACCCTCTTGAAGTTAGGCAGACAAGGAAGCCCTTTGATGCCATTGTTGTACATTAGGGCTTCAATACCACACAACGTGATATTCCGGTTCTCAATAGTGACCACTCTCCTAGTAGTGAGAAATTTTATGTAAACATCTGGTTTGTCTCATGCGGTGCAACGAGATGGAGCATCTTATATCTAGGAAATGCTATGGTACCCTATGCACCTCGTGATGAAGACAATGTGTTTCCTTTTGACCGACCTAACAAGGGCATATAATGCCTTTTGACACTAGAAGAGGTCTAACTCTTTCCTTGTACACTCTCTCAAGGACAATAGTAGCAAAATAAGCCTTAGGTATGGCCCTTGCACCATCAATCTTATCCACAAGTGATGTGATTCTCAAAGTCAACTGTGGAAGGATCTATTTGCACCAGGAATTCATCAAGTTTATGCTTGCTTGTACAGACATAGTCAAGAGGCTGATTTTTCTCCTCGGCACCTTTTTGATCTAGGTCTATTGTCATGTTTCCGGAGCACACAAACTGAGACATGGATTGTGAAATGGCAGGCCTGGCCATTGAAGGAAGAGGGCAGAAGGACCTGAGCACACTGTGAATCATTCACAAGATAGCAATGCCTTTCTCTCTCCTTTTTCTTTGTAGTACCCGTACACAAATTTCTAAGTGGTTTGTTAGTGATATGCCCTAGAGGCAACATGAAAATGTTATATATATATCACATGCTATGTTTATAATGTATTGATTTGTTCCTTGAAATAGACTTTATCGTTATTGATCAATGAGTACGTGACTTATTCATAAGACTCTTAATGTCAAATGCTGCTATTTCTAAATGATCCCTAATCATATATCATATGAGTAACAAATATGATTCTAACATCAACATATGTATTGATTGATGATCATGTCTCATGGATCCTGGTATGGAGCTACCAAATCGATAATATGGACATATGTTAGTGAACATATGTTGGATAGACCCGCCATGAGATACTGCAGAGATTTCATATGTCATCAGTTAGTCTCAAGTAGTGTTTATGTAGAGTCCTTAGACTTGAGATTATCATGGTTCCCAACATACGTAGTAGCTTATTTTGGAACTACTAAACACTACTCCGTAACTGGGTAGTCATAAAAGTAGTCTTCGGGTTTGCTATGAAACATGAGTGGGATGTGAATGATCAAGATAGAATTTGCCCCTCCTTACGGGAGAGATGTCTCTGGGCCCCTCGATGTAATGGATTATGGAAGTGCATGGCCATGCTAGGGTGATTGAGGTGTCAATCACAAGTTTATAATCCATCACAAGATCGAGAGAGTGATTGAGCTATTAAGAGGATGACACAAGTCTCGCCTTGAGCTCAATCGATATCGTGAGGCAAAGGGATTTATACATGAGGACATTACAGGTTCAGCTGATATGATCTTTACGTATATTTTGGGGGCTAATATGCCTTGCTAGAGACCGCTATTAACAGGGTGACCAGAAAGACGTTTCTAGGTCGCGACAAAATATACGTGAACCTACAGGGTCGCACGCTTAATAGGTTGGAACACTTATTCGAATGTGATTCGAATATGGGCTCGATTCGGATAGAGATCTGAATAGACTCTTATTGGGTCTCGGTCCACGAGGCCCAAGTGAGGAGGTCTATATATAGTGAGGCCAGGGGCCGAGGAGATTCATGTTTTCGGTTGACCTCAAGCCAAACCCTAGCTGCCACCTCCCGAGCCAAACCCTAGCCACTCAGGAGTGCTAGTACACTCGCAATCGGCATTCCAGCCCCGGACGTGTGGATACTGGTGGAGGCGCTGCCCGTTGTGGCGTTGATCGGCATCGACGCTGATTAGATCTGCTTGTGGTGTGATTGATTGCGGTCTGTTTGCGGAGATCGACTACTTCCACTACTACCTCGACGAGCGCGTGGTTGGACCAGCTTCTCCAACCCTTCTTCCGTTGCACTGCACGTCTAGTGGTAACGATTCAAGATCCCTCTCTCGCATGATGTCCTGGTGTGCACGGTAGAAAAGTTTTGTTTTCTACTATCGTAGCCTACGCATACTCCTTCATGGTTTGGGCCCGGACTTCCAGCATTTCAGAAACTAGAGATAAGAATTTTATTATTTGATACATAATCGCAACAATACTATAGAATATAGTAGAATGTTACAACAATTAACATATCAACCAATACAATTAGAGGAAACCAAACCAAGGCACCTAGCCAAGCTTCTTTTATGTTGGTTCCCCAAATCTCATCTCCGGTGTGATTACGCTTACACAAGCATACATGTCTATTGCAGCACTGATAAATTGTTAGCACAAGATATGAGTATATGACATGTTATGCGGTAAATGCACTAGAGTAATTTTCAGACAAACAAAAAAAGAACAAGAGGGTGTTAAGTAACAAGGAGTATATTGCAAACTTAATTCTAATGTAAATGAACCCCGCTATACATCTAAAGGACTATGCATACCTCCTACTTTAATTTGATTTATGGACTTCCTGTAGTATTCGTCCCTTCTCTGGTAAGCTTGGTTGACATGTTTTGATAATGCAATCTCGAACAATTCATATATTGTGAACCATTAGAGATCATCTATAATGATTCAATGTAGGGATACGGGTAGGCTACTATAGCACAAAACAAGATTTTCTACCGCATAAACTAGGAAACCATACAAGTAAAAGATCATGGATCGTTACCACTCAATGCACAGAGGTCATGCCTGGAAATTCATTAAAATTTCTAAAGCTAATTTGTGCAATAAATCCTCGTACAGGAACCAACCGAGGTACATAAATCGACAATTTGATAAACATAACCAAAACGTAATAACGATAAATACTTACTGAAGAGCCACTTAGAGCATCTCCAAGAGGTCCAAAAATTAGTCCCCAAAAATCTTATATTGGGGTTGTCCTAAAAAATTTTAGGCTAAAAAATCTTTACCATCTCCAAGAGAGGCCGAGGCCCAAAAATTGGATCAAAAATTAGTTTGTTGGCCACGTAGGATAGATGGGCTCAGCGTTTGCTTGCAATCATTTTCTTTTGATGATACCGTGCCCTCGTGCAAACATCGATCGAGAGGATTCTCTTTGACGCCGTCGCTACTTAGCGCTAGAGAACACGTTTCCGACCATAGTGCTCTCGGCGGAAGACTTTGCCACCAGCCTGTGGAGAAACAGAAGGCCCTATCAATCCCCTAGCCAAACGTGTCATCAATCGCGGTCGGTAGGGAGGTAGATCAATGATGGCTTGTGGCGGTGTGCGGATCAAGCGATTGCGGCAGGCGACGTTAAAAAATCGGTGTGGGCGGAAGGCCTCGGGAGGAAGAAAAGGCATGAACGGAGAATTTCTGGCACGTGAGTGATGAAATTTTCCCACGGGAGCAATGATTAGAGATGCCAATAGGTTCCCCAAATCTAGCTCACTTTTGGGCTAGGATCGGGCATGGTGAATTTTTGGAAATAGGTTTGAGTGTTTGTTGGAGGCCTGTTTTTTTAACTTAAATCCTAAAATTTAACTTTTGGGAACCTCTTTGAGCCTCTCTTGGAGATGCTCTTAATCCTCACACAGAAGAAATCAACAGTGGAACAGCAACCTAGCGAAGCAGCAACACCAAGCCACAAGCGGCTCAACTGGGGTATAAACGAAACACTAAACTTCTCCTTCCATGCAACTCTGATGATGGTAATATTGCAAGATTGAGTACCACCCACCGTACTCAACAAGCCACACATGGCATACACAATAATGCAACAGGATATCAAAGGAAAGACAAAGTATGGCTTATTTGCATAAACAACATTTAAACATTTGTATTTAAAAACATTGAAAACAATATAGTTTAATTACTAATCAATATTAAAACACTACTGAACAACACTTCAATGCAGTTCAGGACCGAACCAAAACCCTCCAAACTGGAGCTATCAAGTTTCCACCAATTATCATCATTAATGAATAGTATGGGACTAATTATGAAAAACATTGCTAGGCCACCCATTAACTGCGAGCACAGCTATTCAAATAGTTTTACTCTGGCCAGAGGTATATCAACTTACCCACAAGACACAATCTCAACATCATGTCAGCCATGCGTCGCGATACTCGAAAGTACCCGAATAGAGATTGTGACAAGACCCTCCATGAAATCCGCACAATAAGAGTGCCACCCGCAGGACCACCTGTCTCTGATAGGGTTGATCAGGTTCCTAAACAGGGAGTTGATCCAACGCCCAAAACATGGACTTATTGACAACTGCCATGGTGGTCTTATTGACACAGCCACAACACACCGTGGGGCCTCCGGTTGAACGGACCGCCATTACCCATTTTGGCTTGTGGTTATTATGAGTATTGTTTCGCAACAAGTAGTCCGTGAACCGATCCTTAAGTGTCATGAGCACCACTAGCATCAACAACAATCCATGTGCTCACAACCCTCCATCAGTCAAGTTTTAGTTAGCATATTAATTAACCAGCCATGACCAACTGTCGTGCAACAATAACCACTAATCATTAATTAAACAGGGTGAATGAATAGTTTTCCCCACATAAAATAACGCTAAAGTTTCTAAGCATTGGCTAAGCAAAACCTAATTAATCTAGCTAAATCATTAATTGGATATTCAGCTAGTCAATATTAATCACCCAGGGTATCAAGGTAAAGGTATCAATAGCAAAATATTGGCTATAAACAAGAAATATAGGATAATAAACAAATACCCATAGTAATGTCATTCCAAAACATTGCATGCAATATCATTAAAATAAAATAGTTTTCACAAATAGGATCAACATGCTCAAGGGATTGTCATGTGATTTGCCTTGCAATAGTAAAGTCTTCAATAAGTCTTTCGAACACTTCCTCGATCTTCGTGATCCTCTGAAACGGCGAAAATACGCGGCTACATACAAAACGAGAAAAAAAATACTAAGAAACTCCAAATAAATAGTACGTAAAAAGTACATAAATAGGTATATTATGATTTTAGATGAATTTAGGAAGAACGGGTTGAATCGGAGTTCGAACGGAAAAATATGACCACCGGAAAATCGAATTCAGAGAAAATCTAAAAAGAAAATAGAAAGGAATATTCTCTAGAATATTCACTAGAATTTTGAATTAAAATAAATACTTTTGACTATGTACAGGAGTAGGGCCCACTGGTTAGAGACTAGGCTCATGGTTGACCTTATCCATAGAACAGTGGATGGAGTGGAGTGGTGGACTGATGACTTGGCGCACATGGCGATGAGGTGGCAATTAAGGCTAAGGTGGCAGCTGATGTGTTCTAAGGATATGGCTTTTAGGGCTGACATGGCCATGGGGTTTATTATGGAGATCCGACGGTCTGGATCTGATCTCAGGGAAATCGGACGGACGAGACTGGATCGGGATCGTTATGAAAATCCAACGGCCCTGATTGTTTGGAGGCGATCGGTTGGTGGAAAGGGTTTCATGCACTGTTCACCGGGCCCGCTTGTCGGTCACTGAGAGGAGGAACCCGATGGGGCCCGTGTGTCATACACAGAAGGGGGCTGCTAGTGAGGCCCACCCATCAATGGCCCGGGGCCGGGCGAGATTGCCTGTCTGCCGTGGTGCGGCCGAGAGGAAAACCGACGGCGCGACGGCGGCGGTGACTCGACGGCACGCCGGTGAGGTGAGGGAGCGGAGCGTCGGCAGTGATCCGGCGATGATGACAACGGAGGGCGGCGCCGACTGGAGAGGGAGGCGACGCCGTTTGGGGCGAAACAGAGGCCATGGGCAAGAGGAGACGAAGACGGGCGGCCTCGGCTTTGGAGCTCACCGGCGATAGGCGGAGGACACAATGGCCCTGGCAGCGACGACGACGATGACGACGACCGCGGCGACCGGCGGCGGCAGCCCTGCTCACAGCGGCGATGCAGAGGGGCGAGGTGGTGGCGCGAGGCGTTGGTGAGCTAGGGCGGCTCGGGCGGCGGCGGTAGATGGCGGCGCCGGCTAGGGCACGGGAGGGGGCAGCACGCTGGTATTTATAGGAGGCATAGGTGCTATGGCGCAGGGGTGGCGGCGCCTGGGATTCACGGCGGCAGGCACGCGGGAGTCCGACGGCGGCACAAGATTGGCAGCGCGGGCCGGGCCAGGGCAGGTCGGGGTGAGGCTATGGCGGCGGCGATGGCAGGCTAGACCGAGGAGCGAGGGCCGGGTCTTGTGGGGTGGGGGATGATGTTGGGTGGCAGGCTGGCCGGGCCGGGGCAGCCGAAGGAGAGAAAGAGAGAGAGTCTGGAGGAAGAAGAAGGAGGAAGGAAGAAGAAAGAAAAAAGAAAATGGAAGGGGGAAAAAGGAAAAAATAAAGAGAAAGGGAAAGGGGGTGTCGGCGAAACGGGAATGGGGGTCCCACATTCCCCGGTACTCTCCTCGGGTCCGGAGCCTGCACCCTCGACGCCCAGGCGCACGGCTGACCCTAGCTGGTCAGCCGCCAACCACCGCGTTAATGGCGGGCTGACCCGAGCTGGCCACTGCCAACCACCGCATTGATGGCGAGCCGACGGCGAGGTGACAGGGCGTGTTGTCCCCGACGCCTGCTCCATTCCCTGTACAGGCAGAGCGCTTTTGACTAAGAGGGCTCCGGAAGTCCACGCCCTGGCAGCGGAGGCAGGTGCCGTCCCATCTCCATGCTCCATCCGCTCACGGCGACGTGCTGACCAAGTACGACTGGACGAGCAGTACCAACTCCGGCGCAGGCGTTGCAGGCGGAGGGGAGGACCGGAGAACTCACGAGAAACTCTCTCTCTCGGTGTGCTGGCACGGTGGACTCCCCTGCTCTATAAAGGAGGATCCAAGCCGACGAGAGAGGGGGGAGAGCAAGCTTTAGCATTAGCAACCGCTCTCTGGCTAGGACCGGCCTTCGATCACACACAGTCGCCACTGTTCTTCTTCCCCAGCTCCGTCAAGCGGGTTGAGCTCATCTTGTAACACCGCAACCATATTCACCTCCACATTGCATACACACAGGAGTAGGGTTTTACGCCTCCGTGCGGCCCGAACCTGTCCAAATACCTCCTGTCTCCTCTGTGCCCCACGGTTCTCCGCCTTCTAGACGATCGACTTCTCTCCCGCGCGGTTATCACGGTTCGGACGGTCCGGACCGGGATCGGACGGTCCGAACCCTTCGTCCCTCACCTCGGGCCCGTGCAGAGATACTCACCCCGGATGCCGCGTCCGCCTGGGGAACAGCCCCCCTGGCCGAATCTCAAAGGGGGGTCTCCTGACTTCCCGCAGTTGGAGTTTCATCCTCCGACAGCTGGCGCGCCAGGTAGGGGGGGTTTTTTTCTTCCTCAGGTGACGTGCAGGCATCCCCAACACCGACACTCTTCATGGCTGGAGGCCATCGTCCGCGGGACTCGGACGAGGAGTCAGGCGGTTTCACCCCGCCGGACAATGTTAGCCCCGTGACGAGTCCGCCGCATCCCCCTTCATCTTCCCGAGGGCACGCGGCCCGTACCCGACGGACCAGGCGTGCCCCGCAGCGGCCAGGTCCCGCAGCCTCGGCCCCTTCCCTCACAGAGGGGGCCGGCAGGTGCCCCACCGGGTCTGCCGCGGCTTCGTCCATGAGGCGCGAACAGGCGCGCCGCACCACGGCACGCCGCACCACGGCGCGCCGTGAACTCGACTTCCAGACGGCGACGCCGCAAGGAGCCCTCCTCGCAGCAGGAGCCCTCCTGCGCCACCCCCCGGTTTTTACCGGGGGCGGAGGCCGGGAGCGGCAGTGGCTAGATGAGGTCGCCAACCTGATAAGCGTGGCCCATCGCGGGGTTGCCACAGACAGCCAGGTAGGGGCCGGGAGCACCGGCCGCACGGCTTCTAGTGCGAGCCGGCCTACTGCCCCGAATCGGAACCAAGCCCGGGGCACTCCACCTCGCTTCACGCCCGGGGCCAACAAAAGCCCTGGCGATCTACGTACCCGGTTAAACCGGATGCGGGACCAAGAGGACGCCCGGGTCACATTGGAGCGACAGCGCGAACGGCCCACTGACGCCGCCAGGCACTCCGAGGCCCAGGCCTCCAGCTCCAACTTGCCGACGGAGACCCGTTATCCATCGCCCGAGCCTGCGCATTATGGCGGCTCGGGCTGTTTGGCGCTCTCCCCGGGTCTCCGGCAGGTCCTTTGGCGGGCCAGGTTCCGGCCCAACTTGCCGGAGAAATACGACGGCTCCGTCGACCCGGCGGAGTTCTTACAGATCTATACCACCACCATCCAGGCGGCGGGCGGCGACGAGAGGGTAATGGCGAATTACTTTCCCGTCGCCCTCAAGGCCCAGGCTCGGTCCTAGATGATGAACCTCCCTGAGGGATCCATCCGCTCGTGGGAGGGTCTTTGCCACCAGTTCGTGGCAAACTTCCAGGGCACCTTCCCGCGCCCCGGCACCGAGGCGGACCTCCATGCCCTGCGTCAAAGCAGGGACGAGACGCTGAGGCGTTTTCTGCAACGTTTCAGCCAGGTCCGTAATACCATCCCACACATTGCCCCGCACGCGGTCATCCACGCGTTCTGCTCGGGCGTGCGCGACCAGCACATGCTCGAGAAGTTGGGCACCCACGACGTCCAAACCACGGCCGAGCTGTTCGGCCTCACCGACCGTTGCGCCCGCAAGGAGGAGGCTCGGGCGTGGAACAAACCACTCCCCGAGACTCCCGGCCAGGGCCCCAGTGAGGGCCCCGAGTCCTCACGTTCCGCGTCACACCGGGACAGGAGGAAGCGCCAGGAGGCGGACGGGAACATCGCCTTGGCGGCGATGGGCGGCCCCCAGCGCGACATGACCCGCGGGGATGACAATGGCGGCAAGCGGCCAAAGGCCGCGCGAGCGCCGCCCCCACCGGCGGCGGCCCGGAAGTGGTGCTCCGTCCACGAGACGGACCATCACGACCTCACGGAGTGCCGCGCCGTCCAGAACCTGGCGGAGCGCACCAAGAAAATCCAGCAGGAGCGGCGGCAGGCCAAGCCCGCTCCCGATGCGGAACAGCCTCTCGAGTTCCAAGAACCCGAGCATATCGTCGCCACCCTCGACGGCGGGGCGCACGCTCACTCCTCGCACCGTGGCTTCAAGGCCATGAGGCGCGAGCTGTTGGCCGCCACCCCGGGCCCAGCGACGTCCCGCAAGCTGAAGTGGTCGGGCACCCCGATCACCTTTGGCCCTACCGACCATCCGGCCCGGGTACCCGGGGAAGGGCAGCTCGCCCTGACTGTCTCCCCCACCATATGTAACGTTAAGGTGGGTCGCGTCCTCGTCGACGGGGGTGCCACCCTCAACATCCTTTCCCCCGGAGTCTTCGAGAAGCTCAAGGCCCCGGGGACGAAGCTCGTGCCCTCGTTGCCCATTATTGGGATTACGAAGGGCCTGACTTGGCCTCTTGGCCAGGTCTCGTTGCCCATCACCTTCGGTGACCGCGACAACTTCCGCACCGAGCGCGTCATCTTCGACGTCGCCGAGTGCAATCTCCCATACAACGCGGTGCTTGGGCGCCCCGCGTTGGTAAAGTTCATGGCGGTTACGCACTACGCGTACCTAGCGATGAAGCTCCCGGGCCCCTCGAGCCCGATAACTGTCCTCGGGGACGTGAAGGCCGCCCTCTCATGCGCCAAGCAGCGCACGGCCGACATCACCCCTACAGCTCCCGACGCGGCGGGCGGCGCGGGACCCTCGCTATCCCGTGCCCCCAAGGCGCGCACCGTCGCCAGCGACGTGGAGCCGATCAAGGAAGTCGCCCTCGGCGACGACCCGTCCCGGACCGTCAGGATTGGCGGATCGCTGGACGAGAAATAGGAAAGCGCGCTCGTCGCCTTCCTTCGGGCAAATTCCGACGTCTTCGCCTAGCAACCGTCGGACATGCCCGGGGTCCCCAGGGAGGTGATAGAGCACCGCTTGGCCTTCCGCGCGGACTCACGCCCGGTGCGGCAGAAGGCACGATGGCAGGCCCCCGAGCGCCAAGCCTTCATCCACGAGGAGATCGATAAGCTTCTTGCGGCCGGCTTCGTCCGCGAGGTCGTCCACCCGGAGTGGCTGGCTAACCCAGTCGTCGTCCCCAAGTCTAACGGGAAGCTGCGCATGTGCGTAGACTACACCGACCTCAACAAGGCTTGCCCAAAGGATCCATTCCCTCTGCCACGCATAGATCAGATAGTCGACTCCACCGCGGGGTGCGACCTTTTGTGTTTCCTTGATGCTTATGCAGGATATCATCAAATCCGCATGGCAGAGGAGGATGAGGAAAAAACTTCTTTCATTACCCCCCAGGGGCTTATTGTTATGTGCGCATGCCTTTTGGGTTGAAGAATGCTTGTTCTACTTTCCAACGCGCCGTCCGGGTAACCTTTGAACCACAGCTAGGCCGCAACATGGAGGCCTACGTCGACGATTTGGTGCTGAAGTCGCGCGACCGCGCCACTCTGCTCCATGACCTGGCCGAGACGTTCAGCAACCTTCGATGCACGAGGATGAAGCTGAACCCGGACAAGTGCGTCTTCGGGGTCCTGGCCGGCAAGCTCCTCGGGTTCCTTGTGTCCAGCCGCGGCAGCGAAGCGAACCCGGAGAAGATAGCGGCCATCGACCGTATGCGTCTCCCGACCAAGCTCCGGGAGGCCCAAAGGTTGACCGGGTGCGTGGCCGCACTCGGTCGCTTCATATCCAGGCTAGGGGAGCGCGCCCTCCCTCTATTCAAGCTTCTCAAGAGCACCGGGCGGTTCGCGTGGATGGAGGAGGCCAATCAAGCCCTCGACGAGCTCAAGAGGTATTTAACTACGCCCCCTGTCCTTGTGGCGCCGGCGCTAGACGAGCCCTTGTTGCTCTACATCGCGGCAACCCCACAAGTGGTGAGCGCGGCGCTCGTCGTCGAGCGCCCCTTACCTACAAAGGCGCGCCCGGGGCATCCGGGTCCCGAGCCCACGTGTGCTCCTAGTGGCAAGAATTCGCTCCCTCTCGGAGGAGCCGAGCCCGAGCTCCCCGTCCCTACCAGGCCGGGATCCGGGAGCACGCAGCAGAGGCCGGTGTACTTCATCAGTGAAGTACTCCGCGATGCCAAATCACGCTATCCTCAGGCGCAAAAAATGCTCTACGCTGTTCTCGTCGCGTCCAGGAAGCTCCGCCACTACTTCCAGGCGCACAAGGTATCGGTCGTCACCTCCTTCCCCCTCGGGCAAATATTGCATAACCGGGAGGGGACAGGCCACGTGGCCAAGTGGGCGGTCGAGCTCGCTGAGTTCGACCTCCACTTCCAGGCGCGCCATGCCATCAAGAGCCAAGTCCTGGCGGACTTCCTCGCGGAATGGACGCCGGGGCCCGAGCCGGATCCCGTCTTCGACGACGCATCCCCGGTCCCCGAGCCGGCCCCCGAGCTGCACCTCTGCTGGACAATGAACTTCGACGGCTCTTGTGCCCGGTAGGCCTCCCGCCCCAGCGCCGGGGCCGGAGTCGTTGTCGTATCGCCCGCCGGGGATGAGTTCCGCTTTGTCGTCCACCTCAATTTCGGAGCCACCAACAACATGGACGAGTACGAGGGCCTTCTCGCCGGCCTCCGGGCCGCAATCGCCCTCGGGGTGCGCCGGTTGTGCGCGCAAGGCGACTCCGAGATCGTCATCAACCAGGTGTCTGGGGAGTACCAGACATTGGATCCCCAATTGGCCGCGTATGTGGACGAAGTGCGGAAGCTCGAGCGCCATTTCGACGACCTCAGGCTTCGCCACGTCCCTCGCTGTTGCAACCTCGCCGCCGACGAGCTCTCAAGACTGGCTTCCTCGCGGGCGCCGGTCCCTTCGGGGGTCTTCCAGGAAGCCCTCGAGGCTCCCTCAGCGCGCTCACCCGGGATCTCGGGGGCCGCCCCCGAGCCCGGAGCCGAACCAGACACGCGCTCCCGGTCCCAGGATTTGATCCTCGCGGCTGTACCCTGCGCGCCTTCCTGGATGGATGAAATCCGGGCATATCTCCTCCGAGCGCATCTCCCCGAAGACGACGCGGAAGCAGAAAGGATCGCCTGCTTGTCTAAACGCTACGTCATGGTAGAAGGGGACCTCTACCGGCGCGGCGCCAACGGCGTCCTGCTCAAGTGCATTCCGCGTGAAATGGGTGCCAAGATCCTCGCCGACATCCACGAAGGAGAATGTGGCAATCACACCGCATTTCGATCCCTGGTCGGTAAGGCTTTCCGGCAAGGATTTTATTGGCCCACGGCTTTGCAGGACGCCTTCGACCTTGTCCGGCGCTGCCGCGCCTGCCAATTTCATGCTAAATAGAGTCACCAGCCGGCACAAGCCCTCCAGGTGATCCCCCTGTCCTGGCCCTTCGCGGTCTGGGGACTCGATATCCTCGGCCCCTTTCCCCGTGCAGCCGGGGGTTATCAACATCTATATGTCGCCATCGACAAGTTCACCAAGTGGCCGGAGGCATTCCCCGTGATCAATATCGACAAGCATTCGGCGCTCAAGTTCATCCGGGGGATCACCAGCCACTTCGGAATCCCTAACCGCATCATCACCGACAACGGCACGCAGTTCACGAGCGAGCTCTTCGGCGAGTACTGCTCCGACGTCGGCATCAAGCTCTGCTTCGCCTCCCCTGCCCATCCGGCTAGCAATGGGCAGGCCGAGCGGGCAAATGCCGAGATCCTGCGGGGCCTCAAGACTAGATCCTACAACGAGCTCAAAAAGCATGGCGTCAAGTGGATCGACGAGCTTCCGGCCGCGCTCTGGGCGAACCGTACCATGCCAAGCCGGGCCACTGGGGAGACCCCTTTCTTCCTGGTGTACGGGGCCAAAGCTGTGCTGCCGTCGGAGCTGACCTTCGGCTCTCCCCGGGTAGAGCGCTACAGCGACGACCCCGGCCACAACAGCATGTACCTCGACAACCTCGACTTCCTCGAGGAGCGAAGGCGGCGCGCCT
This sequence comes from Oryza meyeriana var. granulata, assembly GCA_003991445.1. Taxonomy (NCBI): domain Eukaryota; kingdom Viridiplantae; phylum Streptophyta; class Magnoliopsida; order Poales; family Poaceae; genus Oryza; species Oryza meyeriana. Next base: position 118,984 of record RYFJ01001858.1, on the reverse strand, counting down.
CGCTTCGCGTCGCTCGTTACCAGCAGTGCCTTAAACGCTATCACCAGCGTAAGGTCCGGGCCCGGTCGCTCCAGGTCGGGGACCTAGTCCTCCGCCGTGTTCTCACGCGTGCCGGAAGGAATAAACTTTCCCCCATGTGGGAAGGCCCCTTCCTGGTGATCGGTGTTCCCCGGCCGGGCTCGGTAGGACTGGCCCAGGAGGATGGGACCCCGCTTCCCAACCCCTGGAACATCGAGCATCTTCGCAAGTTTTATCCATAGGCGCATTCTGTAAGTTGCGGGGTGCTCGGGCCAGTGCCGGACTCTTCCTAGTCTCAGCGCTGGCCGGGGGCCGCCACCATGGTGCCACCATGAATATTTCAAGCATAATTTTCGACACCAAAATCCTTCACCGAGCATCTCGAGAAGTTCCGTCCGGAACGGTAGCAGACTGAGCCCGATTGGTGTGGGTCGGACGGTCCGACCCCTAAGAGGACGGTCCGATCGTCGGGCTTAGGACGGTCCGATTCCGGAACGGACGGTCCGAACGCGACACCCACTCCGGGGCAATCTCCCGAGACCAACTCTTGGGGGCCTGAACCAGAGCAGTGTTCGGGCAACATCGCCGGGGCAGTTGCGCGCCTAGGGGCGTGACACCTAGAGCATTCCAAGCCCGGGACCCCGGGTCCCGGTTCCATATCCGAGCCCGGGACCCCGGAACCCGACACATATCACACCATATTCTAGTCAGGCCCCCGGGTCCCTAGGCCCCTCGCACCATAAGCGCGTGGCCCGGGATCCGCCTTCGGGGCCCGACACCGTGGAGCCTGAACCAGGGCAGCCTCGCCAAGGCGAGTGCGAGCCTAGGAACGTGGCGTCCGGGACAACCTCAACGGGGCGCGATAACCTGGACAGCCTCACCTAGGCGAGAGCAAGTCCGGGGAAGTCGTCCCCGTACATTCCAAGCCCGGGACTCCGGATCCCGGTACCATATTCCAGTCAGACCCCCGGGTCCCCGGGGCCCCTCGCACCATAAGCGCGTGGCCCGGGATCCGCCTTCGTGGCCCGACATCGTGGAGCCCGAACCAGGGCGGCCTCGCCAAGGCGAGTGCGGGCCTAGGAACGTGGCGCCCGGGACAACCTCAACGGGGAGCGATAACCCGGACACCCACACCCAGGCGAGGGCAACACCTGGGAAATCGTCCCCCGTACATTCCAAGCCCGGAACCCCAGATTCCGGTACCATATGTAAGCCCGGGCCCCGGACCCCGGCGTATACCAAACCACATCGTACATCAAGTCGCTCCCCTGTCGGGGCCTCCGGGCCAATCTATCGGTAGTCACATCCGGTAAGTTGCATGCCTCCCGGGCCCGGGGCCCGCCCGACTAGCGCAGCCCCTGTCGCTGGGGCTTGGCGGCCGGGCCGTGGACTGTGCCCCGGGCGCCGTCGGTCCTCCGGGGTCTCGGGCCTAGCCCCCCGTCGGGCCGGTCTAGATCCTCGGGACAGGCTGCGATGCCCGGTCTGGCCAGTTCATTCCCAACCACCAGCCCGAGGCGCCGGGTGCTATGCTGGCCGGGGCCCCCCATGTACATTCGTTTCGATAATCAACACTTTCTTTATCAATTCCAGGCTCGTCCCCTTTTCCTTTCCATGTGTTGCGTTCGTGACAGTCCCGCCCCCTGGGGGGACGCCTTCGGGAGGCGGTCGACGTCACGCTTCGTAGCATGGAAGGGACAAGGGAATGGACCGAGTACTCTCACAGTTCATCGTGTGCAGACCAGATCTCCCCCGGCAGGCCTGAGCAGGGTGCCCAGCGCGGCACCCCGAGAAGGTCCCCAGGCCCAGGGCCCTAGTTGGGAAGGCTTTTCCATCTCCGGCGATAACCTGGACCCCGAGGTTGTGCCCACGCAGCTGGTCCCCAGGACTAGGGGCCCGAGGTGAGTGTGCCCAGGAAGGCGTTTTCATCTTCGGGCCCAGCCTAGAGCTGGCAGTGCTCCCAGCCCCGAGGTCGTTCCCGCGGAACTGCACCATGGTTGTCAACATCCAGATACGCATCTTATTCAACTTTACGCTAGCTCGGTTATCTATCTTTTCTCAGTTTGTACGACTACGCGTTTCGCTCTCCTTGGCCCTGGGGGCAAGTGGGATTTGCCGAAGCCGCGCACATCGACTGCCGGGTCAGTGCCGCCCCGGTTATCGTGGCCTGGTGACCGGGTCGTGGACCGCGCCCCGGACACTGTCGATGCCCCGGGGTCTCGGGCAGCGCCCCCCGTCGGGCCAGCTTAGATTCCCGGGGCGAGCAGCGGTGCCCGGCCGGCCAGCTCCCCTCCGGCCACCGCCAAGGTGCCGGGTGCTTCACTACCTGGCGACCCCGTGCACGGTCGAGGTCGGTCCCCAAGAGGCTCCCGGCGAGCCAAAGGGCACGAGCTTAACACTTGGGCCGTACCTAACCTATGCAGCGCCCATGGGGCCAACCCCGGGCCGTCCCCCGCGTGACGGGAGCAGGATCCGGACCGGTGACCGGTCTAGCTGTTGGTCCAAGTCGTCCCGACCGAATGCCTAAGATCGGACCGTCCCCTCAAGGATCGGACCTTCCGAATCAACTGGCTGGAAGCCCGGAGCAGGCAACGCAATAATCCAAGGTGCGAAAATTTAAACACCATTACATACATACACAAGTGTTTTTTCCTTGTACAAGATAGGCAATTTGAAGCGGAGGTCGGGAGATGTCGCCGCCCGGGGGACGGGGGCTCACTCGTCTTCCTCGTCAGCCATCGACTCCTCGAGGCGCTTGCCGCGGTCGAAGAACCCCGCTACCGTTGCAGCGGCTGCGCTCACGGCCCTTCGCGCCTCCCCCTCCCCCTTGGCCGGGAATCCCTCGAGCGTCGGGGCTAGGGAGAAGTCCGCGTTCCGAGCCCGGTAGCACCCGAGGACGTACTCCGCCACTTGCCGGGCGAGCTCTGCTCCCTCCTTCTCCAGGACTTGATGAATGCGCTGGGGGAGCGAGTCCAGCACGTCCACCAGATCGCCGAACTCCACCAGCGCCCGACCGACCCCGGCGGGTATGTCGGTCTTCTGCGGGGGCGCCCGGACGCCGATGCGCTTGAGACACCTCCGGACGCTGGAACCATACTTGCCCAGGCAGGCCGTGATCTCGTCGTGAAGTTCCTTCCGGAGGGAGAGGCTACTGCGCGCCAACCTCAGTCGCTTCTCCGCTCTGGCCAGCCTCTCGGTCGAGCTCACCCCGCTTGTCGATAGCGGGGAGCCGCTTGACGCGACCTGCACAGCGGCCTCGGGTTCAACCGTGCGTTTCCCGGAGGCCTCCGTCTCCATTTGCCGGTACTCGGCAGCCGCGACCGCCGCCTCCCGCTGAGCCAGGCTATTTTCCTTGCCCTCCAGGATTGCCTCCCGCGTCCCAAGGGCCTCGGCTTGAGCATCCAGCTCGGCGGCTAGCATCTCCATCTGCTCGGCCTCGCGTTGGTGGTCGGCCTCCCATCCGACGAGGTCTTCTTCCCAGGTCGCCAGCCTCTTCTCCTGGTCCTGGAGGCGCCTCGCGCTGTCCTGGGCCATGGCGCTGGAAAGCTTGGCGGCCTCCTCGTTGACCGACGCGGCTACCTCCCGCGCAGTAACCCCGTGCTCCCGGGCCGCGAGGTCGGCCTCCTTGCCCCGGAGGCGAACCTCCCGGGAAGTTATCTCCTTCTCCCGTGCCTCCACCTCGGACCGGGCGCGGGAGGCCTCATCGGCGGCGACCTTGGCGGCGGTTTCCAATTGGGCGATGCGCCCCTCCGCCGCCTCGATCTCCTGTCGGCGGGTCGCCACGAGGATTTCGGTGGCAATTGTACGGATGATGAGTCCTTCCGTTGCCACCGTAATCGCTGTCCGCCCCCTCTCAAGCTCCGCCCGGAGCCGAGCGGACTCGCGCCGCTCGCGACGGGCCGCCACTTGTACTTCGGCTGCGGCGACCACTAGTTGCCCCAACGCGGCGTGCAGCGTCTCGGGCCTGCGCGCAGCGCCGGGTCGCTGCGCAGCGAAAAGGACCAGGGCCCGCTCCCCCCTCGCGGGACACGGCGGGGCCCTGGCGTCTTCTTCTCCCCCCTCGGCGGGGACCGCAGTCGGTCCCGTGGAGGCCCGCTCCGGCGTGGCCACCGTGACCTCCATATCCACCACCGCGCCCGGCGATGCCCGGGGCGTGGCGGGACGCGACAGTGACATCGGTGCGTCTCCAGCACAGTCCCCGGCCGGGGCCGGCGGCGTCATCGTCGGCCCCTGGCTCTCCCTGTAAGCGCCGGAACCGGACAGATGAGAATTAGGTCGAGAGACGAACTAAGCAAGAAGAACCGAATAAGGTTGAAGCACTTACTCGGCCCGGGGCCCCTTGAAGCTCCACGCCGTGGGTCTCAGAAGTGACCGGTCGCCACCGCGGGGCCCCGCCTTCCCTAGCGACGCTCCCGACGCCAGCTCGACGCCGCCCACTGCGCCTGAGACCGCCTCTGGCACGGTCCCGGGGGCCCGGGCAGCCTGCCCCGGCACTGGGGGCTGCACCCGGGCGGCGCTTACTAGCGCCTCACGAGCGGCTGCCGCCACAACCGCCCCGGTTCGTCCGGATTCCGTGCGGCCCGGAGAGGCAGCGGCCGGAACAACGGCCTCTGCGGCGTCGGTCTTCGCTCTTTTGAACGCCGCGAGTCCTACGTCGGGACCCGCGGACCGCTTCCCCTCCTTCTTCGACAGCACCGGCTCTTCGGCCGGTACACCCTCTCCCCCCGAGACGTCGGGTATCTCGACGATCTTGGGGGTGACCTGCGAAATGACGATGCCCGTGGCGTCGAACCGCGGGAGGGCCTTCTGGATCCTTGTCCGGCCGCGGTCAGTGCAGAGCGGCGTCACGCCACGCGGAAGCGCGCGGACCGCCGTGCCCCCTCCTTCTAGCGCCGACGCCATCAGCAGACCCATCGCCGCCTCGTTGAGGTTGTCGGGGTGGGTCCTCGTGATGTCCTTCGGCCCGGTATACAACCAGCATGGCCGGGACCTTCGGCTGAGCGGCGCCAGTCGCCGGCCGAGGAAATCGCCGATGACCATATACGCGTTCAGCCCACCGGCCACCAGGTCGGCGATGCGCGCCAACACTGGCGCAAGCCACGCATCTTCCGGCGGTGACTCGGTCCAGCTCCTCGCCTTCTGGGCCGCCGCGGCCGAAAGCCGAAGCCGGTCGTTCGCGTCGACGCCGATGTAGACCCAATTTTGGCGCCACAACTCCCATTTGTTCTTCAGCGCCATGGGGATGAACTCGACGCCGGGGCGGCCGTGGAAGTATACGCAGCCAACCCGCTAAGGCAAGTCGGTGGCCTTGTTCTTCGACGCGCTCTTCATGGTGAAGAAGCGCCGGAAAAGGTCCACCGAGGGCATCACGCCCACAAACATCTCGCACAAATGCGCGAAAACCCCCAGCACCATCACGGCGTTGGGGGTCAAGTGCAACATCTGCACCTCATACGTCTCCAGCACCCAGAAGAAAAAAATCAGAGAACGGCGGAACTAACCCGCCGACCGCATAATCAACGAAGTACACTACTTCGTTGGGTTCCATCGGCGCCGGCCTCGACTCACCAGCGCGCACCTCAGGCGCCGCCCCCCACCGTGTGGCGGCCGGCATCACCCTCTTCACGCGCGCCACCCCAGCGTCGTCGTCCAGGCGCGACGGCGGAATCGCCTCGCCACCTAGCGGCCCCACCCCGCGGCTGGCGCGCGGCATGGTGGATGTAGCGGCAAGAATAGTTGATGGAAGAACGAAAGCAAGGAGGAGCGCGCGCGAACGGGAGACCTAAGCTCTGGGCGCAAGCAGCAACCGAAGCGACGGCGATTCGAACTCGGCTATGGGGGAAGCCAGCTGCTGCTGCTGCTGTTTATAGCCTCAAGAACCCGTGAAGCGCCCCTTCGACTCCGCCATTATGGCCCTCGATTGGCGGACCGGAAGTGGCGACCTCGCCTCGTTCCCTGCTAAACCGGGTGGGCCCCGCGTCCTTTCGTTTCCCCGAGATATGGCTCTATTCCTGCCCGGTTAAAACCCCGGCCGAGCAACAGACCCAGGGGCCACTGTCGGCGAAACGGGAATGGGGGTCCCACATTCCCCGGTACTCTCCTCGGGTCCGGAGCCTGCACCCTCGATGCCCAGGCGCACGGCTGACCCGAGCTGGTCAGCCGCCAACCACCGCGTTAATGGCGGGCTGACCCGAGCTGGCCACTGCCAACCACCGCATTGATGGCGAGCCGACGGTGAGGTGACAGGGCGTGTTGCCCCCGATGCCTGCTCCATTCCCTGTACAGGCAGAGCGCTTTTGACTAAGAGGGCTCCGGAAGTCCACGCCCTGGCAGCGGAGGCAGGTGCCGTCCCATCTCCATGCTCCATCCGCTCATGGCGACGTGCTGACCAAGTACGACTGGACGATCAGTACCAACTCCGGCGCAGGCGTTGCAGGCGGAGGGGAGGACCGGAGAACTCACGAGAAACTCTCTCTCTCGGTGTGCTGGCACGGTGGACTCCCCTGCTCTATAAAGGAGGATCCAAGCCAACGAGAGAGGGGGGAGAGCAAGCTTTAGCATTAGCAACCGCTCTCTAGCTAGGACCGGCCTTCGATCACACACAGTCGCCACTGTTCTTCTTCCCTAGCTCCGTCAAGCGGGTTGAGCTCATCTTGTAACACCGCAACCATATTCACCTCCACATTGCATACATACAGGAGTAGGGTTTTACGCCTCCGTGTGGCCCGAACCTGTCTAAATACCTCCTGCCTCCTCTGTGCCCCACGGTTCTCCGCCTTCTAGACGATCGAGTTCTCTCCCACGCGGTTATCACGGTTCGGACGGTCCGGACCGGGATCGGACGGTCCGAACCCTTCGTCCCTCACCTCGGGCCCGTGCAGAGATACTCACCCTGGACGCCGCGTCCGCCTGGGGAACAGCCCCCTGGCTGAATCTCAAAGGGGGGTCTCCTGACTTCCCGCGGTTGGAGTTTCATCCTCCGGTAGGGGGATTTTTAGGAATTCTCCCAAATTTGGAAATTGAATTTTAGGAAGTTCAAGGAATATTTAGAATATGACGATCTAAAATATTGACGCAAATTTTGGGAATTGGAAATACGAGAGTATTAGGGTTATTATGGATTTGGAAACCGGAAAATATTTCACGGAAGTCGGGATATTTATGAAATCTGAATATATTTTGGAATTAGAAATTGTGGAAATATTCGGAACTTTGAAATATTCCGAATATCAGGATATACGTGTATATATTTTTGGGAATCGGAAAAAGGGGATATTTTTGTGGAGATTGGAAAATGGAGGTTATTTTACAGATCGATTATAGAGGTATTCAGGATATTATAAATATTCTGGAAATCAGGGAATTGACGAGAATATTTTATGGAGAATGAAATGGGCAGATCTAGGAGTGTCTAGGGTTTGAATTTATTTCAAAAAAGTAAGGGATATATCGGATACCGAGAATCTCGGATTGGGAGTTCAAAGGCGTTTTAGGGTTTTGAAATTGAATAAATCTGAGAACTCCAGATTTAGGTTTTCGAGGAGGTTCTAGAGTTTTGGGAATGGCACCAGATATTGGTATAGGAAGGAAAACCCGAGTCCGGGCTAAATAGAAAAATACGATTGGAGGCGGAACAACCCGAGATTGAGGAAAGGAAAGGATTTGTTTTCTATTTAATTAATTACCAGAATGATCTTTATTATATTTAAATTAATTCTAGAGCTTCGAAGAATCCAAGAAAATTTTAGAGAGTTTATTAAATCATGGGGGATTTACCGGAAACAAAAACCACCATGAAACAAAGGAAGAGTTTATTATTATAAATGCTTAAAATATTCCGACAAATCCCCAGGGAATATAAAAACATCCGAGCATTAATTAAAATTTTAAATTGGGATTTTTAATATTGGAAATTTTAGAATTTTATTCGAACACTTTTCTAGTGTATTTTTGTATTTCCATTTACCCAAATAGTTTTTAATTAGGCCGATTTTTAGGGTGTGACAGCAGAGTAGCGGAAGCAGAGTTGGAGTAGCCTGAACCAACGAAGCACATGCCGACGTAGAGGAAGTAGTTGATCTTAGCAACCCAATCGTCTCCTTCTTGCATGACGTCTCCTCCTTGCATGATTGCCTTCTCACATTTCATGCCAACCAACGCCACAACGCAGCAGGGTCTCTACCTGCATCCACATGTCCAGTGGTGGAACGCCGTGCGCGGAAGCACTAGTGCCCGTGCATGGCTAGGGTTTTGCTCGTTGGGAGAGGCATGACTAGCGTTGTTTCACGCAAGTGTATCCTTCCACTGTTCCTCGTCCCTGAATATATAGAGCTTCTAACTGGGCCTCGCAGGCCCATGAGGAACACTACTCAGATCCCTATACGAACTGAGCCATGTTTGGATCTCTATCCAAACACTTTGTTCCATCCATTAAGTGTGCGACCCCATAGGTTCATGTATACTCGGTTGTAACCCGAAAACTACTTTTCAATCCACATGTCAATAGCGGTCTCTAGCAAGGCATATCGACCCACCGAGTGTACATAAAGATCACATTGGCTGAACCTATAATGTATAAATGCATGAACCCCTTTGCAACACGATATCGATTAAGCTCAAGGTGAGATGTGTGCCATTCTTTCAATAGCTCAATCATTCACTCGATCATGTGATGGATTAGTCAACTCATGGTTGACTCCTTAATCACTCAGCATGGCCATGCACTCCTGTAGTCCATTACATCTAGGGGCTCAGAGATATCTCTCCCATTAACTAGGACAGGCAAATCCCATCTTGATTATTCACATCCCACTATAGGTTTCATAGCAAACCCGTATACTACTTTTATAATTACCCAGTTACAGAGTAGCATTTGGCAGCCCCAACGTAAGCCACTACACATGTTGAAAACCATGACAATCTTAGGTATAAGGGTTCTACACCAACACTACTTGAGACCAACTGATGGCACACCATATATAGCTCTTGTAGTGTCTCAGGTTGGGTCTATCCAAAAACATGTTCTCTAACATGTGTTCACATTATTGATTTGGTACCTCTATACCATGATCCATGAGACATGATAATCAACCAATACATATGCTGATCGTAGAATCATATTCGTTTCGCATATGATATATAATCAGGGATCATTTAGAAATAGTAACATATCACATAAAGAATCTCATTAATAAGTCACATCCTCATTGATCAATAATAAGTTATCTATCTCAAAGAACACTTTATCAAGGCCGTGATACAGCACGAACTTGCCTTAAACCAGGCCAACCAAACCACACTAGGTGTGGAGGCCATGGGCCCTAGGTATCTCATGAGAAGCTTTCTGGCCACTCGGATAGAGGATAGGCCCAATCCTGTAATTAGGGATGCAACAGGACTCAGTGAATATTACCTTGTATGATAAGGAAAGGGATATAGTCCTAGTTGGGTACGTTGTATTTCTAGAAGGAGATCCCTTGGTAATGTCCGACTGGGATTCCTACTTTGTAACCTTGCCTCCTTGGTATATAAGGAGAGGCGAGGTGCCCCTTGGGGCAAAGAACAGAATCTCACCAGAGAAACCTCAAAGGCAATACACAACAGCTGGAAGTAGGGTATTACCTCACCTCGAGGGCCTAAACTAGGATAAATTGTTTCGTGTTCCTTTGCAATCTATCAAGTTTAGGTCTCACGAGTAGCCCTATATTATTATTGCCAAACATAAACAATCGACAGTTGGCGCGCCAGGTAGGGGGATCGGCGAGATCATCTTCAACAAGCCTGATGGATTCAACCACCGGAGTCAATGGCGTCAAGTTCTTCCCCGGGCAAACAATGAGCTTCGGGAGCCTCGACTTCATCGTGACAAGTTCGGCGACCTCACCCTGTCCGACTCGGATTCAATCCGATTAGCCAAACACCAAGCCAACTCCGCGCCAGTCGGCCTACTTAACGCTGCAGCAATCTTCGACGACATGCTGAGGTGATCCCCAAGATGCCCTAGTCTAGGGACAACTCTTTCTTTCGGTGTGTGACTTGGACTCGGGCTCGGGCCGACCGATTTCGGGCTAAAAGAGGAAGAGATCATCAACCTCCCGTTTGGACTCAGCAATGCCACAGATAACTTCGATCGACATTGAATACAGCAGACCCGATCCCCTGGAGTTCAACTCGGATACGGCCCAGAGCCGCTCGAGATTGGATCTAGGGAGGTCAGAGTCGTAATTACCCCCTCAACTACTCTGATTCCAACTCTTAGTCGAATATCAATTTGGCAAGCTTCTCTCCACCGCGCAAAATCTTCATGGTGTCCAAAGGCTCAACTCCCACTTAGGAGGCGCGCCGACTACGGGATCAGCAAGAGGAGGAAGCTCGCTGACTACATGAGCAACACGAGGAAGAAGCACGACGCTTACAAGCCGAGCGCGATGCTCGTAATGACAATCTATGCAAGGCTGGGCGCACTGCTCAACAGGGGATCCTCCATGCCTGAGTCGGCGACCATGACGTCTTTGTGACCCCACAACAGAACGTCATGGACGCTGCCACCTTATTGAACACTCTACAGTTTGGGCTTGATCACTAGGCCACCCCGACGATTGCAGGGATCAAGGCCATGATTACCGTTGCAGCATGCTAGTAGCGGCAACAGACAGGAGACACTCATACCGTCCAACAGGACGGCTTCTGATACGACAATCTCATCTGCCTCAGCACGACGCTAGGCAGCTGGCTCCAGTCAGCCATGCTTGGAGTCACGCCATACGTCACTCCACAATCAAAAAGATGACCGATGGTGGTGATAACAGGATGACCGCCATGATAACCGGGATGCTTGGGGTCGACTACGGCACGATCTCTGGCAAGACATCAATGCTCAACGATGGGAATGCGAGGAAGACGAGTGCCGCTGACTGGAGGATGAGAACGAGCGCTTCGGCCTACACCATGAGCGGTTTCATCGCCGCAGTCAGAGTCGGAGCCCTCACCTGGATGATGGAGTACCGGTGTTCACCCATGAGCTACAACAAGTCGACTAGCCATCTGGCTTCAAGCCGACTGGAATTGAAAAATACGATGGGAAGACCAATCCCGAGTCCTGGCTCACAGTTTACACTCTGGCGATCCGTGCAGCCGGAGGTGACCACAAAGCCATGGCTAACTACCTCCCGGTCTGGCTAACAAGACTTCCCAGGCAGTCAATCGGCTCCTAGGGAGAACTCCAAGAATGCTTCATTGCAAATTTCCAAGTAACATATGAGAGGCTTTCTTCCGAGTACGACTTATATTGATGATGCCATCACTTCTTTAGATACACACTTACAACCTCCTCATGTTGAACAAGATGCACCACAGATCCAAGGACCAATTACTCGTGCACATGCCCGTTAACTTAATCGCCAAGTGAATACGTTCCTAAGCTTACATGGAAATATTACTACGAATGGCATACTATTTAATTCTTGTGATGATTTTATTGTTATTAGGAACTTGGGAGAAGACCATAGACAATATCTCAAGAAACCAAATATTAAAGTGGAGACAACAAGTGTGGGAGCCATGGGCCCCGGGTACCTCATTACCAGCACATGGGCCACTCGGATAGAGGATGGGCCAGACCATGTAATTAGAGATAAGATAGCACCCGGCAGGCTGTGCCTTGTATAATAAGGAAACATAGCCTTAGTCGGATAGGATTCTATCTCTAAGAAGGAAATCCCTTGGTCGTATCCGACTGGGATCCTTACCATGTACCCCTGTCCCCTAGTATATAAAGGGAGGCAGGGCGCCCCATGAGGGCACGCAAGATCAATGATCGCAAAACCACCTCAGAGGAATAACACCTCAACTGGACGTAGGGTTTTACCTCACATCGAGGGCCAGAACTAGTATAATTCCCTTGTGTTCCTCTGCAATCCACCGAATTCCAGGTCGCCGAGTAGCCCCATAATATTATTGCCGGTGCAAAGCATCGACAACAAGTGCAAGTAAACTCCTATTTCCGAGACCGGTTCAGTTTCGGGCTGGGAGACAATATCAACTTCAAATGGCCATAACTTTTGATCCAGAAGGAGTTACAGGGCCTACAAGTACTTGTTGGAAAGCTTATGAAGTCTACTTTCAGATGGTTTTGGTTTTATGTCAAAATTCCTCCTAAGCTGTCTAGAATCATTGAAACAAGACACATATCTCTTCCAGTCCGAGTTTGTTTTGGGCCTTTGGGCTTTGTATTTGTGTCGTGGTCCAAACCCATGAGGAGTGCGCCCCTCACAGGGCAAACCCTGACCCTAGGACGTCCTAACTCATATATTCAGTAGCCGTCGCCATTTAGAGTGGGTTTTGCTTAGATTAATCTGTCTTTGAACAATTTCGCCGTTTATCGGTTTGTGAGACCCCAACTTCGAGAGTATAATCATTCATCTGTAAGTTGAGTTGCAATCTTCCTTGTTCTTGCTTGTGTTCTTCGATTCGTATGCAGGGATTAGCCTTCGTGGTGAGGTCAACCGGGTAGCGCACGGTTGATAACAAGAGGAGACGTGGTGCTGCGATTGCAGGTTTCGGGTCTTGGTGATCAGAAGCCGGATTGTGAGTGTCAATTCTCTACCAAATCAAGAGTTATCCTTACCTAACGGAAGATCAGGCACCCCGTTGCCATCATATATCAATGCCATCAAAGGAAGAATGAGTCTCTGAGCGATTTCATCAAGAGGTTTTCTGAGAAGAGGAACTCGATTCCAAAGATCAAGGACGAGATCGTCATTGCCACCTTCCGCAAGGGAGTTAAGGACAACCTATTCATCGCCAAGTTCACTCGAAAGCGTCCGACTTCTGTCAAAGCTCTATTTGATATGGCCAACAAATACACTGATTTAGCCGATGCGGTTGTGGAGGCCCTGGATGACAAGAAGGAGCCCTGACAGAAGGATAAGAAAGATACAGACGACACAGCCCCGACTAAGTCTGGCAACCATAAGAGCAAGTTGGACAACGTCGTGGCAGCTATGGAGTGTAGTCAGTCACGAACGTCAAGGACGGATGACTACCAGAAAGTCATGAACGGGCCATGCCCTTTCCACCCAAAGGGGAAGCACGCAGATAAGAACTGCTTCATGCCCAAGAAGTTCGCTTCAGAGCAAACATCAGTATCTGGTGATGCCAAAGACAAGGACAAGCTAGATTTGGGCCAATCCGGTGACTACCAAGATCCCCAGGTTGAGCTCAATCACATCTTCAAAGGGCTGTCTGCATACGAGTCCAAAAGAAAACAAAAGATAACAGCTCGAGAAGTCAACTCGGTCTCAACAGACGCCCCCAATACCTGCGCTGGTCAGAGACGGCAATCACATTTGACCGTGCAGATCACCCCGACCGAGTCACACATCCAGTGCGTTATCCACTCGTCCTAGACCCAGTCATCAGGAGTATCAAGTTGAGGAAGGTTGTCATCGATGGAGGAAGCGCTCTCAACATATTGTTTGCCAAAATGCTCGACGAGATGAAGATCCCTTGATCCGAGCTATGGCCGAGTACTGCTCCCTTTCACGGGGTAATCCCCGGCCTCTCTTCCACTCCACTTGGATAGATCACTCTGCCAGTTACTTTTGGCATGCGGGAGAATTTCCGTACTAAGAACATATGCTTCGAGGTTGCCGACTTCGAGACCGCGTACCACGCCATACTCGAAAAACTAGGATGAGCCAAGTTCATGGCGGTGCCCGATGACACATATATGGTGCTCAAGATGCTAGGACCAGCAGGAGTACTTTTCTTGCACAGTGATGTTAAGCAAGCCTTCACCTGTGACAAGGAGAACTACAAGTTGGCTCAGTCTCAAGAGGCAGCAGTCGGATGAAACAATATCCGACTAAATGCAACACCAGCAATCGAGGACGATCAAGTTCCGGCAAGGAAAGCAGCAAAGTCGGGAATTTCGGCAGATTTAGAGAGAAAGAAGATCCCCCTAGACCCTTCCGATCCCACCAAGACTGCACTTGTCAGGACCAGACTCGACCCCAAATAGGAAGATGTGCTCGTCACCTTCCTCCAGGCGAACAGGGATATATTTGCTTGGAAATCTTCCGACATGCCTAGTGTACCAAGGGAGGTGATCGAGCATTCCTCAATGTCAAGCCGGATGCCAAACCAGTCAAACAACAACTACAGTGCCTCACACAAGACCGCAAAGATGCTATTCGGGAGTAGATAACCATGCTCCTCGTAGTTGGGTTCATCAAAGAGGTCTATCACCCGGATTGGCTAGCAAACTTAGTCCTAGTCCGGAAGAAGAACGGTAAATGGCGCATGTGCGTTGACTATACCGACTTAAACAAGGCATGCCCCAAGGATCCATTTGGTCTACCTAGGATAGATCAGGTGGTCGACTCCACGGCGGGTGCGAGTTGCTCAGTTTTCTTGACTGTTACTCAGGATATCATCAAATCGGCCTAAAGGAGGAGGACTGCCTAAAGACTTCTTTTATCACGCCATTCGGTGCATACTGCTATGTCACTATGCCGTTCGGGTTGAAAAACGCTAGCGCAAGGTATCAACGTGCTATCCAGCTGTGTCTTCACACTCAACTCGGGTGCAATGTGGAGGCATATGTCGATGACATAGTAATCAAGACCAAAGTCAAGGAAGACCTCATCGCCGACTTAGAAGAAAATTTTCAAAGCCTTCGGAGATTCAAGATGAAGTTTAACCTGGAGAAGTGCGTCTTCGGAGTACCTTCGGGAAAATTACTCAACTTCATTATATCACAGCGAGGTGTCAAGGCTAATCTAGAGAAAGTCAATGCTATCATGCTTCGTTAGCGAAGTCTTATCCGACTCCATTCTCTATGGCTTACTCATAACTATCCGGAAGTTATCACAATTGTATCCACTTGGGGACGTCCTGCACAATCACGAGGCCACTGTTAGAATCGCTAAATGGGCGCTCAAGCTGATGGTGTTTGACATTGTCTTTCAACCTTGGATAACAATCAAGTCACAAGCACTTGCTGACTTCGACAGACAGAGGTTCAGACAGCTACACCAATGGACAAGCTTGAATACTGGATGATGTACTTCGACGGTAGTCTTTAGATTGGTGAAGCAGGGGTTGGCGTTGTCCTGACGTCATCCACCAGAGAAAAATTAAAATACGTCCTTCAGATACACTTTCCAGCATCCCACAAGGTCGCCGAGTACAAGGCACTCATCCACGCGCTCTGCATCACCATATCACTTGGCATTCGCCGACTGGTAGTGCGCGGGGATTCCCAACTCGTGGTGAACCAGGTTATGAAAGACTGGACTTGTCTGGATGACAACATGGCGGATTACTGCAGGAGGTACGTAAGCTAGAAAACAAGTTCGACGGGTTGGAGATTACACATGTGTTGCACCAATATAACGAAGCTACATATGAGTTAGTCAACATGGGATCCAAACGAGAAGTGGTCCCGACTGGAATCTTTGTCGAGCAACTATTGGAGCCGTTAGTTGAGAAAAAAACAGTACTCGAGCAGTTGGGGGCTGAACCTACCCCAGCAACAAACGAAGTACTAATCATCTCTCAAGATTGGCGAACTCTAATCCATCAGGTTCCTCTTGGAAGACGAGCTCCCAGAAGATCACAATGAGGCCTAGCGGATCAAATGTCGAAGCAAAAGTTTTCTTGTAGCTGGTGAAGACCTTTATCATAGAAGAGCATCTAGAGCCCTCATGCGCTGCGTTGCACCTGATGAGGGCACGCTGATACTACAGTCCATCCACTCGGGCATTTGTGGCAACCACGCTGCATCAAGGATGTTAGTTGGAAAGGCTTACAGACAAGGTATCTTCTGGCCGACTACGGTTACAGACGCTAAAGACATAGTTCGGACATGTGAGGGATGCCAGTTCTTCTCCCGGCAAACACATCTTCCAGCTCAAGAACTACAAACAATTCCAATCTCTTAGCCCTTTGCAGTTTGGGAGCTTGACATGGTCGGGCCATTCAAAAGAGCGCCAGGGGGTTCACACACTTGTTCGTCGCAGTGGACAAATTCACAAAATGGATCGAGGCAAAACCCGTTGCTACCATAGTAGCAGTAAGGGCAAAGGACTTTATCATGAGTATTATATATCTATTTGGAGTCCCAACCACATTATAACAGACAACGGCACTCAGTTCACTGGCAGCGTTTTTCAAGATTTCTGTGATGAATTTGGCATCAAGATCTATTACGCTTTTGTGGCACACCCACGAAGCAATGGGCAGGTTGAGCATGCCAATGGCATGGTCTTACAAGGTATCAAGACTAGGGTGTTCGACTGACTAAAACCATATGCAGGGCGGTGGGTGCAAGAGCTTACATCTGTTCTCTGGTCTTTAAGAACTACGGTTAGTCGGGCAACAGGGCAATCCCCTTTCTTCCTAGTCTATGGTGCTGAGGCTGTGTTACCAACCGAGTTGGAGTTTAGGTCACAACGAGTCCGGGCCCACTTAGATGCAAAATCAGCGAAAGACCAATTAGTCGAACTAGATCAGTTGAAGGAAGCAAGGGACATCACAACTATCCAGTCGGCAAGGTATCTTCAAGGCCTACGTCGTTATCACAGTCGGAATGTTCATGGCCATCCCTTTTCGGTGGGAGATCCCGTTTTGAGAAAAATCCAAACCACCAAAGACAGGTATAAATTATCTCCCTTTTGGGTGGGGCCATTCATTGTCACTGAGGTGACATGTCTGGACGCCTACGACTGAAGATAGAAGACGACATCCTAATTAACAACTCATGGAACATAGAACAGCTACGTCCTTTCTATACCTGAGTTTTGTACTCCTTTTGTACACATAAAGTTAGTTACTCTGACTCACTACGTCGCTTGTTCCATCCGAGTAGTGAGTCGGGGGCTACATGTTAATAAATGCCTGTTGTCGTTAATAAAATCTGAGCTTATTTTATCTAAGTCATGAAGCTTTATAACAACTACGTTAAGTTTTCCTGAGTATAGTCCTGAGAGGTCAATGATGTTTATGAAGTTAATCTCAATTCACTCGGTGTAAGCTATCTAGTCGGCTAAAGCTAATGATGGCTTAGAAGCAACAAGTACTCGGCAAGACTTAACGACAAACAGCAAAAATATTTACAATATTTGCGTACTATTTTTGGTGAACACCAACTACATAAATGTTTCTGTCTACATCGTCAGGTCCTTGGCTATAGCTTCTGCAATTGCCCTAACCTAGGTAATTAGCTCCAAGCCCTACTTCGGAGTAGTCCCTTCGGCAAAGCCTTCACCAACATCCTCAATATCTACCTGGGGGTAGAGAGATTTGGTCATGGCCAAGGCCTGGGCAGTCCCGATAGTGACGCGCTCATCTGAGTACTTATTTAGTGTCTCTGGACCTTCCTCGAGGCGTTCTACTACTTGAGCAATTGAGCTGGAGCTGGATCCAGCCTGGTGCGGCTGCATGATGTCAATCAAGGTCTTCACAGAGTCAACAATGATCTACCATGATTCCTTTATTACCTTTATCTCCTCTACAAAAGCGTCAAATTAGATCTGCGAGTTGGCCTTGAAAGCTGTTTACACATAGACAAGAACATTAGCAAACCAAGACACCTGACCGGGTCGAGCATGCAGTCGTACAGTGACTTACTCGCATAGTCGGTGTTCACTTTTGACTTAGCCTTCTCGAGCTCTTTCAATTCCTTTTTCAGGCGCTCAATCTCCTGGGACTAGGCACTGAGATTTGACTCGAGGGCTATAGCAAGAAGACATTCAAGACTCAATAATGCTGGAAGATTTACTCAAGTGCACTTGGGCAAAAATGAATCTTACTTATGATTGTCCTAGCCTGAGCCTAGTTTTCATCCCTGAGCTTGTCCACCAACCCCCTCACCACTCCTCCCTCTCATTGCTGGATCTCTCCAAGTTTTCCTTGGTAGTCTAGAGCTGTTGGAGTTGAGTAAGCTGAGGGGCGAGTTTCGTCAGGACTTTGTCCATCTTCTCTGACCAATCGACCACCTTCTGCTCAAGAAGTATCAAAGTCAAGCAAAACAAACAACAAGGATGCAAAACTCTGAGGAATCGCTAATTTGCACACACAACAAGATGGACCATGTACCTGGATCCCCCTCGACGTAGCGATGGCGGCATACATCAGGTTCACCCTTTCTCTCTGGGCCGCTTGCTCGTCGTGCTCGAAGCTTTTAGCTTCTCCCTCTGGAGTAACCTAGTAAAATGTCCGGGGGAAGACTGGCGAGGGAGCGTCGAGCCTAGGAAGATTGCCTTCATCAGAAGAAGATGACAATGGAGGTGACAGAGTCCTGGACCTTGGCTCGACGGGCGGCACGGCTTCCTGGATGAGCTCGGGGACTGAGGCCTTGACCGTGACATCTTGGTTGGCTGGCGCTTGTGGCTCGGCTGGTAGGATTACCTCAGCTTCAGGGGCCGGGGTGATCTCTGGCTCGACCTGCAGTGTGGCTGGTTCAGGCTCAGCTAGGGCAAGATCTGCCATGTGTGTTGGTTGTGCTGCCCCCTTGGGGTCAGCGTCACTCGGCTTCCTGCAGAAAATATACAACCTTCAAGATATTGCAAGAATGTTCAAGTCTCTTTGAAGATTGAAGATTTTCATACCTCTTGGAAGTTTTAAATTTCCTCCCCGGTGTGCTGGGGGGTGGAGGAAGTCGGTGAGGGGCTGGATAGCCTGCTTGGCGGTGGAGAACTACCGACTATTGGGCTTATCGGCGCGGCAATCGGCAGAGGTGAGCTTGGCCCAGTCGGTGCTATGCCAGATGCGGCTGATTGGGGGTGGCGGCACTTGGCATTGTTGTCCTCGGGCTAGAAGGCCTGGGGGCAGTGCTGCTGGTGTCCTTGATCCTCATGCTCCCAGGTACCTTACTAGGCACATCCTTCTTTTTGCCCTGGTCAGTTGCTGGTCTTTTCAGCCCTTTTGGGGCAGGGTTGGGTGGCTGAAGGGCTGGCTGGGCATGGCATTCATCACAGATGGATATCAAATTAACAACAACATAACATGTTACCTTTGGCTGGTGCCTGTGCTTGTAGTAGGGTTTAGGGGCTCGTTCGTCGTCTTCGGTCTCCACAACTCCGTTGACAAACAAGCCCAACAAAGTATTAGTGACTGTGTTCTTGTCAATGTGTCGATGCTTTGCACCGGCAATAGAACTATGGGGCTACTCGGTGAGGGTGAATTTGGTGGACTGCAGAGGAACACAGGAGAATTATACTGGTTCAGGCCCTCAAGGTGAGGTAATACCCTACGTCCAGTTGAGGTGTTATTCCTTTGAGGTGTATGGCGATCAATGATCTGGTTGTTCTTGTTCTCCTTGCCCTGAGGGGCGCCCTGCCTCCCTTTATATACTAGGGGACAGGGGTACATGATGAGGATCCCAGTCAGATACGACCAAGGGATTTCCTTCTTAGAGATAGAATCCTATCCGACTAAGACTATGTTTCCTTATTATACAAGGTATAGCCTGTCGGGTGTCATCTTATCTCTAATTACATGGTCCGGCCCATCCTCTATCCGAGTGGCCCATGTACTGGTAATGAGGTACCCGGGGCCCATGGCCTCCACAGTAGCCCCTGAGACCTTCATAGTTGAGTCACAGCTGATGCCGAGTGCTCGTCCTCCACGGTGAAGGTTGCCTGAGTGCGGTGCGCCCGAGTACTCTTTGTCCAAGTAAGTCTTCTCCCGAGTCCTGCTTCATGTCAGCTGGCAGCGAGGCTATGAATGGCTTTATGTAGATATATGAATAGTGTACGCCGAATAGGCGCACCTATTAGGTGTAGCCCCCGACTTTGTGCTTAATTGTGAAGACAATTAAACATAAAGTCAAAGATCTTTAACCTGGAAGTCTTTCCCAAGTAGATTACTACTGGTATTTGTGACTCTTCGGTATCATGTCAACCGGAGTAAATTTTATAGTCTTGCCGAGTAGGAGACTACTCGTATATAGGACTCTTCGACTTCATGTCAGTCGGAATATATGTTTATAGTCTTGCCGAGTAGGAGGCTACTCGTATATGGGACTCTTCAGCGTCACGTCAGCTGGAAAAAGGAGTTTATAGTCTTTTCCGAGTGGCGTCCCACTCAAAAGTTAGACTCCTCCGCATCATGTCAGCCGAAAAAGATATTTATAGTCTCTCCCGAGTAGTGCACTACTCGAAAGTTAGACTCTTCCGCATCATGTTAGCGGGTAAAATGTTGCTCATGACAACTGATGGCCACGCATGTAGGCCGAGTACCACTTTATGAAAGTAAATCCATGGCGTGGTTAGGTGTACTCGAGAAAGATACCCGCATCTCCAATTTTAATGAAGACCAGCTTGCGATCCTTATAAGGATGTATCCTCGAGACATGGTGAATAAAACAGATATCCAAACATATATGTTTAGCAATAAGGCTCTCATGAAGCACATCTATTTACCTCATCGGCTCCTGTTAGCAGCACCAGCACTATAATTTCAACTCAGCCTGCGGGCGGCCCACATGGAGCATGCTACTGTAGGAACTCATGTCTTGTTGGCCCAGTGCGGACTGTGTAGGCCCAAGCCCATTTAGTCGGCATCGGTTATAAAAAGACGGGGAGAGAGAAAAAGATTCCGTCGTCTTCCCCAAATCAGCCAATCTCTTCATCTTCCACCTTCGCGCCCAACTTTCTGCCTCCCGCCCGGCTAGGGTTAGCTGCTGCTATTCCCCACCCGAACTTGGGCGATTTCAATCCTCGTCGTTTGCTCCAAGCCCCCGATTTTCTTTTTCCCCAAATCTCACCACCTCCAGTCATGCCGAAGGCGTCGGATCTTGCGGGTGCGCCAGGGGGTTCTTGGCCGATTTCAGATTGCGGCTCGGTGAAGCTGAAGCGGCTGGAAAGCGAGCTGAAGTTGCCCAGCCAAGAAGTGATTCATTGGCGGTCGGCCAGGGATGAGTCGAGCCCAAATCCCCGACCTGGAGAAACGGTAGTTTTCGCCTCCTTTTTCGATCGAGGCTTGTGCCTTCCGTCTTCTGATTTCTTCCGCCGCGTCCTTGATTTCTATGGGTTGGAGTTGGTGCATCTGAACCCCAACTCCATTCTTCAGATCTTTATATTTGTTACTCTTTGCGAGTGCTTCCTGGGTGTTGAACCCCATTTCATCCTCTTCCGACATCTGTTCCATATCAAGCCTCAACCCTCCAAGAGCAATATCAATGTGATTGGAGGGGCCGGTCTTCGACTGAGGAGCGATGGGAAGAAAACGTATCTCGATTTGCCCTTGAAATCTTCTCTGACGGTTTTATTGCGCCGATCTAGCTCCTTCCTTGCGCCCGTTTACTGGTATGCCGCCGACGGTGTTGCCAAATTGGTCAGCAGAGCCGACCTTTGAAGAAATGGGCCAGGCACATTTGTTGTTGTCGAAGATAGATGACCTCAAGAGGGCCGGCTTGACAGGTCCTTGGGTGGCTCGTCGCTTTCTGACAAGGCGCGTTCAGCCGCTGAAGCTTAGAAGCTCATTCGGCTGGGCCTTCAAAGGCAAAAATGATCCTGACCGAGTGAGCAACGAGTCGGTGGACAAGAGGGAGGTGACTGCGACCCTGTTCGGCTACTTCTCCAAAGGGGTGATCGCGACCGAGGACGACAAGCGCCGGATTGCAGCTTATAGCTTCATTCGGCCTCGGACCAAGGTAACCTTTAACCTTCCTCTGTGATGAATGCCCGTGGGTCCGTGGTTGTTCAGCATAGCGTGATGCATTTGGTTGACCCACTTGTAGTGGCATGAAGAATTTGATGAAGACTCCCGTCCATTGTCAGCTGTCGCGTCGAAGAAGAGGCCGAGGAGTCCCTCTGCTGCCCAACCCGACTCTAAGAGAGCGGGGAAGAAACCGATTTTATATCGGGGCGAGGGGGCCATGACAGCGCGCGCCGTGAGCGGAAGCTTGAAAATAAAGGACGCCGCTGTCGCAACGCCCATGCAGTCAAGTCCCAGGTTGAGACATGTGGGTTTGAGCCCGATGTTGTCGAGCCCGGCCGTGGCGCCACCAAGGGGCCGGCTAGAGCAGATGCCGCCTGGAGCGAAGGCACCCGAGCCGACCATACCGGAGTCGGGGTCGACTCGGGTTGATACGCCTCCGCCGACCGTGACGCCGACCGGGCCGACTGTCGGAGCTAGCGCTCCGCCGGGGAGCAGGTCGCCCGGCAAGAAGCTAAGGTTCTCCAAGAGGTGCGCTGCTCCGGGTCTTCTGAAGTCTTTGTGTGTTGAAGTAATGTCTTGATATCTTGCTTCATCGTGCAGGAGCGGGCCGATATCGATCTCAAGGAGGTCGACTCGACTACTCCACTTGATGAGCCTGCCCCAGCCGAGCCAGCGGCCGGGAACACACCTGTTGAGCCGGCGGCTAGCCTGGTCGCTGAGACCAAGGTGGCTCTGACTACAGGGCCGCTGCCGCCACCCGACCGAGAGGCGGCTGCTAGGATTGAGGCCCCGGCCCCCGAGGCACCGCTCGTCGCGGAGGCCGCGGACGGAGCCCCTGAGCCGGTCCCGAAGGTTGCGGGGGAGGATGGTGCTGAGGCCAGGACCCCATTGCCGTCGTGGTCGTCACCGTCGTCGTCGCCGTTGCCGCCGCCGCCAGAGATCCCACATCTGCCTCGGATCGAAGCTCCTCCACGTGTGATGCCCCGGACCTTCACATGGACGACTCGCGACGGTACTGCGAAAAGCTTCAGGCTCGATGAAGTCGTTGCAAGGAGAGAGCGCGAAAGCCTGCTTCGTGCCGCCATCAGCGGGTCACAGGGGGTCGCAGTATGAGTCTTGTAGTAAAGTTTTGGCAATCTTTGTGTTTTGATGTCTGACTCCATCCTTGATTCGTCTTTTGATGAGGACATCATGTCTTTAGATACACACTTACAACCTCTTCATGATGAACAAGATGTGCAACCGATCCAAGGACCAATTACTCGTGCACGGGCTCGTCAACTTAATCGCTAGGTGAATTCGTTCCTAAACTTACATGAGAATATTTCTACGAATGGCATGCTATTTAATTCTTGTGATGATTTTATTGTTCTTAGGAACCTGGGAAAAGACTATGGAGAATAGTTCAAGAAACCACATATTGAAGTGAAGACAACAAGTGCAAGTAAACTCCTATTCCCGAGACCGTTTCAGTTTTGGGCTGGGAGACAACGTCAATTTCAAACGGTCATAACTTTTGATCCAGAAGGAGTTACAGGGCCTACAAGTACTTGTTGGAAAGCTTATGAAGTCTACTTTCAGATGGTTTTGGTTTCATGTCAAAATTTCTCCTGAGCTGTCCAGAATCGTTGATACAATATACATAACTCTTCCAGTCCGAGTCTGTTTTGGGCCTTGGGCCTTGTAATTGTGTCGTGGGCTAAACCCATGAGGAGTGCGCCCCTGACAGGGCAAACCCTCACCCTAGGACGTCCTAACTCATATATATTCCGCAGCCACCACTGTTTAAGTCGGGTTTTGCTTAGATTATTCTGTCCTTGAACAGTTTCGCCGTTTATCGGTTTGTGAGACCCAACTCGAGAGTATAATCATTCATCTGCAATTGAGTTGCAATCTTTCTTGTTCTTGCTTGTGTTCTTCGATTCACATGCAGGGATTAGCCTTCGTGGCGAGGTCAACCGGGCAGCGCACGGTTGATAACGAGAGGAGACGTGGTACTGCGATTGCAGGGTTCGGGTCCTGGTGATCAGAAGCCGGATCGTGAGTGTCAAATTTCCACCAAATCGAGAGTTATCTTTGCCTAACGGAAGATCGGGCACCCCGTTGCTATCAAGTGGTATCAGAGCGAAGGTTGCCCGTTAGGTATATCTTTTCCATCCTGTTCAATCTTTGTTTTTCCTATACCTAGAGTCCAGAAAAGCCACAAAAAAAGAAAATTGGTAGTCGTAGGTTTTTCCCCTGTCCTACAACCGTGTTTAGCCTTTTGCATAATTCTGTTTCAGAGTCCATAGTGTTGAGTTGGTGTCCTAGGTCGAGTTCGGTTGCTGGCTTAGATTGTGTTTGAGTCTAGTTCGTGATCCATCCACCGCACTCCTACAAACCCTAGCCACCACCACCATCGTCTCTGTTTTCCCATATACTAGCTATCTTGTGCAAGTGTTGGTCTTTGTGTGTTCTATTTTAGTGTCATATATCACGTCCTACATCACCATCCACCTCTCCAGTAGCCACCGCCACCATATCATCCCCGTTTTCGCCACCTGATTCTGTTTCAGCCTCCACCAAAACACTGATACAGAGGGCCTTCCTTGAAACAGCCATAACTTTCACATACGGAGTCGGAATCAGGCAAATAAATAGTCTACGGACATCTACGAAAAATTTCCCATCTGCTACCCCCCACTTTGTCGGGTTCGCCGAAATCCGTTTTGCAAAATTCAGGCTAGAAGATTGGGTTTTCGCACTCCGAAGTTCTAGCACGCTTTTTAAAGCACGCTCGTGTTTTTCCACAGCTCACACCTTATACCAGATTGAGCTGCCACCTTCCTGAGGTTGCTGTTCCTGTGCTCCTAGTTGAGAAAAAAATATTAGAAAAAGAAAAAAAAGGGTGTGAAAGAAAAAAAAAGAAAAAAAAAGGAGATGAGCACATTGGACACACCAGGGAGCCATCTGTGTGCTGTTTTGTGCTGTGTTCTTACCTTGTCCTTACTTCTTTGCTGCTGTCCTTTTATACTTGTTGGTCGCCCTCGTTTTATCACATCTGGTTTAGAACTCGTTTAGGCCAGCAACTAGGACAAGTGCTTGGGACATTTTTTCAGCATTACTATCTGTTATTGAATTGTGTGCCACTAATATTTTTGGCCTCCCAAGCTCCACATATATACTTCTGGTCAGCACAGTCTCGACCCTTGCAATCGCTGGATCACGCCCTCAAGGTATCACGAACCAGCCACCGGTTGTACCATTCCTTGCTCGCTAGTCTCAGAACCTTGTAAGAGCTCGGTAAGGTGCTTCCATTTGCGAGTATCCACTATCCTTGCAGAGTAGTAGTTGATAGGGATAACACTTTTTTGCTGTTTGTTTCCTATTTTCTACTAACCATGGCAGGTGAGGTGAATGATTTCGCTGATTGTGCTTCAAAAGAGGAGATCGTTAAGCTGGATCAGAAGATTGAGGAGAATGTAGCTGCCGTGAATGCTATGTGGGAAGACCTCCAAGCTATTGTGGGGAGCATTACCACCCTCACTAACTGCGTCGAGCAACTGGTAGCAAACCGTCAGCCAACACCACCACTTGTTGACGATGATGGAGATAATGAAGAAGAGGAAGCCAACAATAGCGACGCATGTGATACACTTCGTGAAGAGCGCCTACGACAACGACTGCGATTCAACCGGCGAGGTATGAGAGGTATGGGAGGTAACCACCACCAAGGGCGAGGTAACGATGATCCTTTTGCTAAAGTTAAATTTACCTTGCCTTCATTTTCGGGAAAATATGACCCTGAAGCTTATTTGGATTGGGAGATGACCGTAGAGCAAAAATTTAATTCCCATCTAGTTCCTGAAGTCCATAGGGTTAGGCAAGCAACTAGTGAGTTCAAGGATTTTGCCATTATCTAGTGGAATGAGCTAGTTAAATCTGGCCTAGAACCTGACACATGGGATAGACTAAAGCGAGCAATGCGGGTAGGTTTATTCCTCCATCTTTCAAACGTGATTTGAGAAATAAGTTGCAACGCTTAGACCAAGGAGAAAAATCTGTAGAAGATTACTTTCAGGAGCTACAAATAGGAATGTTGCGTTGTGAGGTAGAGGAGGATGAGGAGGATAAGATGGCTCGATTTTATGGGGGGTTGAGACGTCAAATTCAGGACATTATTCAATACAAAGAATACAATTCTCTTAACCGATTGTTCCATCTAGCTATATTAGCTGAACAGGAATTGCAGGGAAGGCAACAATTGAGAAGGAACAATTGGGGAAGCACGTCTACATCGAGGCCTCCCGTTGGGTCCGGAAAAAGTACCTCCACCACTAGCCGGACTGCTACACCCTCCACCACTCAGGCACGATCAGAGACATTGGCGCCAACATCCCGTGCGACCGAGGTGAGTAAATCTGTTCGTTCGTAGGCACCCGCAAAAAGTGCATCATCGGTTGCTTCCACGGGGCGAACAAGAGACATCCAGTGCTTCAAGTGCAAAGGGATGGGCCATGTGCAACGTGATTGCCCAAATCAGAGAGTCCTCATTGCTACAAATGATGGTGAGTACACTAGTGCTAGTGATGTTGATGATGAATTAGCACATGGCACTAACAATGCAGGTGATCAAGACAAGAGCGATGAGGAAGTGGAGCACATAGGTGCAGAAGATTCAAGCAAGTACCTGAGCATTGTAGCACAACGGGTGCTAAGTGCTCAAATGGAGAAGGCGAAGCAAAATCAATGCCACAATTTGTTCCAATCAAGGTTCGTGGTTCATAATAGAGCATGCCGTGTTGTCATTGATAGCGGAAGCTGTAGCAACCTTGCTAGTTCAGATTTGGTTGACAAGCTAGGTTTGCCTACACAACCACATCCACGGCCTTACTCCATCCAATCGTTCAACTCTTGTGGTAAGTTGAAGGTGAGTAAAGTTGTGAGAGTGCAATTTTCTGTTGGCAATTACCATGATAGTGCAAATTTTGATGTCGTGCCTATGCAAGCATGTTCTTTGCTTTTGGGTAGACCTTGGGAATATGATAGGGATGTGTTGCACCGTGGTAGAACTAACACGTACACTTTCTCACATAATGGCAAAAAGATTGAGTTGCTACCGATGACCCCTGCTGAAATTTTGAAGGATGATATAGCGCGTGCTGAGATAAAATCTAAGTCTGAAAATCAGCAAGTAGCTAAAGATGTGTTTCCACCTAAGAAGGAGAAAAAAGAGCCACCTGCTAGGAAAGACACACTTAAGTTGAAAGGAGTTTCCATGTTAGCTACTAAATCAGAGATTTCTGAGTTAAATGTTAATGAATCTATTTGCTATGCTTTGGTTTGCAAGGAAACTTTCCTTACACTTGAGGACTTGCCTCTTTCTTTGCCACTTGCTATTACTAATCTTTTGTAGGAGTTTGCTGATGTATTTCCAAGTGAGATACCCCCGGGGCTGCCACCTATGAGGGGAATTGAGCATCAAATTGATTTGATCCCGGGAGCTGCGTTGCCAAACCGTGCGTCGTACAGGACCAATCCCGAAGAGACTAAAGAGATTTAGTGTCAAGTGCAAGACTTGCTTGAAAAAGGGTATGTACGTGAGAGTCTTAGCCCTTGTGCTGTTCCTGTTATTTTGGTGCCTAAGAAAGATGGATCATGGCGCATGTGTGTGGATTGTAGAGCCATTAACAACATAACTATTAGATATCGTCATCCTATTCCTATGTTAGATGATATGCTTGATGAATTGAGTGGCTCTGTTGTGTTCTCTAAAGTGGACTTGCGTAGTGGATACCACCAAATTAGAATGAAATTGGGTGATGAATGGAAGACCGCGTTTAAAACTAAATTTGGTTTGTATGAGTGGTTAGTGATGCCTTTTGGTTTGACTAATGCTCTAAGTACGTTTATGCGACTCATGAATGAAGTTTTACGCACTTTCATTGGTAGATTTGTGGTGGTTTACTTTGATGATATATTTATTTACAGCAAGTCTTTAGATGAACATAAGGAACATTTACGTGCTGTTTTTAAAGCTTTGAGAGATGCACGTTTGTTCGGTAACCTCGCGAAGTGCACTTTTTGCACGGAACGAGTTTCTTTTCTTGGTTATGTGGTGACTCCATAGGGAATTGAAGTTGATGAGACCAAGATAGAAGCAATCAAGAGTTGGCCGACGCCTACATCGGTCACACAGGTGCGGAGCTTCCTTGGGTTAGCTGGATTCTACCGTCGCTTTGTGCGAGATTTCAGCACCATTGCTGCACCCATGAATGAGCTCACAAAGAAAGGCGTTCCTTTTCGATGGGGACAAGCACATGAAGATGCTTTCAATTTGCTTAAAGAGAAGTTGACTCATGCACCACTACTCCAACTCCCTGACTTTGGTAAGGTTTTTGAGCTTAAATGTGATGCAAGTGGGATTGGGATTGGAGGTGTGCTTATTCAAGAAGGTAAGCCAGTTGCATACTTTAGTGAGAAGTTGTCAGGACCTAGTTTGAACTATTTAACTTATGATAAAGAATTATATGCTTTGGTTCGAACATTAGAGACTTGGCAACATTATCTATGGCCAAAGGAATTTATCATACATTCTGATCATGAGTCTTTGAAACATATTCGAAGTCAAGCTAAATTGAATAAATGACATGCTAAATGGGTAGAATTTATTGAGTCCTTTCCATATATCATTAAGCATAAGAAAGGCAAGGACAATGTGATTGTTGATGCTTTATCCAGGCGCTATACTATGTTATCTCAACTTGATCATAAAATTTTTGGATTGGAGACAATAAAAGAATTATATGCTACTGATTTGGATTTTAAAGAAGCTTATGATCACTGTCGAGCGGGAAGAGCTTGGAATAAATATGTGATGAATGAAGGATTGTTATATCGAGCTAACAAATTGTGTGTTCCTGCAAGCTCTGTTCGTCTTTTGTTTTTACAGGAAGCACATGGAGGTGGATTGATGGGACATTTTGGAGTGAAGAAGACGGAGGATGTGCTGGCTACTCACTTCTTTTGGCCAAAAATGCGGCGTGACGTTGAACGATACGTTGCACGATGCAGCACTTGTAACAAAGCTAAGTCCCGTCTTAATCCATATGGTCTTTATATGCCTCTACCCGTCCCTAGTGCTCCTTGGGAAGACATTTCTATGGATTTTGTTTTAGGATTGCCTAGGACAAAAGAGGGGAGATAGTGTTTTTGTTGTTGTTGATAGATTTTCTAAAATGGCACATTTCATTCCTTGTCATAAGAGCGACGATGCTACCATAGTTGCTGATTTGTTTTTCAGGGATGTCGTTCGTCTACATGGTGTGCCCAATACAATTGTTTCAGATTGAGATACCAAGTTTTTGAGTCATTTTTGGATGACGTTGTGGAGAAAATTGGGGACGAAGTTACTATTTTCTACAACTTGCCACCCCCAAACCGATGGACAAACGGAGGTGGTGAATCGCACTTTGTCAACGATGTTGCGGGCTGTTTTGAAGACTAATTTGAAAATGTGGGAAGAATGTCTTCCACATGTGGAGTTCGCCTACAACCGTTCGTTGCACTCCACCACAAAGATGAGCCCATTCCAGGTGGTATATGGCTTTAACCCTCGCGCTCCAATTGACTTATTGCCTTTACCATTTTCAGAAAAAGTAAATTTTGATGCTAAGACACGGGCTGAATTTGTGCTTAAGTTACATGAGACCACTAAGAACAATATTGAGCGTATGAATGCAAAATATAAACTTGCTGGTAGTCAAGGTAGAAAGGAGCTTATTTTTGAACCTGGTGATCTTGTTTGGTTACACTTAAGAAATGATAGGTTTCCTACTTTGCGCAAGTCAAAATTAATGTCTCGAGCTGCTGGTCCTTTTAAAGTTCTTGCAAAGATAAATGATAATGCATATAAGATTGATTTGCCTGCAGATTATGGTGTGAGTGATGTTTTCAATGTTGCTGATTTGAAGCCTTACTTGGGTGAAGAAGATGACCTTGAGTCGAGGACGACTCCAAATCAAGAGGGGGAGGATGATGAGGACATCATGTCTTTAGATACACACTTACAACCTCTTCATGATGAACAAGATGTGCAACCGATCCAAGGACCAATTACTCATGCACGTGCTCGTCAACTTAATCGCCAAGTGAATTTGTTCCTAAGCTTACATGAGAATATTTCTACGAATAGCATGCTATTTAATTCTTGTGATGATTTTATTATTCTTAGGAACCTGGAAGAAGACCATGGAGAATAGTTCAAGAAACCACATATTGAAGTGAAGACAACAAGTGCAAGTAAAGTCCTATTCCCGAGACCGTTTCAGTTTCGGGCTGGGAGACAACGTTAATTTCAAACGGTCATAACTTTTGATCCAGAAGGATTTACAGAGCCTACAAGTACTTGTTGGAAAGCTTATGAAGTCTACTTTCAGATGGTTTTGGTTTCACATCCAACTTCCTCCTGAGCTGTCCAGAATCATCAAAACAAGATACATAACTCTTCCAGTCCGAGTCTGTTTTCGGCCTTGGGCCTTGTAATTGTGTCGTGGGCTAAACCCATGAGGAGTGCGCCCCTCACAGGGCAAACCCTCACCCTAGGACGTCCTAACTTGTATATATTCCGCAGCCGCCGCTGTTTAAGTCGGGTTTTGCTTAGATTATTCTGTCCTTGAACAGTTTCGCCGTTTATCGGTTTGTGAGACCCCAACTCGAGAGTATAATTATTCATCTGCAATTGAGTTGCAATCTTTCTTGTTCTTGCTTGTGTTCTTCGATTCGCATGCAGGGATTAGCCTTCGTGGCGAGGTCAACCGGGCAGCGCACGGTTGATAACGAGAGAAGACGTGGTACTGCGATTGCAGGGTTCGGGTCCTAGTGATCAGAAGCCGGATCGTGAGTGTCAAATTTCCACCAAATCGAGAGTTATCTTTGCCTAACGGAAGATCAGGCACCCCGTTGCTATCATCTTTTATCCTGAGCAGAAACTTGTCGACCGCAATGAAGCGATGACGGAGATCTTGGTCGAGGTAGCTCCCCACCTCGCAGAATTGGAGCAGCTTCGGGCGTTGAAAGCCGAGACGGAGGCGCGTCATGCGGGGAGGGAGGCCTGGCTGAATAGTGGCGCCGATCAGCTCAGGGCGGAGACATGGGCCCTAGCCGGAAAGATCAGAGGTAAAATCCTCGAGTATATCTTCCCGACTGAACCGTTGATGTATTCATCCAGCTGCGTCGTTCCCGATTGCCCAGTTGTGTCGTGACTGCACGGTTGAGATCTTGGCTAATCTGTGGTGCAGACCTCGAAGCGGAGTTAAAGACCCAAACAAAGAGGGAATCGCAGCTAAAGGAGGCCGAAGAAGCCAAGGCCGAGCTTGAGAAGGTCAAGGCCGACCTGACAAAGGCCAACACCGAGCTTGACCGGGAGAAGTCCGAGTTGGAGAAGGCCGTCGTCAAGCTTGGTAAGGAGAAGGCTGAACTGGAGAAGACCGTGGCTGGGTGGGAGGCCGACTACGAAAGTAAGTCCCCAACCTGACTGTGATCTTAGCCAATCCATTAGTTATCCTGTGTGTAGCGGAATTTGACAAGCTTACTTGCCGGTTGATATGGGCAGACATGAGAACCAATGTCTGGGCCCAGTATCAGTTCTACACGGAGGAGATAAGGTTGATCAGGGAGTAACGGGAGGCCCTCGTCGGGTCCGTGAAAGGGCTCCTTGACTTATAGATCCCCGCCCAGTGGGAACCAGCTGCAGCAGAATCCCTCAAATAGTGGGGCGTCTCGAGGATGCACCAAGTGCCTTGAAAAGTTACTCGGATAAGCATGTTGTCATCGACGTGGCCCAGACCCTAGCGATGACCAAATCCATATACCCCAGGGTGGATATTGAAGCCATCGGGGAGGGGTTTGCCGAAGAGACAATGCCAGAGGAGGCACTGGAGCTGATCGCCCGGGCGAAGCCGACTCCAGAAATAATTACCCGAGACCTGGGTCTGTGAGGGCAATATGTCATGTAGTCGGGATATATGAATTTGTGTAAACAAGCATGTGTAAATATGTGTGCAATGCTGCCAAGCTTATTATTCAATTGTCATTAGCTTTACTTGACCATGTAGTATGCACCGAGTTAGTCTATCAGAGCTTAATAAAAACATTCGAAGTAAGAGGCTGTACTCGGGCAAACGTGATAGTCATAGTAAGGCTTCATAACCGAAGTGAAATAAGCTCAAATGTTATTGACAATGCACATATATACCTCCAGCCCCCGACTCATTACTCGGTTGATACAAGCGGCGTAGTAAGTCAGAAGAACTGTACACATGAAAATTATAGAACTCAGGTATAGAAA
The DNA here is from genome assembly GCA_003991445.1 of Oryza meyeriana var. granulata. Lineage (NCBI taxonomy): Eukaryota > Viridiplantae > Streptophyta > Magnoliopsida > Poales > Poaceae > Oryza > Oryza meyeriana. The sequence continues at coordinate 86,976 of RYFJ01001858.1, read as the reverse complement.
GGACGTAGCTGTTCTATGTTCCATGAGTTGCTGATGAGAACGCCGTCTTCGGTCTTCAGTCGGTAGGTGCCTGGCCGTGTGACCTCAGCTATAATGAACGGCCCTTCCCAGATTGGGGATAATTTATGCCTGTCTTTGGTGGTTTGTATTTTTTCCTCAGAACGAGATCCCCGACCAAAAAGGCGCTGCCACGGACATTGCGATTGTGGTAGCGACGTAGGCCTTGAAGATACCTTGCCGACTGGATAGTTGCGGTGTCTCTTGCTTCTTTCAGCTGATCTAGTTCGACCGGTCGGGTATTGTTGGAGTCATCTTTTGAGTAGGCCCAGACTCATGGAGAGCCGAACTGTAACTCAGTAGGTAGCATAGCCTCGGCACCGTAGACCAGAAAGAAAGGGGATTGCCCTGTCGCCCGACTAACCGTGGTTCTGAGAGACCAGAGAACGGATGGGAGTTCTTGCACCCACCAGCCCGCATATGGTTGTAGTCGGTCGAATATCCTGGCCTTGATACCTTGTAAGACCATGCCGTTGGCTCGTTCAACCTGCCCGTTGCTCCGCGGGTGTGCCACGGATGCATAGCAAATCTTGATGCCGAAATCGTCGTAGAAGTCTTGGAATACGCCCGCCGCGAATTGAGTACCGTTGTCGGTGATGATGCGGTTAGGGACTCTGAACCGGTATAATAAACTCATGTTGAAGTCCTTTGCTCGTGCCGCTGTAATTGTTGCAACAGGTTTAGCCTCAATCCACTTGGTGAACTTATCCACCGCGACGAATAAATGTGTGAACCCTCCTGGCGCTTTCTTGAAAGGCCCGACCATGTCGAGCCCCCATACTGCAAATGGCCAGGAAATGGGGATAGTTTGGAGTTCCTGGGCTGGAAGATTTGTTTGTCTTGCGTAGAACTGGCAACCCTCGCACTTGCGAACAATGTCTTTGGCGTCTGTTACTGCTGTGGGCCAGAAAAATCCCTGCCGGTAAGCCTTTCCGACTAATGTCCTGGATGCGGCGTGGTTGCCACATATGCCCGAGTGGATTGACTGCAGAATCTGCTTGCCCTGCTCGGTGGTGACGCAGTGCATGAGAACACCGGATGCGCTCCTTCGGTACAGGTCTTCTCCGACTAGCAAGAAGCTTTTGCTTCGACGCTTTATCTACTTGGCTTGACTGCGATCTTCTGGGAGTTCATCGTCCGTGAGAAATTTGACAATAGGAGTCCTCCAGTCCTGACATATGTGCAACACCTCATCTGTGGTTGGGGTAGGCTCGCCTCCTGACTGATCTGGTGCCGGTTTCTTCTTGACTGATGGCTCCATGAGTTGCTCGACAAAGATTCCAGTTGGAACTGCTTCTCGCTTGGATCGCATGTTTGCCAGCTCGTTTGCTACGTCGTTGTATTGGCGCAGGACATGTGTGATTTCCAGCCCGTCGAACTTGTTTTCCAGCTTGCGGACCTCCTGACAGTATGCCGCCATGGTATCGTCGAGACAGGTCCAGTCTTTCATGACTTGGTTTACCACGAGGTGAGAATCTCCGCGCACAACCAGTCGACGTATGCCGAGTGATATAGCGATGCGGAGCCCATGAACAAGTGCCTCGTACTCGGTGACGTTGTGGGAAGCCGGGAAGTGGATTTGTAGAACGTACTTCAGTTTTTCGCCAGTGGGGGACGTCAATATGACTCCGGCCCCGGCGCCGCCGATCCGTAGAGAACCGTCGAAGTACATTGTCCAATACTCTAGCTTTGCTGTTGGTGTAGGCAGTTGGACTTCTGTCCACTCGGCCACGAAGTCGGCTAGAGCTTGAGACTTGATTGCTGTCCGTGGCTGAAAGGTGATGTTGAACGCCATCAACTCGAGTACCCATTTAGCGATTCGGCCGGTGGCCTCGCGATTATGAAGGACATCCCCGAGTGGAAATGCTGTGACCACTGTGACTTGGTGTGCTTGGAAATAATGCACCAGCTTCCGGACTGTGATAAGTAGGCCATATAGCAGCTTCTGGACCTGCGGATATCTCGTTTTTGAGTCGGCAAGGACCTCGCTGACGAAGTAGACTAGTCGTTGTATTTTTTGAATATGACCTTGTTCAGATCGCTCAACCACCAGCACCGTGCTGACTACCTGTGTTGTTGCCGCCAGATATAGCATTAGCGGTTCCTGGGGCAAAGGTGACGCCAACACGGGGGGTGATGTGAGGAATTGTTTGAAGTCTTCGAAGGCTCGCTGGGCTTCCGGAGTCCATTGGAAATTATCGGTATTTTTGAGTAGCTTGAAGAAGGGCATGCCCCATTCGCCCAGTCGGGAGATAAATCGGCTGAGTGCTGCCATGCAGCCTGTCAGCTTCTGGACGTCTTTGAGATTAGTCGGGGGTGCCATGTGCCTGATGGCGTTGACTTTCTCCGGGTTGGCCTTGATGCCGCGGTGCGAGACGATGAAGCCAAGTAACTTTCCGGATGGCACACCAAAGGCGCATTTTTCCGGGTTCAACTTCATTTTGAATCTTCGAAGGTTTTGGAAGGTTTCTTCCAAGTCAGCGATGAGGTCTTCTTTGGACTTGGTCTTGATCGCCACATCATCGACGTAGGCTTCCACGTTGTGCCCGATCTGAGTATGTAGACACCGCTGAATAGCCCTTTGATAGGTTGCGCCCGCGTTCTTCAGACCGAACGGCATTGTGATATAGCAATACGCTCCAAACGGTGTGATGAAAGATGTCTTCAAGCAGTCTTCTTCCCTCAGGCTGATTTGATGGTATCCCGAGCAGCAGTCGAGAAAGCTGAGTAGGTCGCACCCTGCCATGGAATCAACCACCTGATCTATCCGGGGAAGACCAAATGGGTCCTTGGGGCACGCTTTGTTGAGGTCGGTGTAGTCGACGCACATGCGCCATTTACCGTTTTTCTTCCGGACCAGAACTGGGTTTGCCAGCCAGTCCGGGTGGTAGACCTCTTTGATGAACTCGGCTGTGAGGAGTTTAGTAATTTCCTCCCGGATAGCATCTTTGCGGTCTTGAGCGAAGCGCCGCAGCCGTTGCTTGACTGGCTTGGCGTCTGTCTTCACGTTTAGGGCGTGCTCGATCACCTCCCTTGGTACGCCCGGCATGTCGGACGGTTTCCACGCGAAGATATCCTTGTTGGCTTGGAGGAAGGTGACGAGCGCGTCTTCCTATTTGGGGTCGAGTCCGGTCCCGACTAGAGCAGTCTTGGAGGGGTCGGAAGGGTCCAGGGGGATCTTCTTCGTGTCAGAGTCCGCTGAAATTCCCGACTTCGCTGCTTTTTTCGCCGGAACTTGATCTTGCTCAACTTCTGTTGTGACGGCTTGCCGAATGCTATCGCGCCCGACTGCCGCCTCTTGTGATTGGGCCAGTTCGCAGCTCTCCTTATCGCAGGTGAAGGCTTGCTTGACGTCGCTGCGGAGGGAGAGGACTCCTGCTGGTCCAGGCATCTTCAGCACCATGTATGTATAGTGCGGTATCGCCATAAATTTGGCGAGTGCCGGTCATCCGAGTATCACGTGGTACGCAGTCTCGAAGTCGGAGACCTCGAAGCAGACAGTTTCTGTGCGAAAATTATCCCGCGTGCCGAAGGTTACCGGCAAAGTTATCTGCCCGAGTGGGGTTGATGATAGGCCGGGAATTATCCCGTGGAAGGGCGCAGTGCTCGGCCGTAGTTCTGAATGAGGAATTTTCATCTCGTCCAAAGTCTTGGCGAACAGGATGTTGAGCGCGCTGCCTCCGTCGATGAGGGTTTTCTTCAGCCTGATGTTTTTGCCGACCGGGTCCAGGACGAGTGGATAGTGTCCCGGGTGGGAGACCCGATCTGGGTGATCTGCGCGATTGAAGGTGATGGCCATCTCTGACCAGCACAGGTATTGGGGGGTGTCGGCTGTGGAGACCGTGTTGATGTCACGCGCTGAAAGCTTCTGTTTGCGCTTGGACTCGTACGCGAGTGGCCCCCCGAAGATATGGTTGACCTCGGCTTGAGGATCTTGGAAATCGTCAGCCGGACCCAAGTCTGGCTTGTCTTTGTCCTTGTCGGTGCCAGACGATGAAGTCTGCTCGGAGGCAAACTTTTTCAGCATATAGCAGTCTTTGGCCGCGTACTTTCCCTTGGGGTGAAAGGGGCATGGCCCGCTCATGACTTTCTGGTAGTCGTTGTTCCACTGGGGCCGCGACCGACTGCGCTCCATGTTGGCCACCTCGTTGTTCGACTTCCGTTTACGGCTGCCAGACTTGTTTTGAGACGGCTCGTTGTCGGCTTTCGCCTTTTGTTCTTTCTGTCGGGGCTCCTTCTTCTCGTCGAGGGCCTCGGCGACCGCTTCGGCCGAGTCGGCGTATTTATTAGCCATGTCGAAGAGCGCCCGGACCGTGGATGGTGGCTTCCAAGTGAATTTTTGCAATAAGCGGAGCATCTTTTACCCCTTTGCGAAAGGTGGCGATGACGGCTTCGTCTTAAACAGTTGGAATTTGGTTGCTCCGAAGCGGGTCTGTCGTAGGTCCCCTAGAAATTAGCGATGAACCGCTCCCTGAGTTGTCCCCAGGAACCGATCGACCGCCTCGGGAGGCCTATCAGCCATGTCCTCGCCGAGTCGGCTAGCGCGACTGGGAGGTAGTTAGCCATGACTCTGCTGTCGCCCCCAGTAGCTCGAACTGCCAGGGTGTAAACGGTAAGCCAGGACTCTGGGTTTGTCTTGCCGTCGTACTTTTCGATCCCAGTGGGCTTAAAGCCAATAGGCCACAAGACATCCTGTAGCTCCCGAGTGAAGGCTGGGATGCCTTCGTCTTCGTGAGGGCTCCGACTCCGATCTTGGCGATATAGTCGCTCGTGGTGGATGCCGAAGCACTCGTTTTCGTCTTCCAGTCGGCGGCGTTCATCTTCTTCGCGTTCTTCGCGTCGGGCGTTTATGGTGTGACGAAGGTCTCGATGCAGTCGAACTCGGAGGTCCTGATTGGGTCGGCGATCGTACTAGCAACACCGCCGGTTGTCATTATTGGTATTGCCGAGTGTTGTTTGCCGGGACTCTTCGCGTTGCCGACTGGAGCTGGCCGCCCAGCGTCGTGTTGATGCATATGAGCCTGCCGCCGGAGAACCCGACCGATTGGTCGGTACAGCAGTGTCTGTTAACGCCAAAATTTGGCACGATTCATATCCATATTCGGTTAAGGAAAGAAGCCATGTCAGCCAATGGAAGCTCATCTGGGAGAGACCAAGCCTGGAAGGAATCGTGAAGACCACGTTATGGCAGTTATTTATCTTATCTATTAGATAGTTTTATCTTTTAGGAAACCTGATCTCTTGTCCGATCAGGTCTGTTAGTTTTCCTTTTCTAGTTAGGAAAGTCCTGTACCGTGTCCTATCAGGACTCTTGTAACTCGGGGTATATATACGTATGCCCGGGTAGCTTGTAAATGATCCAATCGATCAATACAACTTCGGCGCATCGCCACCCTTTACCAACGGGTTCTTGCTTCTCGAGCGGGGCTGCATCGGTTAGGTCCGAACTCCTGCGAGAGGGTAAGTCTCGTTACCCCGACTACCAATCGGCTAGGACTTTCTCGGTTAGGTCCGATATTCTAGTCGGTCTATGGTAGTCGGCTTACCACGGTGTATCGGATCTGTCTACGGCTGCATCGGTTCGGTCCGACCTCATAGGCTGGTCAGGTATATCACATCACGCGTGCATAGTTTTTATCAGTTTATCGGGGGTAGTTTATCATCAGTTTGTGCTGCATCGGTTGGGTCCGACCTACTAAACTGCTAGCGATAAATTATTCCTGTTAGGCTGATATCCTTTGTGCAAGCGTCTTATCGGAATGTATAGCCGGTAAGTTATTTTCATCACAGTTGCATTAGGTCTATCGGTTCGTTGAGGTTCCTTTACTATTATCGATCTGTGCTGCATCAGTTAGGTTTGAACTACTAGATCGATAATAATAGATTTACCCTTGCCGAGCCGATCGGTATATATGCGACGTTCTATCGGAGTGCTTAGCCGATAGGTTATCTTTTTATAAAGCCGACTGTATTATCTTTTCTGTTTGTCCTCTATATTATCATCGGTTTCCTAGCCGATGCACATGTGTTTCCTCGGCAGTCGGCTAGCTTACTATCTTGCTTATCTATTTTATCATCGGCTCCTAGCCGATGCACATGTTATACTGACAGTTTATTTATCTGTTTATAGCGCTATCGGTTTCCCAGCCGATACATAGGTGCCATCGGCCATCGGCTACAAGAAGCCTACATCAGCCCGTATCGGCCGATAGCCGATGTGCAGTTGCTGCTGGCAGTCGGACGCGAGCACGAGCAAAGACTCGGACACGGGCAAGGATTCGACTACGAGCGAGACCCGGGCGCGAGTACAGGCAGAGGCCCGGGCACGAGCATAGCGGCAATCGGCTGGAAGGGATCCGTATCGGCTTGCTGGCCGATTGGATCAGTAATCTAATTTCTTCATCTCCTTGTCAATTGCGAGGTCAAATTGACTGGCACGCCCGCGAACCTCAAATATTTTAGGACCTGCACTGGAGCTAAGCAGATCTCCCAGGCCTTCGTATGTTCAATCGCATCAAACCAGATCATCAACAAGCTTCTTGGCACACCCGGCGGTTTTTGGTGCGAACAGTGTCGCCCGACTGCTGTTGCTGCTGATAGGCAGCAACGGTGATCATCGCCTTGATCTTGGCGATAGTCGGAGTGGCCTGGTGATCCGGCCCGAGCTGGAGGGTGTCCAGCAAAGTTGCTGTGGCCACAACGTTCTGTTGCGGTGTGACGAAGACGTCGTGGTCGCCAATCTTTGTTTGGAGGATCTGTTGCTGAGCAATTCGCCCAGCCTGTCGCAGCTCGTTATTGCGAGCTTCGCGGTTGGCCTCCTCTTGTTGTAATTGGCGCTCCTCCTCTTGTCGCTCCTCTTGTAGTCGGCGTACCTCAGAAGGCGGTGTTGAAGCCATGAAGATCTCGTGGGACAGGGGGAAGCTTGCCGAATTAAAGTCCGAGCTAGCGCTCGAACCGCTGTCCAACTTGGTGTCGGACTCCGAATAGTTTATCTGAGTGAGGACGACTCCGACCTCTCTAGATCCAATCTAAAACGGCGCTTGGCCGTGTCCAAACTGAATTGCTGGAGATCGGGTCTGCTGCGTGGAATAAAGATGCGCTGCGTCGCCGGAATTGTACGGGAAATTGACGACCTCTCTCCCTCTCGGCCCAACTCGGGCTAGCTCAAGGCCTAGTGCAAGTCGGACGCCGAAGGAGAGGGTTGTCCCGATGCTTGGCGATGTAAAGGACTGCCGCAGTAGGTCGGGGAAGGAGATCGCGACGTCCTGGGTGCCGACTGGCACAACGCCGGCTAGTTTCCCGGCTGGCAAGATTGGATCTACCTCAGCCAAGGTGAGATTGCCGAATTGATTGGCGATGAAGTCTAAGCTTCCAAAGGTAATTGCATCTCCGGGGAAGAACTTGTTGCTGTCGACTCCGTTGATTGAATCCATCGAATCTTCAGATGAGGAATTCGCCAGAGGCCCCTACCTGGCGCGCCAACTTTCGATGCTTTGCACCGGCAATAGAACTATGGGGCTACTCGGCGAGGGTGAATTCGGTGGACTGCAGAGGAACATAGGAGAATTATACTGGTTCAGGCCCTCAAGGTGTGGTAATACCCTACGTCCAGTTGAGGTGTTATTCCTCTGAGGTGTATGGCGATCAATGATCTGGTTGTTCTTGTTCTCCTTGCCCTGAGGGGCGCCCTGCCTCCCTTTATATACTAGGGGACAGGGGTACATGATGAGGATCCCAGTCGGATACGACCAAGGGATTTCCTTCTTAGAGATAGAATCCTATCCGACTAAGACTATGTTTCCTTATTATACAAGGTATAGCCTGCCGGGTGTCATCTTATCTCTAATTACATGGTCCGGCCCATCCTCTATCCGAGTGGCCCATGTACTGGTAATGAGATACCCAGGGCCCATGGCCTCCACACAATGAAGTCAGGATATTCCTTGCTCGGATCATTCTTGCCCTGATAGTCGAATCCGAAGTGGCTTCTGGCTTTCAGTGGTCGGGTTCGGTGGTTCAGAAAATATCTTGCCACCTAGGGACCAGTCAACCCTTTCCCCTTCAGTAGATCAATCTTCTTCAGCAGCTAGAAGACCTGCCCCATCTCCTCGTGCGATGGCACGGAGGACCAGCTCTCCAGGGGATTTCCCGTGAAAGGGGGGAGAGAGGGTTCCAGATTCAAGCAATATAACAACTCTCAGTGCCACCCCTTGAGAGAAGTTTTTAGGGGGACATTGAGGTATGCCCTCTTCAACTCATTCCTAAGTTGAAGGCCTGCCCCCCAATGGTTTGGACATTGGATTTGGATGGTTGGGGCATAATGTGGAAGGGGTATCTGAAGAGATTGAAATGGGGTTTAATCCCCAGAAAAGCTTTGCAGAGAGTGGCAAAGATAGAAATTTGAAGAATGGAGTTGGGGTTAAGATTCACCAGTTCAATCTGGTAGAAGGCAAGGAGGCGGTGGACAAAATCCAAAGATGGAAGAGCCAAACCACGGTCAAAGAATGAAGTAAAAACCACGGTTTCACCTGGGTTTGGAGTGGGGACGGACTCACCCTCAGCTGGATGCCAATTGACGGTCTCTTGTTGTTGAAGAATCATCCTCTTCTCTAAAATCCGCAGCTTCATTGTGCTACAATCCGATGCCAGCCAAACTCCGGACGACATGTCGGGGATCTCGAAGGGGGCCCTCGGCATTGCTGGAGATGAGGAACTGGGCGGAGAAGCTCTAGGGCTCTGGGAATCGACGCTGGGAAATGCTGCTTGGTGGGTTTCAAGCTGGGAGCACGAGCAGCGGTGAACCCTAGTGAGGCAGAGAGCGCGAAATTTGGGCGCGGTTTCAGGAGCTGAAGCAATTTGGCAGATTTGGGGAGAAAGAGGAATATTTCCTCTCTCCTGCCACTTTATAAGGCCTGCGTCGAGTTGGTGGGTTTTGGCTGACTAGCCCAGTAATGGGCCATAAGATATGAGTTTCTAAATAGCATGTCCTACTGGGCCGATCGTGTTAAAATCACAGTACATATGCTATTTTACAGAAACTGATCAAAATAGTTAGATATGCTTCATGTTAAGCCTAATTGTTGGACACATGTGTTCAAATATCTGAATTATTTAATAGGTATTGAGGACACATCCTTATAAGGATCAATAGCTGATCTCCGTTAAAATTGGGGATGTAGGTATCTCTCAAAAACACCTCACCACATATTGGGTAAAAATCCATGAAGTGGTACTCGGCTTACATGCTTAACCAAAATTGCCTTGAGCAAAAATATTTCCAGCTGATATGATGCTGAAGAGTCCAATTTCTGAGAAATATACCACTCGGAAAAGACTTGAAGGTTAAAGATCTTTGACTTTATGTTTAATTGTTTCACAATTAAGCACAAAGTCGGGGGCTACACCTAATAGGTGCGCCTATTCGGTGCACACTATTCATATTTTTTATGAAGCCCTTCATAGCCTCGTTGCAAACTGATATGAAACAGGACTTGGAGAAGAAGTACTCGGACAATGGGTACTCGGGAGCAAGGCACTCGGGAAATCTTCACGAAGGAGGATGAGCACTCAGCACTAGCTGTGACTCAACTATGAAGGTCTCAGGGGCTACTGTGGAGGCCATGGGCCCCGGATACCTCATGAGAAGCTTTCTGGCCACTCGGATAGAGGATAGGCCCAATCCTGTAATTAGGGATGCAACAGGACTTAGTGATTATTACCTGGTACGATAAGGAAATGGATATAGTCCTAGTCGGGTATGTTGTATTCCTAGAAGGAGATCCCTTGGTCAAGTCTGACTGGGATCCCTATCTTGTAACCTTGCCTCCTCAGTACATAAGGAGAGGCGAGGTGCCCCCTAGGGCAGAGAACAGAATCTCACTAGAGAAACCTCAAAGGCAATACACAACAGCTGGAAGTAGGGTATTACCTCACCTCGAGGGCCTGAACCAGGATAAATTGTTCCGTGTTCTTTTGCAATCCATCAAGTTTAGGTCTCATGAGTAGCCTCATATTATTATTGCTGATACAAAACATCGACACTAGGTCAAACCAACAAGTTTTAGCCCATTAAACCATGGCACCAATTTTAGAAGAAGAAACCACTAACTTGTGTACATTGCTATATTTGCCCATAACCGAAGGCGCGGCTATTTGAATAGTTTATACTCTGGCTAGAGGTGTACATTTTTACCCACAAGACACGAGTTGCTCACATGTTCCCATCAGCCACATACCACCACGGTATTTGGACAGAAGACGTGACATAACCTTTCACCCAGCCCAGCTATCACACCCAGAATTTCCATCCAAAATCAGGTGATTTATTGTGCGTAAATCCTCGTCCAGGAATCAACCGGGGCACACAATTGACAATATTGATAATCAAAGTAAATGTCTTACAAATAACGAGTGCAATTATTACAGAGGTGGATAGAATCTCTCAAAACAATAAATGCCTAGCAGCAGAAATAAATCCTCGGGAGTGTAGCGAGCAAGGCGGTTGAACTCGTAGAGAAACTCTATCACAGTGTGGTTACCTTGCTTGAGTGCCCTGAACTCCCTCTTCTTCAAGGCCACTACACCAGCTAGAATGTGCGTCTTCTTAATGGCAGCAGTGAACTCTGCCTAAGTGATAGGCTGTCCTTCAACCTTGTTGGCCCGAAAGTGGTCCCACCACTCAGATGCAGGCCCGTGCAACTGATGTGAAGCACATGCAGCCTTCTCCTAGTCCATACACCGAAGGAGATCCAATTTCTTCTCTATGGCGTGAAGCCGATCTCCAGCCTCCACCAAGTTTGTTGTACTGGAAAAAGTAGGAGGCCTCACATGAAGAAATTCTTCCAACTTGTTCTGGGTAGGGGCAACGGCATTTGTTGAGGTCCCTGGTTGTGCTGATTCTACATCTTTTGAACCAGCATAGCCATAAGCTGGTTCTAGTTGGCTAACATTTGTGCCAAGGTAGGATTCTCATTCATCGGTGGAGGTCCATTGGGAATGTTGTGGCCGTCTGACCCACCGCTGCTGTCTTGGTTGGAGTTGTTTCCACTGCGGGTGTTCACCATCTGTAGAAGGCAGGGGTACCAGGGAGAAAAGCAGAGGAACACTTAGGACAAGGGTACACATTTTATTTAAACTTTAGCTTGTATTGATCTGAACTGAACAATTAAACATTTGAGTTGTTTAAACCACACACCACACCAACAAAGGACATGCTTAACTCCAGCAGTTACATCACCACCCACTGACATAAATTGCTACCTAAACCCCACACTCACAAGCAAAACCTAAACAAGCAACTTCTAACACAACGCAACCCGACTCTACTGAGGTGTACGGCTTCTTCTGGTGCCAGAGTCGTACTTGGACCCGTTGTCATCTTCATCCTCTAAGCGGCTATGAGAACCCTCCACGTAAGGCTCCTCGGATGACGAACCTTCACCAACTTCCACAAACGAGCCTCCTTCTCCATCGTCTTCTAGGTCCACCAGAGGAGGGGTTTCAATCCAAAGAGGTGCGTTGCTACCCACTGCCTGGGTCTTCCTTTCTACCAGTTGAAAAATTGTCGGGGCACGATCCCTCTTCATTGGAGTGTTGCAAATCTTGATCCTTGCAGGTGGTTCTTCTCCCTTGAGTGCAGCTAGCTCCATCTTCAAGCGATAAACCTGCCTTTCTAGTTCCATGATGACAGTGCGGTTGTAGTTCTCCTGATCATGAGCTGCAATGGTCACATTAGAGTGACCACGGTCCATGGCACTCAGCATCCTCACCAAATGGTCCACCACTGGGTTGTTCACCCTCTGGGGTATGTCATAAGTACTGAATTCAGACTTGAAATGCTGGGACGGGTGGAAGCAGAATAACGAAGCCACAAGACGAGAGTTGAACCTCTAGCGCAGATCATCAGTTGCCACCAATGCTGCTTCCTGGCAGGATTGCTCATAGTTTCTCCCTCCAGCTTGATACTTCACCGACGGTATGTCCCTCAGATTGCTGAGCAGTGACACACTGACTAGCACCTCATGCCTGTTGCCACTGGGAACCATGATGTACTCCGGGTTTGTGTCGAAGTTCAAACCAGAGACAGGGCGCGCAGCTCCTTCATGAATCCTCCAATGTTGAAGCAGTACTCTGGCTCTCATTTCGGCGACATCTAAAGAGGATTAGAGAGACAAATCGTTTTAAAACGGCGGTTCCTTAAATCATAAAGTCAAAACCAAAAGGAAAAATTTAAAGGGCTAAGACAAAATAAATAAGTGAAAAGAATAATTGGGGGGATCACAAGATAATTTCAGAATTTAGTCAATTATTTTTGAACGCAAAACAGTATTTAAAAATGAATTTAGAAAATAATTTTTTTTTGAAAATGAAGAATTACTTTCAGCCTTTTAATTTTTTAGAATTAAATTGAAAGAATTAATTCAGAAATTATATTTTTATTATTATTTTTTAAATCGAACAGAAAAGGTTTTTTTACTTTGGAAAAATTTTCAAATTAAAATCAAAAGATTGTTTTTAAGAAAGAGTAATGTTTTTTCAGATAATAACCAATTAAGCTTTTGTTTTTACAAGAAATAGATGAGAATGGAACTATGTTTTCGAAATCTCAATTTTATTCACATGGCTCCTATGGGTTACCAATGGGCTTGTTGTACGGTCAAGGAGGCTCTCATACTAACTTCTCACACCTAGAAATTCCATCCAAAATTCAAGTGATTTCATATGTGTAAATCCTCGTCCAGGAATCAGCCGAGTCACACAATTGACAATATTGATAATCAAAGTAAATGTCTTACAAATAACGAATGCAATTATTACTGAGGAGGATAAAACCTCTCAAAACAATAAATGTCTAGCAGTGAAAATAAATAAATAACGACGCACATGACGGCTCCACTCCACAAGCACTTGACCACGGTCCCGCCTAGTCCTCCATAAAGCCTTTGTTGCTGAGGTAGTCCTCTGATGATTGGTTATTGCAAGGTGAGTACATGGAATACTCCGCAAGCCACACAACAAAGATGCAAGTGCACAGGTACTCAAAGGGAGGCATAATATGGCTCATTTGCAAAAACAACATTTAATGAAAAACATTTAAAGAGGTAGAAAAATAAGTAATCATTAATCAACATTAATCACCAATGCACAACCCTCCAAGGTTGTACGGGCCCAACCACTCCCATCCTGGAGCTAAACCAATTAAACCATTTCTAAGTTAATTGAGTATAAGTGAGACTAATCACGAAAAACATTGCTCCACCATCCATAATTGTGGGCACGACTATTTGAATAGTTTTACTCTGGCCAGAGGTGTACCAATTTACTCACAAGACACAACTCCACAGCATGTCGCCATGCGCCTCAATACCACCACGGTACCTCGGAAAGGAGTTGTGACAGTACCATCCATGTAACTTCCACAATAGGAGTGCCACCCACCAAGCCTCTGCTCTCCGGTTGGGGTGATCAGGTGCCTTCCCGTGAGATGGCTCAACGTCCAAACTCATGGACTTATGACTGCCATGTGTGGACTTACAACTGCCACAAACATGCCCTAGTGCCTCCTATTGAACACGTCACACTTCAAATCCCGCCATTACCCATTCTAGCTTGTGGTTAGTATGGGTATTGCTTCGCAACAGTAGCTCGCGAACCGGTCCTTGATTGTCATGAGCACCACTAACAATACCATCATTCTATGTGCTCACAACCCACCATAAGTCAGGTTTTTAGTTGTCCAAAATAATTAATCAAACATGACCTCGGTCGTGAGCTATATTGCCATCATCACATGTCATGAATAGTAAGCCATTACTGGTATTTAATGAGTAGCCCATGTGTTCCAACTAAAGTGTCTAAGCATGGCTAAGCAAATCCTAGAATTATTCTAGCTAACCCATAAATAAAGCTAGCTAGTCACATTAATCCCATAGGTACAAGGTATCATGTAATCAAAGCAATTAGGCCATAACAAAGACATAAGATTTACCCCCCAATGACCATGGAAAATAAAATGCACAGTAGAATAAAATATAGCTTTAAACCATAGGTTTAACATGCTCAAAGGGATTGTGGATCTGTGTGACTTTCCTTGTGGTTCTGCGAAAGCTTCGGAACTCTCCTCGTAGAATCCTGCGTCTTCCAAAATGACGACAACTAAAGGCAATTAACAAAATGGAAAAAAACAGTACATAAGAACACATCAATAGAACAAGATTATATTTTTAATGGATAGATCATTATTTTTAAAGAATTTTGCAAGTTGAATCACCCAAAACGGAGTTAGGATTTATGACGTCAGCTCTAAGGAAGAGAGAGGGCCGATGGCTCTGACATGCGGGACCCACATGGCAGAGAGAGGGAGGGGTTGGATTCACCTTGAACCAAGTCCACAGAAGTGCCTCGTGGGAACGGATGGCTAGGATTGATCAGGGTTCGGATCCAACGGCCAAGATTGAACACAATCGGATCTGGGTTGCACGATGCTGACATGGCAGCCACGTCGGACAGGCAGGAGACATGGCGCTGAGGTGACACTGACATGGCTGCCATGTAGGCAGGCTAGCGGCGAGTGGCTTGGGAACCTAGGGTCACCGGTGATCTGCGGCGCGGCGGTGCTGGCAGCGGGTACCAGAGAGAACAGGAGATCATAGCGAATGATGGCAACGGGGTGCCCGATCTTCCGTTAGGTAAAGATAACTATCGATTTGGTGGAGAATCGACACTCACGATCCGGCTTTTCATCACCAAGACCCGAACCTTGCAATCGCAGTACCACGTCTCCTCTCGTTATCAACCGTGCGCTGTCCGGTTGACCTCGCCACGAAGGCTAGTCCCTGCATGCGAATCAAAAAACACAAGCAAGAACAAGAAAGATTGCAACTCAATTGCAGATGAATGATTATACTCTCGAGTTGGGGTCTCACAAACCGATAAACGGCGAAACTGTTCAAGGACAGAATAATATAAGCAAAACCCACCCCTAAACAATGACGGCTACTGTATATATACGAGTTAGGACGTCCTAGAGTTAGGGTTTGCCCTGTGAGGGTGCACTCCTCATGGGTTTAGCCCACGACATAATTACAAGGCCCAAGGCCCAAAACAAACTCGGACTGGAAGAGATATGTGTCTTGTTTTGACGATTCTGGACAGCACAGGAGGAATTTTGACGTGAAACGAAAACCATCTGAAAGTAGACTTCATAAGCTTTCCAACAAGTACTTGTAGGCCCTGTAACTCCTTCTGGATAAAAAGTTATGGCCGTTTGAAATTGACATTGTCTCCCAGCCCGAAACTGAATCGGTTTCGGAAATAGGAGTTTACTTGCACTTGTTGTCTCCACTTCAATATGTGGTGTCTTGCGCTATTCTCCATGGTCTTCTCCCAGGTTCCTAAGAACAATAAAATCATCATAAGAATTAAATAGCATGCCATTCATAGAAATATTCTCATGTAAGCTTAGGAACGCATTCACCTGGCGATTAAGTTGTCGAGCACGTGCAAGAGTAATTGGTCCTTGGATCGGTTGCACATCTGGTTCATCGTGAAGAGGTTGTAAGTGTGTATCTAAAGACATGATGTCCTCATCATCCTCCCCCTCTTGATTTGGAGTTGTCCTCGACTCAAGGTCATCTTCGTCACCCAAATAAGGCTTCAAATCAGCAACATTAAAAACATCACTCACACCATAATCTGTTGGCAAATCAATCTTGTATGCATTATCATTTATCTTCGCAAGAACTTTAAAAGGACCAGCAGCTCGAGACATTAATTTTGACTTGCACAAAGTAGAAAACCTATCCTTTCTTAAGTGTAACCAAACAAGATCACCGGGTTCAAAAATAAGCTCCTTTCTACCTTGACTACCAGCAAGTTTATACTTTACATTCATACGCTCAATCTTTCTCTTAGTAATCTCATGTAACTTAAGCACAAATTCAGGCCGTGTCTTAGCATCAAAATTTACTTTTTCTGAAAATGGTAAAGGCAATAAATCAATTGGAGCACGAGGGTTAAAGCCATATACCACCAGGAATGGGCTCATCTTTGTGGTGGAGTGCAACGAACGGTTGTAAGCAAACTCCACATGTGGAAGACATTCTTCCCACATTTTTAGATTATTCTTCAAAACAGCCCGCAACACCGTGGACAAAGTACAATTCACCACCTCCGTTTGTCCATCGGTTTGGGGGTGGCAAGTTGTAGAAAATAATAACTTTGTCCCCAATTTCCTCCACAACGTCATCCAAAAATGACTCAAGAACTTGGTATCTCGATCTGAAACAATGGTATTGGGCACACCATGTAGACGAATGACATCCCTGAAAAACAAATCAGCAATTATGATAGCATCGTCGCTCTTATGACAAGGAATGAAATGGGCCAATTTGGAAAATCTATCAACAACAACAAAAACACTATCCCTCCCCCTCTTTGTCCTAGGCAATCCTAAAACAAAATCTATAGAAATGTCTTCCCAAGGAGCACTAGGAACGGGTAGAGGCATATAAAGACCATATGGATTAAGACGGGACTTAGCTTTGTTACAAGTGCTGCATCAGGCAATGTATCGTTCAACGTCACGCTGTATTTTCGGCCAAAAGAAGTGAGTAGCCAGCACATCCTCCGTCTTCTTCACTCCAAAATGTCCCATCAATCCACCTCCATGTGCTTCCTGCAAAAACAAAAGACGAACAGAGCTTGCAGGAACACATAATTTGTGTGGCGCCTCCCGACTAGGTGGAAGGCCACCATGTGCATAAGGCACCCGATCCCAGGATCAGTAGTCGGGTACGCACAACAATGATACAACACAGAGTTACAATAATACATAACAGAGTACTTACATATACGTACAAGGAGATCCATCCAGGACAGACCCGGGATGGGCAAAATAATCAACTGGTAAACTAGCGAAACAGCAGAACAGGGCGGAAGCTGGACAAAAACTACTCCACAGGCTCGGTTGGGAGCTAGGCTCGAAACCTTCAGAGGTCTTCGTAGTCGGCCTGGTCTTGGAGGAACTCGGCAGCAGTCGGATCTTCGTCTTCCACTCCAAAACCTACTATACATATATATGAACAAGGTGAGTACTTTCGTACTCAGCAAGCCGGGAATGATGCCATGTTGGTTAGACAAGAAGAGCTAAGGGTTTCATTTGCGAAAGACTGCCTTATTAAACTCTTTTCTTTGCAAACACTAGTGAGTTCCAAATTTTAGTGGGCGGACAGAGGCTCACGCCTCCATCCAATCCGCAAGTTGCTTTTCAACAACTCACCACTTAAAGAATCAAGCATAATCATTCATGTTCTTATCATCTTTTACTTTGCATTTGTGGTCCTTTATCTCCCGAGTAGCTACAACCACTCGTTGACCCTGAGACTCGGCTACAACCAAATCTCAGCTGTGGCACTTGATGCCCGCTACACTGGCTACAACCAGCTAGCTAGTCGGCCGCCCTGGCTACAACCCGGGGGCTCATCATCGCTGCCCTGGCTACAACCCGGGAGCATGATCATGGCACTAAATGCCCGCTAGGCTGGCTACAACCAGCTAGCTAAGTCGCCGCCCTGGCTACAACCCGGGGGCTCGAACACTGCTGCCCTGGCTACAACCCGGGAGCCTGTTCATGGCACTAAATGCCCGCTAGACTGGCTACAACCAGCTAGCTAATCGGCTTCCCTGGCTACAACCCGGGAGCCTGATCAATCTGCTGCCCTGGCTACAACCCGGGAGCATGATCAATCCGTCTTCTGGCTACAACCCGAAGACATCTGTACAACGGCCGCCCTGGCTACAACCCGGGGGCATGATCTTCATCCTGTTTACTTTTCATACACTTGTTTATGGTGCTTAACACCCCGGACCACACAGATCCGTTTCTGGCCACACAGGCCTTCCGTTTGCTTACTCGGCAAACTCAGGTCACGGTTCCCTTTCCATCAAACACTTTTCACAAATCACTGACAAACAAATCTACGCCATGGGAATCGATCCTTAATGATAATACATAGCCAAGCCACACAGGCACTGTCTCTGTACATCAAGATTTTCACAAATCTTTCCTTTATTTCACAAAACGCGCCGATACACAAGGTATCGGGTTTTCCAAACTGTTTAGTAAAACCCATCATTTTTCCCAACGACAAACAACGTTGCAGAACTAAGCCATTCTAATCGGCATCGTATCCTCAGATAGGATGCTAGCGTGCCATTTGTGGGGCTCTTCAAGGGAGAAATATAACAACATCCTACCAATAAGTGCTACTACTGGGCAGGTCCATCGGTTGCGCTTGCAAAACCGAGGCCAACAGTTTAAAAAGGTGTAAACTAAGCATGCATATATTTTCCAAACAACATAGTTTTGCATATATGGGAAACAATATGATCAAAGAGGCTTGCCTTGTTCCAAGGAGGGGTCTTCTTCGGCGAAGGTGGCTTCGGGATCGTCCACCGGTTCAGGTTCTGAACAAGCAGAAAGAAACACTGATAAGCAGGAGAAGTAAAACACCAAGAAAAAGGATCAAGAAGTAGTCGGCTGCAGAAAAGGGGGCAGTTGGCTGAACCAGGTTTGCGAACCAGGCGACAGAGCTCCAAAGCTTGAGAGGATGAAAACTTAGCAGAGCTGGAGCTGGCCAGTTTGCAAAACAAAGGAAGAAGGGGGCACGGTTGGCCATATATATAGCCGACGTGCAAGGTTGAGGCACGGTGGAGCTGGGCAACGGGTGGAGCAAGGAAGTCAAGATGAACTGACAGGGATATGACAGGAAGTGACTTTGGAGTCCAACTGGTCAGAGGAGTTGGCAGGCACTGTAGCTGCGATGAGACATTAAGGTCAAGGCTAGGACAGGTTGGAGAAATCTCACTGACCGGGCTTCGGACTGACCACTGGTCCAAGCGATACTGCGGTTAGGTGAAGATTGATTCTTCACTACTTCGGTAGTCGGCGTCCAACGGGTGGGTGCAACTCGGGGGACGAAGAAGCAACAGGTCTCAACAAGGTAGTCGGCCACATCACCGTGCTCACTCGGCAGCAAAGAGGTCCGAGTAAGACAAGGGTAAGGGCAGGATACAAGGACTGAGTAGCAACTCTACTCGGCACAAGAGAGAAGGTAGTCGGCTGGCCGGGGAGAGGGAAAACGGAGGCACAGCTGACAGGATAGGAAAAGATTAAGATCCAGAAAACCAGTTACAACAGGGAAAAGGAAAGCGGGTCGTTACAATTTGTTAACTCGATATAACAATCCGTCATTTAACACATATTTATTCCAAGTTCTTCCCGCTCGACAGTGATCATAAGCTTCTTTAAAATCCAAATCAGTAGTATATAATTCTTTTATTGTCTCCAATCCAAAAATCTTATGATCAAGTTGAGATAACATAGTATAGCGCCTAGATAAAGCATCAGCAATTACATTGTCTTTGCCTTTCTTATGCTTAATGATATATGGAAACGACTCAATAAATTCTACCCATTTAGCATGTCATTTATTCAATTTAGCTTGACTTCAAATATGTTTCAAAGACTCATGATCAGAATGTATGATAAATTCCTTTGGCCATAGATAATGTTGCCAAGTCTCTAATGTTCGAACCAAAGCATATAATTCTTTATCATAAGTTGAATAGTTCAAACTAGGTCCTGACAACTTCTCACTAAAATATGCAATTGGCTTACCTTCCTGAATAAGCACACCTTCAATCCCAATCCCACTTGCATCACATTCAAGCTCAAAAACCTTACCAAAGTCAGGGAGTTGGAGTAGTGGTGCATGAGTCAACTTCTCTTTAAGCAAATTGAAGGCGTCTTCATGTGCTTGTCCCCATCGAAAAGGAACGCCTTTCTTTGTGAGCTCATTCATGGGTGCGGCAATGGTGCTGAAATCTCTCACAAAGCGACGGTAGAATCCAGCTAACCCAAGAAAGCTCCGCACCTGTGTGACCGATGTAGGCGTCGGCCAACTCTTGATCACTTCTATCTTGGTCTCATCAACTTCAATTCCCTGTAGAGTCACAACATAACCAAGAAAAGAAACTCGTTCCGTGCAAAAAAGTGCACTTCGCGAGGTTACCAAACAAACGCGCATCTCTCAAAGCATTAAAAACAGCACGTAAATGTTCCTTATGTTCATCTAAAGACTTGCTGTAAATAAGTATATCATCAAAGTAAACCACCACAAATCTACCAATGAAAGTGCGTAAAACTTCATTCATGAGTCGCATAAACGTACTAGGAGCATTAGTCAAACCAAAAGGCATCACTAACCACTCATACAAACCAAATTTAGTTTTAAACGTGGTCTTCCATTCATCACCCAATTTCATTCTAATTTGGTGGTACCCACTACGCAAGTCTACTTTAGAGAACACAACAGAGCCACTCAATTCATCAAGCATATCATCTAACCTAGGGATAGGATGACGATATCTAATAGTTATGTTGTTAATGGCTCTACAATCCACACACATGCACCATGATCCATCTTTCTTAGGCACCAAAATAATAGGAACAGCACAAGGGCTAAGACTCTCACGTTCATACCCTTTTTCAAGCAAGTCTTGCACTTGACGCTGAATCTCCTTAGTCTCTTCGGGATTGGTCCTATACGGCACGGTTTGGCAACGCGACTCCCGGGATCAAATCAATTTGATGCTCAATTCCTCTCATAGGTGGCAGCCCCGGGGGTATCTCACTTGGAAATACATCAGCAAACTCCTGCAAAAGGTTAGTAATAGCAAGTAGCAAAGAAGGAGGCAAGTCCTCAAGTGTAAAGAAAGTTTCCTTGCAAACCAAAGCATAGCAAATAGATTCATTAACATTTAACTCAGAAATCTCAGATTTAGTAGCTAACATAGAAACTCCTTTCAACTTAAGTGTGTCTTTCCTAGCAGGTGGCTCTTTTTTCTCCTTTTTAGGTGGAAACACAACTTTAGCTACTTGCTGATTTTCAGACTTAGATTTTATTTTAGCACGTGCTATATCATCCTTCAAAATTTCAGCAGGGGTCATTGGTAGCAACTCAATCTTTTTGCCATTATGTGAGAAAGTGTACGTGTTAGTTCTACCACAGTGCAGCACATCTCTATCATATTCCCAAGGTCTACCCAAAAGCAAAGAAAATGCTTGCATAGGTACGACATCAAAATTTGCACTATCATGGTAATTTCCAATAGAAAATTGCACTCTCACAACTTCACTCACCTTCAACTTACCACAACAGTTGAACCATTGGATGGAGTAAGGCCGTGGATGTGGTTGTGTAGGCAAACCTAGCTTGTCAACCAAATCTGTACTAGCAAGGTTGCTACAGCTTCCGCTATCAATGACAACACGACATGCTCTATTGTGAACCACGAACCTTGATTGGAACAAATTGTGGCGTTGATTTTGCTCCGCCTTCTCCATTTGAGCACTTAGCACCCATTGTGCTACAATGCTCAAGTACTTGCTTGAATCTTTTGCACCTATGTACTCCACTTCCTGAACGCTCTCGTCTTCATCACCTGCATTGTTAGTGCCATGTGCTAATTCATCATCCACATCACTAGCACTAGTGTACTCACCATCATCCGTAGCAATGAGGACTCTCCGATTCGGGCAATCACGTTGCACATGCCCCATCCCTTTGCACTTGAATCACTGGATATCTCTTGTTCGCCCCGTGGAAGCAACCGATGATGCACTTTTTGCGGGTGCCTGCGAACGAACAGATTTACTCACCTCGGTAGCACGGGATGTTGGCGCCGATGCCTCTGATCACACCCGATTGGTGGAGGGTGTAGCAGTCCGGCCAGTGGTGGAGGTACTTTTTTCGGACCCAAAGGGAGGCCTCGATGTAGACGTGATTCCCCAATTGTTCCTTCTCAATGGCTGCCTTCCCTGCAATTCCTGTTCAGCTAATATAGCTAGATGGAACAATCAGTTAAGAGAATTATATTCTTTATATTGAATAATGTCCTGAATGTCACGTCTCAACCCCCCATAAAATCGAGCCATCTTATCCTCCTCATCCTCCTCTACCTCACAACGCAACATTCCTATTTGTAGCTCCTAAAAGTAATCTTCTACAGATTTTTCTCCTTGGTCTAAGCATTGCAACTTATTTCTCAAATCACGTTTGAAGGAAGGAGGAATAAACCTACCCCACATTGCTCACTTCAACCTTGCCCATGTGTCAGGTTCTAAGCCAGTTTTAACTAGTTAATTCCACCAGATAATAACAAAGTCCTTGAACCCACTAGTTGCTTGCCTAACCCTATGAACTTCAGGAACTAAATGGGAATTAAATTTCTGCTCTACGGTCATCTCCCAATCCAAATAAGCTTCAGGGTCATATTTTCCAGAAAATGAAGGCAAGGTAAATTTAACTTTAGCAAAAGGATCATCGTTACCTTGCCCTTGGTGGCGGTTACCTCCCATACCTCGCCGGTTGAATCGCAGCCGTTGTCGTAGGCGCTCTTCACGAAGTGCATCACGTGCGTCGCTATTGTCGGCTTCCTCTTCTTCATTATCTCCATCATCGTCAACAAGTGGTGGTGTTGGCTAACGGTTTGCTGCCAATTGCTCGACGCGGTTAGCGAGGGTGGTAATGCTCCCCACGATAGCCTGGAGGTCTTCCCGCATAGCATTCACGGCAGCTACATTCTCCTCAATCTTCTGATCCAGCTTAACGATCTCCTCTTTTGAAGCACAATCAGCGAAATCATTCACCTCACCTGCCATGGTTAGTAGAAAATAGGAAACAAACAGCAGAAAAGTATTATCCCTATCAACTACTACTATGCAAGGATAGTGGGCACTCGTTAATAGAAGCACCTTACCGAGCTCTTACAAGGTTCTGAGACTAGCGAGCAAGGGATGGTACAACCGGTGGCTGGTTCGTGATACCTTGAGGGTGTGATCCAGTGATTGCAAGGGTTAAGACCGTGTTGACCAGAAGTATATATATGGAGCTTGGGAGGCCAAAAATGTTAGTGGCACACAATTCAATAACAGATAGTAATGCTGAAAAAATGTCCCAAGCACTTGTCCTAGTTGCTGGCCTAAACGCGTTGTAACCCAGATGTGCCAAACAAGGGAGACGAACAAATGTGAAAGGACAGCAGCAAGGAAATAAGGACAAGGCGAAAACACAGCACAAAACAGCACATAGATGGCTCCCTGGTGTGTCCTATGTGCTCCTTTTCTCTTTTTTTTTCTTTTTTCTTCTTCCACACCTTTTTTTATTTTTCTTTTATTTTTCAGATATTTTTTTCTCAACTAGGAGCACAGGAACAACTACCTCAGGAGGTGGCCGCTCAAACTGATATAAGACGTGGCCTATGGAAATACACGAGCGTGCTTTAAAATTCATGCTATAACTTTGGAGTGCAAAAACCCAATCTTCTGGCCTGAATTTTGCAAAAGTAATTTTGGCAAACCCAATGAAGTGGGGGGGTAGCAGATGGGAAATTTTTAGTAGATGTTCGTAGACTATTTATTTGCCTGATTCCGACTCCGTATGTGAAAGTTATGGCTGTTTCAAGGAAGGCCCTCCGTATCAATGTTTTGGTGGAGTGCTGAATCAGAATCATGTGGTGAAATCGGGGATGATATGGTGCCGGTGGCTACTGGGGAGGTGGATGGAGATGCAGGGTGATCAAGGACGTGATATATGACACTAAAACAGAACACACAAAGACCAACACTTGCACAAGATAGTTAGTCTATGGGAAAACAGAGACGATGGTGGTGGTGGTGGCTAGGGTTTGTAGGGGTGCGGTGGATGGATCACGAACTGGACTAAAACACAATCTAAGCCAGCAACCGAACTTGACCTAGGACACCAACTCAACACTACGGACTCTGAAACAGAATTATGCAAAAGGCTAAACGTGGTTGTAGGACAGGAAAAACCTATGACTACCAATTTAGTTTTTGTGGCTTTTTCTGGACTCTAGGTATAGAAACAAAAATTGAAACAGGACGGAACAGAATGATACCTAACGGGCAACCTTCGCTCTGATACCACTTGATGGCAACGGGGTGCCCGATCTTCCGTTAGGTAAAGATAACTATCGATTTGGTGGAGAATCGACACTCACGATCCGGCTTCTGATCACCAAGACCCGAACCCTGCAATCGCAGTACCACGTCTCCTCTCGTTATCAACCGTGCGCTGCCCGGTTGACCTCGCCACGAAGGCTAGTCCCTGCATGCGAATTGAAAAACACAAGCAAGAACAAGAAAGATTGCAACTCAATTGCAGATGAATGATTATACTCTCGAGTTGGGGTCTCACAAACCGATAAACGGCGAAAATGTTCAAGGATAGAATAATATAAGCAAACCCACCCCTAAACAATAACGGCTACTGTATATATACGAGTTAGGACGTCCTAGAGTGAAGGTTTGCCCTGTGAGGGGCGCACTCCTCATGGGTTTAGCCCACGACATAATTACAAGGTCCAAGGCCCAAAACAGACTCGGACTGAAAGAGATATGTGTCTTGTTTTGATGATTCTGGATAGCACGGGAGGAATTTTGATGTGAAACGAAAACCATCTGAAAGTAGACTTAATAAGCTTTCCAACAAGTACTTGTAGGCCCTGTAACTCCTTCTGGATAAAAAGTTATGGCCGTTTGAAATTGACATTGTCTCCCAGCCCGAAACTGAATCGGTCTCGGAAATAGGAGTTTACTTGCACTTGTTGTCTCCACTTCAATATGAGGTGTCTTGCACTATTCTCCATGGTCTTCTCCCAGATTCCTAAGAACAATAAAATCATCATAAGAATTAAATAGCATGCCATTCATAGAAATACTCATGTAAGCTTAGGAACGCATTCACCTGGCGATTAAGTTGTCGAGCACGTGCACGAGTAATTGGTCCTTGGATCGGTTGCACATCTGGTTCATCATGAAGAGGTTGTAAGTGTGTATCTAAAGACATGATGTCCTCATCAGCGAAGCTCACCGAGGTGACTACGACTGAAAATAGCAACGGGAGGCTTCAAGCAGCGGAGGGCTTTGGGTTGCTGACGACGGTGGCCTTTCGGCGGTCCTTGGTGGCGGAGAGATAGCAGCCGGAGACTGTCTCCTCCTTGAGGTCCCGACGGTGGCAATGACAAGCCCTGGTAGTGTCTGGAACGGCGGTGAGTGGTGACTGAACAATGGCGGCATGGTGGCAAAGCTCGAAACTCGCCGGCGATGTCAAAAAACGGCGTGCCGAGGATAGGGGAGATGAGGGTTTGGTGGTGTGGGACCCCGAAGTAGGACCCTCTGTGTATACGTACTAGCCTAGGATCAAGCTAGCACACACAGCCACAAAGATAATATCACAGCCAACATCACGATGGAAACAACTATTTATTAAAGAAATGACTGTGATAAGCCTTATGGCTAAAGTTCACATTTATTATGCCACGACAGGACTAAAGAAACAAAGTACCAGCGGAAATAAAATAAACGTGTAGAAGATCCATTTAACTTGCCACAGGCAGTCAACTGGGGCACACGGCTGCTCCTCGTCTCTTCAGCAGCGAACTCCTCCGAAAACAGCAGAAACCTCTCTTCTGGAATTGGGGGGAATTGCAAGTGAGTACATAGAATACTCAACAAGTGCACAGGGAAATATGCATATGCACAGAGACAAAGAAAGGCTATGGCTATTTTGCATACATAGCATTTGCAGTTAATAAACAATTTTAAACAAATGTGTTAAACAACATTTATAAAATAACAGTATTGCCAACCAACCTTC
Source organism: Oryza meyeriana var. granulata (assembly GCA_003991445.1). NCBI lineage: Eukaryota > Viridiplantae > Streptophyta > Magnoliopsida > Poales > Poaceae > Oryza > Oryza meyeriana. The sequence continues at coordinate 61,177 of RYFJ01001858.1, read as the reverse complement.
CATGAAGGACCTGTGCACACAGGACCACATAGCTATTCTCATTAATCTATACATAGCTCATTCCCATACCATGTTTTCACAAACTACCTCTCATATGAAATCACCGAGCATGTCCATGACGCGGACATGGCTATTTCGAATGTAGATTAGTTTAACACTCTGCAGAGGTCTGTACAACTTTACGGCCACAAGATACATCATCCTCTTAACAGCCATGCGCAAATGTCACACTTCATGTTGTGTGCAGCCAAAGAATCTGTAACAAGGCTTTTCAGAAACTTCGCCTCAACACTGCCATCCCCCATGAGACACCTTTCCCTCATACAGACAAGAAAGTACCCATGGCTAACCGTAAAACCTATCATCTAATCACCTGGGCCAGCAGTGCCAAGACTCGGAATCTTACTCGGCCGGGTCCTTCCCATTAGGACATGTGGTTGTACATTAGGCTCAGATCAATGGCTTATGAAGTAAAGTCTTAGATTGACCAAGGCAACTTGCTAAATCTAAAGTAACACACAACATAATGTAGCAGCTTAAGAGCACATAGTTGGCACATGGAGCTACTTGAGTAGCACACAGCTTAGGGGTAGGCTCACACAGAGACCATACCTAGTAAAGATCACACAGATACATTACCCCCTAACTAGGTTCACATAGAACCACCCATCACCCCGGTCCAAAACATTTTTATCCTCCCATTGTTTACTACACGGTGCAACACAGGCTACCGGACAGATAGCACACAGCTACACAGTTTATATGAAACCATGACGTGTATATCATTAATCAGGATTATATTTTGCTTGTAAACAACCTGGAGTGGGACTATGCATATCTACTCTACCTTGAGTGGAACCCTATGTTCAACTCACAAGGACTAGGGTGACAAGGTATAATAGGTACGCGAATAGTAATCAAAGGTGGGGATAAATAGCAATTAGGTCACTGCTACCCGACCCGATAATTTATAAATAAAATCATGCATGTATTTAAAACAAAACATTTTATAGACTGGGTCCAATATGTTCAAGAAGTGCACTTGTCTTGCTCCAAGTACTGTCCCTGCATTGCATCTTCTACGGTGAACTGCTCCTTGGCTCCCATGTCTATACGGGCACTGTTGACGCCGAAAACCCGCCGGGGGCCGTTCGGCGTCGGGGTGACACGCGAAGGCCTGGGAGATCTGCTTAGCTCCAGTGCAGGTCCTAAATTATTGAGGTTCGTAGGCGTGCCAGTCAATTTGACCCCGCAATTGACAAGGAGAATATTAGCTCAGGGATTCCATCGGCCAATAAGAATCTTGCTAGCCAATTGCCGAAGGAATGCTTGAGCATCGGCTGAAAGCCGATGATAAAACTTTGTCCGGGCCCCAGCTGTCCGCGCCCGGGTCTTGTGCCCGTGCCCGGGTCCTCGCTTGTGCTCGTGCCCGGGTCAGCAGCAATTGCATATCGGCTATCGGCCGATACGGACTGATGTAGGCTCCTTGTAGCCGATGGCCGATGGCACCTGTGTATCGGCTAGGAAACCGATAACGCTATAAGCAAATAGATGAGCTGTCAGTATAACATGTGCATCGGCTAGAAGCCGATGATAAAATAGATAGGCAGAATAGTAAGCTAGCCGACTGCCGAGGAAACACATGTGCATCGGCTAGAAAACCGATGATAATATAAATGACCAAAACAGTAAGGATAATACAGTCGGCTTTATAAAAAGATAACCTATCGGCTAAGCACTCCGATAGAACGTCGCATATACACCGATCAGCTCGACAAGGATAAATCTATTATTATCGATCTAGTAGTTCAGACCTAACTGATGCAGCACAGATCGATAATAGTAAAGGAACCTCAACAAGCCGATAGACCTAATGCAACTGTGATGTAATAAGATAACTTATCGGCTATACATTCCGATAAGACGCTTGCGCAAAAACCATCAACCTAGCAGGAACGATTTATCGCTAGCATCTCAGTAGGTCGGACCCAACCGATGCAGCACGAACTGATGATAAATCACCGCCAGTAAGCTGATAAGATCTACGCACGCGTGATGTGGTATACCTGATCGGCCTAAGAGGTCGGACAGAACCGATGCAGCCGTAGACAGGGCAGATACACCTGGGTAAGGGGTGACGAGTCTTACCCTCTCGCAGGAGTTCGGACCTAACCGATGCAGCCCCGCTCGAGAAGCAAGAACCCGTCGAAAGGGTCGATGCGCCGAATTTGATTGATCTGTGTGGATAATTTACAAGGTACCCGGTCATACGTATATATACCCCGAGTTATTACAGTCCTAATAGGACACGGAACAGGAAAAGGAAAACTAACAGACCTGATCGGACAAGCAATCAGGTTTCCTAAAAGATAAAACTATCTAATAGATAAGATAAATAACTGCCAAAACGTGGTCTTCACGATTCCTTCTCAAATCCAGTTTCTTCTGGATTAATTTCCTCCGGTTGATATAGCTTCTATCTTTACCGAATCTGATATGAGCCGTGCCAAATTTTGGCGTTAACAGGCACAAATGAAAAAATAAATAAAAAGAAAACAGCCTAAATAATATCAATTAAAATAAACAACTGAACCAGGAGGTAGAGCCTGATTTTAGAAGAATTTAGAAAGAAGAACAGGTCGAATCGGAGTCCTGATGGATGAGATATGGACTCCGGAAGATTGGAATCAGGGAAAATCCAAGGATAAAAAGAAAAGGAATATTCCCTAGATTTTAATTTTCGGAGGAGGGATTTTTTTTGTGAGGGGGATTAATCTAGTGGCTCTTGTACCATGGGCCCCACTCGTCGGTGGCATGGGGCAAGCCCTAGCTGGGCAGCAGCCAAGGCGGTGTAGGGGGCACGCGGCTCGGCGATGGCAAGCGGCTGCCGGGAGGCAGTGTCGGGACGAGGGGGAGGAGGCGACCCCAGGCGCTGGCTTCGGCCGGCGGGATGGCGGCAGGAACAGGGCGCTGGGGCAGGATGCAGGCGAAGGAGGGCGAGGAAGGCGGCACCGGGAGGGGAAATGACGCGGGCGGTAGCAGTACTCGCCGGCGGCGGCTGCAGCTAGGGCAGTGGAGGGAGATGGCAGCGACAGTGGCAGCTAGGGAGGTGGAGGGAGATGGTAGCAGCAGCAGCTTCAGAAAGAGGGGAGCAACGATGGGACCGGCTACTATTTATAAGGGAGGCCTAGGGCTAGGGCGGCACGGCGGCGTAGGGGCTAGGACGGCGCAGCTCGGCGCGGGTCGGGCCGTGGCGGGGTGCGGGCCGGCGGTGGCTTGGGCCGGCCACAAGAGGAGGAGGGGCCTCCCTGGCCGAAGGTAGAGAAGAAGGGAAAAAAGAGAAAAAAAGAAGGCAGGGGGCTGGGTGGAAAATGATTAAAGAAATAGGAAGAAAGGGAAATAAGGAAAAGGGAGGGACTTTTCTAGAAAATTGCAGAATTTGGAAAATTAAGAATTTTGGGAAATATGGAGAATTAGGAATTGAATTGGATATTTGGGGAAATTAGGAATTGAAAAGGATATGTTTTGGATCCGAGGGGAAATTAAATTAGGAAAATAGCCCCACTCCAAAATGCGAATAAACTCCAAGTAAGAATTGAACAAATTCATGATGTAATTAATTAACTTAGTCATTTTAAATACTTTTAATTGACGAAATTTTCATTAAGCTATTTTAGGCGCATAAACTAGAGTGAATTTTTCGCAAATTAGCCAAAGAACAGAAAGCGAAAAAAATAGGACGTGACAAACCTTGTCGACATTTTACACCGGCAATAAATATATAGGGTTACTCGCCGGACCGAAACTTGATTAATTGCAAAGGAACACAAAAAGTTTATATTGGTTCAGGCCCTCAATGTGAGGTAATACCCTACGTCCAGTTGTGGTGTATTTCCTTTGAGGTTGTATCTCTTCTTCTGCCCTCAGGGGGCGCCCTGCCTCCCCTTATATACTGGGGAATAGGGTTACAAAGTAGGAGTCCTAGTAGGACTACGACCAAGGGATCTCCTTTTAGAGGTGTAACATTCCCGACTAGGACTGTATTTTTCCCTATCATACAAGGCTAAGTCTACCAAGTTCTATCTTATCTCTAATTACACAAGGCTAGGACCATCCTCTATCCGAGTGGCCCATATGCTTGCATGAGGTACCCAGGGCCCATGGCCTCCACAGTAGCCCCTAAGACCTTCATAGTTGAGTCAGGGCTGATGCCGAGTGCTCATCCTCCACGGTAAAGAATTCCCAAGTGCATTGCTCCCGAGTACTCTTTGTCCGAGTGCTTCTTCTCCCGAGTCCTGTTTCATGTCAACTGGCAGCGAGGCTATGAAGGGCTTCATGTAAAAATATGAATAGTGTACGCCGAATAGGCACACCTATTAGGTGTAGCCCCTGACTTTGGGCTTAATTGTGAAACAATTAAACATAAAGTCAAAGATCTTTAACCTTGTAATCTTTTTCGAGTAGTGCACTACTGGTATATGAGACTCTTCAGCATCATGTCAGCTGGAATGATTTTTTATAGTCTTTCTAGAGTATTATATCACTCAAAAATTAGACTCTTCAGCTTCATGTCAGCTGGAAAAAATTTGTGCTCGTGGCAATTGTTGGCCAACCATGTAGGCCGAGTACCACTACATGGATTTTCACCCAATATGTGGTCAGGTGTACTTGAGAGATACCTGCATCCCCAATTTGAATGGAGACTAGCCGTCAATCCTTGTAAGGATATATCCTCATTACCTAGAACCCTACCCAACAGAATTATAACCGAAGAGTCTCATATACCAGTAGTAATCTACTCGGGAAAGACTTCCAGGTTAAAGATCTTTGACTTTATGTTTAATTGTCTTCACAATTAAGCACAAAGTCGGGGGCTACACCTAATAGGTGCGCCTATTCGGCGCCACACTGATTCATATATTTTACATGAAGCCCTTCATAGCCTCGGCTGCCAGCTGAACATGAAGCAGGACTCGGGAAGACTTACTCGGACAAAGAGTACTCGGGAGCATCGCACTCGGGTAACCTTCACCGTGGAGGATGAGCACTCGGCATCAGCTGTGACTCAACTATGAAGGTCTCAGGGGCTACTGTGGGAGCCATGGACCCCGGGTACCTCACTACAAGCACATGGGCCACTCGGATAGAGGATGGGCCAGATCATGTAATTAGAGATAAGATAGCACCGGCAGGCTGTGCCTTGTACAATAAGGAAACATAGCCTTAGTCCGGATAGGATTCTATCTCAAGAAGGAAATCCCTTGGTCGTATCCGAACTGGGATCCTTACATGTACCTGTCCCCTAGTATATAAAGGGAGGCAGGGCGCCTCATGAGGGCACCAGATCATTGATCGTCAAACCACTCAGAGGAATATACACCTCAACTGGAGCGTAGGGTATTACCTCACATCGAGGGCCTGAAACCAGTATATATTTCCCGTGTTCCTCTGCAATCCACCGAATTCCAGGTCACCGTGTAGCCCCATAGTATTATTGCCGGTGCAAAAGCATCGACAGTTGGCGCGCCAGGTAGGGGCCCGGCGAGTTCTTCATCAACAAGATTCGATGGATCCCATCAACGAGTCAAGGGCGACAAGTTCTCCAATGGAGACACCATCACTTCGGGAGCCTTGATTTCGTCGCCGATCACTCGACAACCTTTCTTGGCTGAGGCAGATCCGATTCTTGCCAGCTGAGGAGCTAGCCCGGCGTTTGCGCCAGTCGGCCTAGGGACGTCGGCCATCTCCTTCGACGATCTACTAACGACAATCCTCACATCGGCGGACATCGGGACAACTCTCTTCCTTCGGCGTCCGACTCGCGCTAGGCCTTGAGCCAGCGCGGGTTAGGCCGAGGGGGAAGATCGTCAATCTCCGTACGGATTCGGCAACGCTGTGCATCCTACAACCCGCGCAGCAGACGACCTCCAGCGATTCAGTTTGGGACACGGTCATGAACCGTTTCAGATTGGATCTAGGGAGGTCGGAGTCGTCCTAAACTCCGATAAACTACTCGGAGTCCGACACTAAGTCGGATGGTGGTTCGAGCATCAACTTGGACTCCACCTTGGCAAGCTTCCTCCTCCCCGCGAGAGTTCATGGCTTCAATGCACCTTCCGAGGTGCGGCCGACTGAAGAGGAGCAGAAGAGGAGCACGCCGACTACAACAACAAGAGGAGGCCACCGACAAGCTCGCAATGACGGGCTTCGACAGGCTGGGCGAGCCGCCCAGCAGCAGATCCTCAAACCAAAGTCGGCGACCACGATGTTTCGTCACGCCACATACAGAACATCATGGCGCGCAACTCTGCTGGACACGCCCAGCTTGGGCGATCATCAGGCCACACCAACCATCGCCAAGATCAAGGCGATGATTACTGCTGCGCCTGCTAGCAGCAAGAACAGTCAAGCAGCACACTCACATCCCATCGAACGGGCTCTGTCCAGCAGCGGAGTCATCTGCATCAGCACGACGACGGGCGCGGGCCAAGCTCCCAACCCGGCAGCACGAAGAGTCGCCCCAAACAACACTCCCACAGCAACCAACTACGACAAGACACGCGGCGTCACCAATACGACGCCCGACCCAATCAAGACCTCGATTGCGATTACAACGCATCTTCGCCACACCCTAAAGGGCCCGGTGCGAAGAACGCGCAGAGGAGACGCCGCCGACTGGAGGATGAACACGAGCGCTTCGTCTCACTACGAGCGGCTACACCGCAAAACCGAAGCCCGTCCTCACGATAATGAAGGCATTCCAGCCTTTACTCGAGTTACAGGACGCCGCTGGCCAGTTCGGCTTTAAGCCTACCGGAATCGAAAAAGTACGACGGCAAGACCAACCCAGAGTCCTGGGTCACCGTTTACGTCCTAGCAGTTCAGCTGCTGGGGCGACAGCAGAGCCATGGCTAACTACTCCCAGTCGCATTATCTGACTCGGTGAGGACATGGCTGACAGGCCTCCCAAGGCGGTCGATCGGTTCCTGGGGACAACTCAGGGAGCGGTTCATCGCTAACTTCCAGGGACTACGAGAGACCGGCTTCCGAGCACCGACCTTTTATCAGCTGCATTCAGAAAAAGAACCGAGTCTCTACGTGAATTTCATCAAAAGGTTTTCCGAGAAGCGCAATCAAATCCCAAGCATCAAAGACGAGGTCGGTCATTCGCCGCCTTTCCGAAGGAGTAAAAGACGCCCCGCTCATCACGCGAAGTTCACTCGGAAGCCACCATCACTGTCCGGACTCTCTTCGACATGGCCAACAAATACGCCGACTCGGCTGAAGCCGTCGCAGAGGCCTTCCGACGAGAAGAAAGAACCCGACAAAAAGAAACAGGGCGAAAGCCGAACGAGCCGCCTGGGCACCTCGACAAAGCCTGGCAGCCGCAAGCGGAAGTCGGACACAACGTCCTATGGTGGCTAACATGGAGCGCAGTCGATCGCGCCCCAGCGGAACAACGACTATCAGAAAGTCATGAGCGGGCCTTGCCCCCTTTCGAGCCCCAAGGGCCGCACGCGGCCAAGGACTGCCACATGCTCAAGAAGTTTGCTCCGAGCAAGCTCATCGTCATGCGTCGAGAAGGACAAGGACAAGCCAGACTCGGGGTCGGCTGAATATGATTTCAGGACCCCCAAGCCGAACTCAACCACAATCTTCGGGGGGCCCAATTCGCGTACGATCCAAGCGCAAGCAGAAGCTATCAGCGCGGGACATAACGCGGTCTCCATAACGGATACCCCAATACTTGCGCTGGTCAGAGATGGCTATCACCTTCAACGAGCAGATCACCCAGATCGGGTTTTCCACCCGGGATGATACCGACTCGTCCTGGACCCGGTCGTCCAGAAATATTAGGCTGAAGAAATCCTGCATCGATGGAGGCAGTGCGCTCAACATCCCCTGTTCGCCAAGACTTTGGACAAGATGAAATTCCTCGTTCAGAAAACTACGGCCGGTACCAGCGCCCATGGGATTAATGGGAATAAATCCCCGGCTTGTCATCAACCACCCACTCGGGCAAATAACTTGCGGTGACCTTTCGCACGCGGGACAACTTCCGTACAGAAAACATCTCCTTCGAGGTCGCCGACTTCGAGACGCGTATCACGGATACTCGGACGACCGCCTTGCAAAATTCATGGCGATACCAGCGGAGACTACACGTACATGGTGCTAAAAGATGCCCGGGGCCAGCAGGAGTCCTCTCCCCCGAGCGCAGACGCTAAGCGAGAGATTCCACCTGCGACGAGGAGAGCTGCGAGCATGGCTCAAACACAAGAAGCGGCAGTCGGGCGCGACAAGTCATCCGGCAAGCGCTCATCTGAAGTCGATCAAGGATCCGCAGTTCCTGGCGAAAAAAACAGTCGAAGTCGGAATTTCAGCGAACTACTCGACACGAAGAAGATCCCCCTGGACCCTTCCGACCCCTCCAAGACTGCCTTAGTCGGGACCAGACTCGACCCAAAATAGGAAGACGCGCTCGTCACTTGCCTCCAAGCCAACAAAGATATCTTCGCGTGGAAACCGTGCCGACATGCCTGGGCGTACCAAGGGACGGTGATCGAGCACGCCCTACACTAAAGCCAGACGCCAAGCCGGTCACAAGCAACGGCTGCGGCGCTTCGCTCAAGACCGCAAGGATGCTATCCGGGAGGAAATCAACCAAGCTCCTCGCAGCCGGCTTCATCAAGGAAGTCTACCACCCGGACTGGCTGGCCAACCCAGTCCTGGTCCGGCAAGAAAAACGGCAAATGGCGCATGTGCGTCGACTACACCGACACTCAATAAAAAAACAAGCGTGCCCAAAGGACCCATTTGGTCTTCCCAGGATAGATCAGGTGGTTTGACTCCACGGCGGGGTGCGACCATACTCAGTTTTCTCGACTGTTACTCGGGATATATGCATCAAATAGCTTGAGGGAACAAGACTGTTTAAAAACATCTTTCATCACCACGCCGTTTGGAGCGTATTGCTATATCAACAATGCCCCGTCGGTCTGAAAAAAACACAGGCGCAACCTACCAGAGGGCTATTCCAGCGGTGTCTGCACACTCATGATCGGGCGCAACGTGGAAGCTACGTCGACGAATGTGGTGGATCAAGTCCAAGTCCAGAAAAGACCTCTTGCCGACTCGAAGAAACCTTCCAAACCTTCGTAAGATTCAAGATGAAGTTGGAATCCGGACAAGTCGCGCTTCGGGTGCCGTCTGGGAAGTTACTCGGGAAGCGGAATTTCATCGTCTCGCACCGTCGGCATCGAGGCTAACTCCGGAGAAAGTCTACGCCATCAAGAACATGGCGCCCCGACCAACCTAAAGACGTCCAGAAGCTGACAGGCTGCATGGCGGCACTCAGGTCTGTTTATCTCCCGACTGGGCGAACGGGGCCATGCCCTTTCTTTCAAGCTCCTCCAAAAGACGGCGGACACCTTCTCAATGGACCCGAAGCCCAGCGAGCCTTCGAAGACTTCAAAGAATTCCTCACATCACCCCCGTGCTGGCGGTCACCCCTGCCCCATGGAACCACTAATGCTTTATCTGGCGGCGGCAACGAACAGGTAGTCAGCACGGTGCGGTAGTGGACAGCGATCCGAACAGGGCCATCTTCAGAAAATACAACGGCCATCTATTTTGTCACGCAGGTCCTTGCCGACTCCAAAACAAGTACCCGCAGGTCCAGAAAGCTGCTATACGCCTACTCATCACAGTCCGAAACTGGTGCACTACTTTTAAGCACATCAAAGTCACGGTGGTCACAGCGTTTCCACTCGGGATGTCCTTCATAATCGCGAGGCCACTGGCCGATCGCTAAATGGGCACTTGTCGATGTTTTACACCGCGCAATAATATATGGGGCTACTCGGCGGGATGGAAACTCGGTGGATTGCAAAGGAACACAAGGAAATTTTATACTAGTTCAGGCCCTCGATGTGAGGTAAATACCCTACGTCCAGTTTTGTATGTATTCCTTTGAGGATATACGGAAGGTAGGGTTTTGGTAGTTCTGATGAACTGGTATGGCCGGTATGTGTGTGTGCTTCTATGAGCTCTTCTGCCCTCATGGGGCGCCCTGACTCCACCCATTTTTTTTTTTTTTAATTTTTTTTAATTTTTTTTAATTTTTTAAAAAAACAAATTTTTTTTTTTTTTTATTTTTTTTTTTTTTTTTTTTTTTTTTTTATTTTTGATTTAAAAAAACATTTTTCTTATATACTGGGGGACAACGTTACAAGTAGGAGTCCCATCGGAACGTTACGACTAGGAGATCTCCCCTTAGAGATATAACGTACCCGACTAGGAACTGTATATTCCTTTCTATACAAGGCGAAGTCTGCCGAATCTAGCTATATCTCTAATTACAAGGCTAGGCCCAATCCTCTATCCGAGTGGCCCATATGCTTGTTCATGAAGGTACCCGGGGATCCCCATGGCACCACAGTAGCCCCCGAGACCTTCATAGTTGAGTCACAGCTGATGCCGAGTGCTCATCCTCCACGGTGAAGTCTTCCCGAGTGCATTGCTCCCGATACTCTTTGTCTGAGTGCTGCTTCTCCCGAGTCCTGCTTCATGTCAGCTGGCCAAGCGAGGCTATGAAGGTCTCGATGTAGATTGTTGCGAATAGTGTGCGCCGAATAGGCGCACCTATTAGCGTTAGCCCCGACTGTTGTGCTTAATTGTGAAAAACAATTAAACATGAAGTCAAAGATCTTTAACCTTGTAGTCTTTCCGAGTAGATTACTACTGGTACATGAGACTCTTCGGTATCATGTCAACCGGGAATATGATTTATAGTCTTGCCGAGTAGGGAACTACTCGTATATAGGACTCTTCGACTTCATGTCAGTCGGAATGTGCGTTTATAGTCTTGCCGAGTAGGATGCTAACTCGTATATGGGGACTCTTCAGCGTCATGTCAGCTAGAAAGGGGGTTTATAGTCTTTCCTGAGTAGTATACTACTCGAAAATTAGACTCGTCGGCATCATGTCAGCCGGAAAAGGTGTTTATAGTCTTTTCCCCGAGTGGCGTCCCATATTCTGGAAGTTAGACTCTTTTCCGCATCATGTCAGCGGGAATGAGAATTTTATAGTCTCTCCGAGTAGTGCACTTACTCGAAAGTTAGACTCTTCAGCGTCATGTGTTCGGCTGGAGTAATGTTGCTCATGGCAACTGGTGGCCGCGCATATAGGCCGATACCACTGTATGAAAAATAAATCCATTAGTGGTTAGGTGTACTCGAGAGAGATACCTGTATCTCCAATTTCAATGAAGACCAGCTTGTGATCCTTGCAAGGATGTATCCTCGAGACCTGGCGGATAAGACAGATACCCAACATATATGTTTAGCAATAAGGCTTCTCATGAAGCATATTTGTTTACCTCATCGGCTCCTGTGGTAGCACCAGCGCTATAATTCAAACTCAGCCTGCGGGCGGCCCACATGGAGCATGCTACCGTAGGAACTCATATCTTGGTGGCTGCTACCAAATAAGCCGGTCTGAGCCGACCTATCCAGCATAGCTCTAGGGAAGCTATCTATCCATCGCATGTCAGGAGTCAGTTTTTTGGTGTTGGTAACCGCAATCAGCCAGAGAAATCCTTATTCGCAAGCCTTTCCGACTTACGTTCTGGATGCAAACTGTTGCCACATGTACCCGAGTAGGTATGTTGCAGGATCTGCTTGCCCTCCTCAGGTGTGACGCAGTGCATGAGAACTCCGGATGCGCTTGACGATGTAGAGTCTTCTCTTGACTTGGGAAAAAGCCGAAAGACAGGTACCGAACCTTGCATTAGCAGAGGGTTCGGCTGGTGACCCTCATGGCGTACCCTATCCACAGAGTTTATAGCGCCAAGCTAGGCACCCGAATCTTGCATTAGGCATAGGATTCGGCTGGCGACCCTCATGGGGCGTTACCCAACCTGACAGAGTTGCGGCCAAATAAGGTACCCGAACCTAGCATTAGCGTAGGATTCGGCTGGCGACCCTCATGGGGCGTACCCTACTTAGCCGAGTGGTACACAGCCCCGACTGGCGCCGGGGGCCGATTGTTAGCTCCCATGGAGCGTAGTCGGGGAAGATGAACGTCGCCGACTGGCGCAAGTACTCGGTAAGTAGCCCTCATGGAGCATCCCGAGTGTATTTCGGCAGACTTGTCCAGCCCCCGAGCGTAGGAGATAGGCTCGAAGCCCTGAGTTCCTGTCACGCATATCCGGAGCTGGGCCTGCAATATAAAAATATCGGATGAGTAGCATCTGATGATGAAAATAATCACTCGAATAAAATGTATTTTACAATGTATGTAAATACATGTTCTTCCTCTTTTTGATATTAATTTCCTCGAGTAGTTGACCCCTTACGTTTAAGCACTCTGCCCGACTAGTCATAGCCCCCTAGCGTCGGGAGTTGGCTCATGGCTCTTTCCCAGGCACGCGTTTTGGGTGACTTGAGTTCGTCTTACATGGCGTTTTATCCGGAGCTGATGGCGTTTGACATCACCTTTCAGCCACGGACAGCTATCAAATCTCAAGCTCTAGCCGACTTCGTGGCCGAGTGGACAGAAGTTCAACTCCCAACACCAACAACAAAGCTAGAGTACTGGACAATGTACTTCGACGGTTCCCTACGGATCGGCGGTGCCGGGGCTGGAGTCATACTGACATCCCCCACTGGCGAAAAGTTGAAGTACGTACTACAAATCCACTTCTCGGCTTCCCACAACGTCGCCGAGTACGAGGCTCTTGTTCACGGGCTCCGCATCGCCATATCACTCGGCATACGTCGACTGGTTGTGCGTGGAGACTCCCAACTCGTGGTCAACCAAGGTCATGCAAAGACTGGACCTGTTCTCGACGACACAATGGCGGCATACTGTCTGAGAAGAGGTCCGCAAGTTGGAAAACAAGTTCGAAGACGGGCTGGAATCACACACGTCCTGCGTCAATACACCGCGGCAGCATGAGCTGGCAAACATGGGATCCAAGCGAGAAGCGGTTCCGACTGGAATCTTTGCGAGCAACTTATGGGAGCCATCAGTCAAGAAGAAACCGGCACAAGGAGCAGTCGGGAGGCGAGCCTACCCCGACCACCGACGAAGTGCTGCACATATGTCAAAGACTGGAGGGGTCCTGTTCTCAAATTCCTCCTGGACGATGAAACTCCCAGAAGATCGCAGTCAAGCCGAGCAGATCAAGCGTCGAAGCAAAAAGCTTCCTGCTAGTCGGAGAAGACCTGTACCGAAGGAGCGGCATCCTGGTGTCCTCCTCTGCGCTGTCTGTGTCACCACCGAGTGGAGGCAAGCAGATCCTGCATTCAATCCACTCGGGCATATGTGGCAACCACGCTGCATCCAGGACGTTAGTCGGAAAGGCTTACCGGTAGGGATTCTTCTGGCCCACCGCAGTCACAGACGCCAAAGACATCGTTCGCAAGTGCGAGGGTTGCTAGTTCTTCGCAAGACAGACAAATCTTTCCTCTGCCCAGGAACTCCAGACTATCCCTATCTCCCTGGCCATTCGCAGTATGGGGACTCTCGACATGGTCGGGCCATTCAGAAAAGCGCCAGGAGGGTTCACACATTTATCGTCGCAGTGGATATAAATTCACCAAGTGGATTGAGGCTAAAAACCCGTCGCAACAATCACAGCGGCACGAGCAAAGGACTTCATCCTGAGCTATACATATACCGGTTTGGGGTCCCTAACCGCATCATAACAGACAACGGCACTCAGTTGCGGCGGGCCTATTCCAAGATTTCTGCGACGACTTCGGCATCAAGATCTGCTATGCATCTGTGGCACACCCGCGGAGCAACGGGCAGGTTGAGCGAGCCAACGGCATGGTCCTACAAGGCAATCAAGGCCAGGATATACGACCGGACTACAACCATATGCGGGTCGGTCGGGGTACAAGAACTACCATCCGTTCTCTGGTCTCTCAGAACCACGGTTAGTCGGGCAACAGGGCAATCCCCTTTCTTCCTGGTCTACGGCACCGAGGCCATGCTACCAACAGAGATACAGTTCGGCTCTCCGCGAGTCCGGGCTTACTCCGAGGACGACTCCAACGGCACCCGATTGATCGAATTAGATCAGCTGGAAGAAGCAAGAGACGCCGCAACAATCCAGTCGGCAAGGTATCTTCAAGGCCTGCGTCGCTACCACAATCGCAATGTCCATGGCCGCGCCTTTTTGGTCGGGGATCTCGTTCTAAGGAAGATACAAACCACCAAGGACAGGCACAAACTATCCCCCATCTGGGAAGGGCCGTTCATTATAGCCGAGGTCACGCGACCAGGCGCCTACCGACTGAAGACCAAAGACGGCGGCTCCTCATCACCAACTCATGGAAATATAGAAACAGCTACGTCCTTTCTATACCTGAGTTTACATATTTCCATGTTACAGTTTTTCCTGACTCACTACGCCGCTTGTTCCACTCGAGTTAGTGAGTCGGGGCTGCATGTATATACGTGTTCTGTCAATAACATACAAGCTTATTTCACCCTGGTTATGAAGCCTTGCCACGACTGATGCGTTCGCCCGAGTATAGCATCTTACTCCGAACATTTTTATCAAGTTCTAATCGAAATAACTCGGTGCATGCTACATGGTCGGGCAAAGCTAATGACAGCCGAATAATAAGTTTGCGCACGACACATATATTTACACATTGATCGTATATGAAAGGCATATATATACACCGACTACAAAATGTATTGCCTTTACAGACCCAGGTCTCGCGGTTAATCGCTTCAGCAGTCGGCTTCGCCTGTGAGATCAGCTCCAGCGCTTCCTCGGGCGTCGTCTCCTCGGAAAATCCCTCCCCGATGGCCTCAATGTCCGCCCTCGGGTAGATGGACTTGGTCATTGCTAGGGTCTGGGCCATGCCGGCGGCAACCCGCTCGTCTGAGTACCTTTTCAGGGCACTCGGCGCGTCCTCGAGACGCCCCATTATTTGAGGAATTCTGCTACAGCTGGTCCCCATTGGGCGGGGATCTACAAGGTCAAGGAGCCCTTTCACGGACCCGACGAGGGCCTCCCGTGACTCCCTGATTGACCTTATCTCCTCCGTGTAGAACTGGTACTAGGCCTGGACGTTGGCTCTCATGCCTGCCCAGATCGGCCGGCAAGTTAGCTTGTCAGATTCGGCTACACACAGGGTGACTAATGTATTGGCTGGAGATCAACAGTCGGGTTGAGGACTTACTTTCGTTAGTCGGCCTCCCACCCGGCCACGGTCTTCTCCAGTTTGGCCTTCTCCTTACGAGCTTGACGACGGCCTTCTCCAACTCAGACTTCTCCCGGTTCAAGGCTCCGGTGTTGGCCTTTGTCAGGTCGGCCTTGACCCTTTCAAGCTCGGCCTTGGCTTCTTCGGCCTCCTTCAGCTGCGACTCCCTCTCCGCTCGGGTCTTTAACTCCGCTTTGAGGTCTGCACCACAGATTAGCCAAGAGCTCAATCGTGCAGTCATGACACCACCGAGCAGTCAAGATCGACGTAGCTGGATAAATACATCAACGGTCCAGTCGGGAAGATATGCTCGAGGATTTTACCTCTGGTCTTCTCGGCTAGGGCCCATGTCTCTGCCCTGAGCTGATCAGCGCCGCTCTTCAGCCAGGCCTCCCTCCTCGTGTGACGCGCCTCCATCTCGGCCTTCAATGCCCGGAGTTGTTGCAATTCCGTAAGGTGGGGAGCCATCTCGACCAGGATCTCCGTCATCCGCCTCGTTGCGGTCGACGAGCTTTTGTTCGGCGACAAGGAACAAACCGACGACAGAGTCAAACATCAAGACAAGAAGATTGCTGGAGCTTCACTACAAGAATCATACCGCGACCCCTTGGGACCCGTTGATGGCGGCACGAAGCAGGCTCTCGCGCTCTCTCCTTGCGACGACTTCATCGAGCCTGAAGCTTTTCATAGTGCCGTCGGCGAGTGGTCCACGTGAAGGTCCGGGGCATCACACGTGGGGGAGCTTCGATCCGAGGCAAAATGTGGGATCTCCGGCGGCGCGGCAACGGCGAACGATGGCGATGGACGATAACCATGATGGCGACGGGGTCCTGGCCTTGGCACCGCCTTCCCCTACAACATCGGGGACCGGCTCAGGGGTTCCGTCCCCCCGCTTCCGCGACGTACGGTGCCTCGGGGGGCTGGCCTCAGTTTCAACAAGCCACCTCTTTGGTCGAGTGGGCGTAGTGGCCCTGTAGTCGGAGCCACCTCGTCTCAGCGACCAGGCTGGCCGCCGGCTCAGCAGGTGTGTTCGCTGCTGCTGGCTCGGCTGGGGCGGACTCATCAAGTGGAGCAGATGGGTCAACCTTTTTGAGGTCGATATCGGCCCGCTTCCTGCACAACGAAGCAAGACATTATAACTGTATTTTAACATACAACGACTACAGAAGGCCCGGAGTAGCGCACCTCTTGGAGAACTTCAGCTTCCTGCCAGCCTGCCCGCTCCCCGGCGAAGCGCTAGCATCGGCACTCACCCCGGTTGGTGTCATCGATGGCAGAGGCATATCAGCCTGAGTCGGCCTCGATTCTGGTATGGTTGGTTCGGGTTCCTTCGCCCCAATCGGCCTCTGCTCTGGTTGGCCCCTTGGCGGCGCTGTTACTGAGTACGACAACGTCGAGCCCAAGCCTGCTGATCTTAGCCTGGGACTCGACCGCGGTGGGCGTGTGGCAGCGGTTGTCCTTTATCTTCAAGCTGCCACTCACGGCGCGCGCTGTCATGGCCCCCTCGCCCCGATATTAAAATCGGCTTCTTCCCCGCTCTCTTGGAGTCGGGTTGGGCATCAGAGGGATCCTCGCCCTCTTCCTCGACGCGACGCCGCAGACAATGGACGAGAGTCTTCAATCAAATTCCTCATGCCACTACAAGCAAGTCGACAAGATAACATCACGCAAGGTTTGAACAATCACCGTTCCATAGGCGTTCACCACAGAAGAAGTAGAGAGGTTACCTTGGTCCAACGGGCGGATGAAGCTATAGGCGGCAACTCGGCGGTTATCATCTTCGGTGGCAACGACCCCTTCAGAGAAGTAGCAAACAAGGTATCAGTCACTGCCCCCTTGTCCGCCGTCTCGCTGCTCACCCGGTCGGGATCGTGTTTACCTTTGAAGGACCCAGCCGAAAGCGCTTCTCAACTTCAGCGGCTGGACGCGCCTCGTCAGGAAACGACGAGCCCACCCAGGGCCCTGTCAAGCTGGCCCTCTTGAGGTCATCTATCTTTGTCAGCAATATATGTGCCTGGCCTAGTTCTTCAAAGGTTGGCTCCGAAGACCAGCTTGGCAACACCGCCGGCGGCATACCAGTAACGGGCGCAAGGAAGGAGCTAGATCGGCGCAGTAAAACCACTCCTGTGCCAGCCCCCTTCAGAGAAGATTTTCAAGGGCAAATCGATATATGTTTCTTCCCATCACTCCTTAGTGAAGACCAGCCCCCCCAATCACACTGATATTGCTCTTGGAAAGGCTGGGCATGACATGGAACAAGTGTCGAAAGAGGATGAAATGGGGCTCAAACACCCAGAAAGCACTCGCAAAGAGTAACGAATATGGAGATCTGAAGATCGAGTTAGGATTTAAATGCACCAACTCCAGCCCGTAGAAATCAAAGGATGCGGCGGAAGAAATCAGACGACGGAAGACACAAGCCCCGATCAAAGAAAGAGGTGAAAACTACCGTTTCACCAGGGCCGCCGAGGGTTGGGGCTCGACTCATCCCTCGACCGACCGCCAACGGATCACTTCTTGGCTGGGCAACTT
This sequence comes from Oryza meyeriana var. granulata, assembly GCA_003991445.1. Classification (NCBI taxonomy): domain Eukaryota; kingdom Viridiplantae; phylum Streptophyta; class Magnoliopsida; order Poales; family Poaceae; genus Oryza; species Oryza meyeriana. The sequence continues at coordinate 43,418 of RYFJ01001858.1, read as the reverse complement.
CAGCTCGCTCTCCAGCCGTCTCAGCTTCACCGAGCCGCAATCCGAGATCGGCCAAAACTCCCTGGCGCGCACCCGTAGATTCGTCGCCTTCGGCATGATTGGAGGTGGTGAGATTTGGGGAAAGCAAATCAGGGGCTTGGAATAAACGAGAGGATGAAATCGCCCGGGTCCGGTGTGGGAACAGCTGCTGCTAACCCTAGCCGGGCGGGAGGCGAAAAGCTAGGCGCGAAGGTGGAAGACGAAGAGATTGGCTGCTTTGGGGAAGACGACGGAATCTTTTTCTCTCTCCCCATCCTTTTATAGCCATTGTACCGACTAGATGGGCCCAGGCCTGCACAGTTGGTATTGGGGCCGACAAGACATGAGTTCCTACAGTAGCATGCTCCATGTGGGCCGCCCGCAGGCTGAGTTGAAATGAATATAGCTGGTGCTACCCACAGGAATCGATGAGGTAAACAGATATGCTTCATGAAAGCCTTACTGCTAAACATATATGTTTGGGTATCTGTTTTATCCACCAGGTCTCGAGGATATATATCCTACAAGGATCACAAGCTGGTCTTCATTAAATTGGGGATGCAGGTATTCTTTCTCCGGGAACACCTGACCCACATAATGGATTTATTTTCCATAAAGTGGTACTCGGCCTACATGCGTAGCCATCAGTTGCCATGAGCGACATTATCCCAGCCGACATGACGCTAAAGAGTACTAACTTTCCGAGTAGTGCACTACTCGGGAGAGACTATAAATATCCATTCCCGCTGACATGATGCGGAAGAGTCTAGCTTTTGAGTGGGACGCCACTCCGAAAAGACTATAAACTCATATTCCGACTGACATAAAGTCGAAGAGTCCTATATACGAGTAGCCTCCTACTCGGCAAGACTGTAAATTATATTCCGGTTGACATGATACCGAAGAGTCTCATTACCAGTAAGTAATCTACTCGGGAAAGACTTCCAGGTTAAAGATCTTTGGACTTTATGTTTAATTGTCTTCACAATTAAGCACAAAGTCGGGGGCTACACCTAATAGGTGCGCCTATTCGGCGCACACTATTCATATATTTACATGAAGCCCTTCATAGCCTCGCTACCAGCTGACATGAAGCAGGACTCGGGAAGACTTACTCGGACAAAGAGTACTCGGGAGCATCACACTTGGGTAACCTTCACCGTGGAGGATGAGCACTCGGCATCAGCTGTGACTCAACTATGAAGGTCTCAGGGGCTACTGTGGGAGCCATGGGCCCCGGGTACCTCACTACAAGCACATGGGCCACTCGGATAGAGGATGGGCCAGATCATGTAATTAGAGATAAGATAGCACCCGGCAGGCTGTGCCTTGTACAATAAGGAAACATAGCCTTAGTCGGATAGGATTCTATCTCTAAGAAGGAAATCCCTTGGTCGTATCCGACTGGGATCCTTACCATGTACCCCTGTCCCCTAGTATATAAAGGGAGGCAGGGCGCCTCATGAGGGCACACCAGATCATTGATCGTCAAACCACCTCAGAGGAATAACACCTCAACTGGACGTAGGGTATTACCTCACATCGAGGGCCTGAACCAGTATAATTCTCCCGTGTTCCTCTACAATCCACCGAATTCTAGGTCGCCGTGTAGCCCCATAGTATTATTGCCGGTGCAAAAGCATCGACATCCGGTGCTCGCGCCCGGGTCCTCACTCGTGCCCGCGCCTGGGTCTCGCTCGGTGCCCGTGCCCGGGTCCTTCTGTGTCCGACTACCAACAGCACTTGGCATCGGCTAATAAAGCTGATGATAGAATCGATGACAATATAAGCAAATAATATCGCAGTCCGCTGCCGAAGAAAACACTTGGACCATCGGCTAGAAGCTGATGAAAGAATAGATATGCAGAATGATAATCCAATAGACCAATGCAATCGGCTTTGTTCTAGTAAAAAGATAACTGTATCGGGCTAAGCACTCCGATAAAACATCGCCTAAACATCCATCGGCTTAACAAGGATAAATCTATTATTATACCAATCTAGTAGGTCAAACTCAATTTGATGCAGCCACAGATTAAGTAGACGGTAATAAAAGAACCTCGATGAACCGATAGATCTAATGGCAATTGTGATGGTACGATAAAGCTTATCGGCTAACACTCCGATAAGCACACCTTGCGTAAATCCATCAACCCTATAGGAAAACTTATCGGAGGCAGTTTTAATAGGGTCAGACCTAACGATGCAGCACAAACTGTCGAGAAGTTACACCTAGTAATCGAAAAAAACTATGCACTGCTGATGTGGTATATCGACTTGGCCATAAGAGATCAAACTTAACTGATGCAGCCGTAGACAAAGTAGATACACCCTGGGTAAGTGGTGACGAGTCTTACCCTCTCAGCAGGAGTTCCGACCTTAACCGAATGCAGCCCGGCTCGAGAAGGCAAGAACCCGTTGAAAAAGGGTGCGATGCGCCGGAATTTTGATATTGATCTATGAGATAGTTTACAAGGTACCCGGCGAATATATATTTATACCCCGAGTTGATACAGTTTATCGGACAAACTCGTTACAGGAGTTTTCCCATCTATAAAGGAAAAAAACAAGCCTTGATCGAACACGAGATCAGGTTTCCTAAAAAATTATTAGAGCTACCTAATTTATAGATAAAATATTAGCTGCTGCCTTGGTCTTCACGTTCCCTTCCTACACTCGCATTTCTGCATTATAATTTCATCGATCTGACATATTCTCTTCCTTAACCGAGTCCGATCGAATCGTACCAAATTTTGGCGTCAACACATGCCCTCCCATTTCGGAGTTTGTTATCAAACTTCGAAATTCTTGCTGTTTGGGTTCAACATTTCCTCCATGTCTTTGAAATCGGCATTCATGAGCCGATACCTTCTGTTACTAGATGTCTAAGCTCTCAAAGTTTTCTGATGAAAATCTTTCTTGATGAGCCAACAGAGCCAACAACACACTTTAGGAATGCTAACTCGAGCAGCTGTGCATCATCCAGATTTAAACTATAAAATTTCGGCTTCTAAACACGAAATCGCTGGATATATTCTGTGACTGATCATCCGGCTTCTGTATTAAGACCGATGTTAAATCTATTAAACTCATCTTGAATCCCATAAAGAAATATTTTGTGGAATTGCTTTTCCAAAGAGGCCAACCCCAAACTGAGTTCGGTGGCAACGAAGGAAAAACCATGTGAAGGCTTGATTCCGGACAATTATAAAACGGGAAAAATCTAACTCTCAAAGGCTTTCCTCAGCCGAGGCCTCTCCACATGTGCCAAGAATCGGCTGATATGCTCAATGTAGATACATCATCTTGCTTCCTGAGAATTTGGAGAAGTCTGGTACTCTGTTCGGCGCAGCAATTGGAACTGTTCAAACCCAATTCTGGATATGGGTACGATACATAATGTTTCCCTTCTTCCGGTTTTAGACCGAATTGTTCTCTTTACCACCTCTGTGATTCTTGCTGTCAAATCTTCTTCCCTTGGATCTTCGATGTGATAATGCAGAGGTGGAATTGGTAGCCGATTCTGCTTCTGATATTCTCTCTGATAGTTGTACTCAGGGACAACTCCTGGATAACTCTGTCGATGCCCCTCATAGTACGCAGTTTGATGATATCCTTGAGGAATTCCATCTTGTTGCCCCCTAGCCAGTTGAATCGGCTCCACCGCCTTCATGATTCAAGCTCTGTAATGTGTGTTCAGCAATATCCAGATTGATTGATCAATGCATGGTGAACTGCTTCATTAATCAGCTCTTGAAGTGGCTTCTGTGAATTTGCAGGCGATGTATGGCTCGATTCATCAACCAGAACAGGTTTTGGTAATTGTGACTTCTGAATCGGCCCTTGATCTGTCATACCGAAGGATTCTAGACAAAGCTTCTGAAATTCAGCAATGTTCTGCTCCACTTGTTGTCTTTGTTCTTCGGTCAAGTCTTCAATTGTGACTGGGATTATATTGTCTGTGCTGACCTCCTTTCCAGCCATGTTGAAGTTCTGTGTCCCACTGGGCGTGCCAAAAACGTGTTGACGCCGAAAACCGCCGGGGGCCGTTCGGCGCCTAGAGACACGCGAAGGCCTGGGAGATCTGCTTAGCTCCAGTGCAGGTCCTAAGATGTTGAGGTTCGTAGGCGTGCCAGTCAATTTGACCCCGCAATTGACAAGGAGATAGAAAATATTAGCTCAGTGATCCAATCGGCTGATAAGAATCCTACCAGCCGATTGCCGAAGGAATGCTTGAGCATCGGTCGTAAGCCTCAGGTATTGCCCGCTCCCGTGCCCGGGTCCTCGCCTGTGCCCGCGCCCGGGTCATGCCTCGTGTCCGACTACCAACAGCACTTGTGCATTGGCTAAGAAGCCGATGATAGAATCGATAACAATATAAGCAAATAATAAGCCAGCCGACTGCCGAGAAAACACTTGGACATCGGCTAGAAGCCGATGAAAGAATAGATATGCAGAATAATAATCAATAGACAATGCAGTCGGCTTTATCTAGTAGAAAGATAACTTATCGGCTAAGCACTCTGATAAAACATCGCCTAAACATCCATCGGCTTAACAAGGATAAATCTATTATTGTCAATCTAGTAGGTCAAACTCAATTGATGCAACACAGATTAATAATAATAAAAGAACCTCGATGAACCGATAGATCTAATGCAATTGTGATGTACGATAACTTATCGGCTATACACTCCGATAAGACACTTGCGTAAAATCCATCAACCTATCAGGAATAACTTATCGGAGGCAGTTTAATAGGTCGAACCTAACCGATGCAGCACAAACTATCGATAAGTTACACCTAGTAAGCCGATAAAAACTACGCACGCGTGATGTGGTATATCGACTTGGCCTAAGAGATCAAAGTTAACTGATGCAGCCATTGACAAATTAGATACACCTGGGTAAGGGGTGACGAGTCTTACCCTCTCGCAGGTGTTTCGACCTAACCGATGCAGCCCGGCTCGAGAAGCAAGAACCCGTCAAAAAGGGTGGCGATGCGCCGAATTTGATATTGATCTGTGAGATAGTTTACAAGGTACCCGGGCATATATATTTATACCCCGAGTTGATACAGTCCTAATTGGACATGAAATAGGAGTTTCCTATCTATAAAAGGAAAAAGAACAAGCCCTGATCGGACACGAGATCAGGTTTCCTAAAAATTATTAGAGCTACCTAATTTATAGATAAAATATTAGCTGCCATGCCTTGGTCTTCACGATTCCTTCCTATACTCGGCATCTTCTGGATTAATTTCCATCGACTGACATAATCTCTTTCCTTAACCGAGTCCGATACGAATCGTACCAAATTTTGGCGTCAAAAGTACCCGAACCTCGCATTTGCGTAGGATTTGGCTGGCGACCCTCATGGGACATACCTCACCTAGCCGAGTGGTACCCGAGCTCCGATTGGCGCCGGAGGTCGGTTGTTAGCTAAATAAGGTACCCGAACCTCACATTAGTATAGGATTCGGCTGGCGACCCTCATGGGGCGTACCTCACCTAGCAGAGTTGTAACCGAATAAGGTATCCGAACCTAGCATTAGAATAGGATTCGGCTAGAGACCCTCATGGGGCATACCTCACCCAGCCGAGTGGTACCCGAGCTCCGATTGGTGCTGGAGGTCGGTTTTTAACCCACACACGAGTCCCGACTAGTGCGAGTACTCGGACAATGGCTCTCGTGGAACATTCCAAGTGATTCTTGAAACGTCGCACTCCAACTGTATCTTGGCAAACTGGTCTAGCCCCCGAGCATAGGAGATAGGCTCATAGCCCTGAGTTCCTGTTACGCGTATCCGGAACTGGCCCTGCATTATAAACATATCGGATGAGTAGCATCTGATGATGAAAACAATCACCCGAAGAAAATTTATGTATTTTACAATATATGTAAATATGTGTTCCTTCTCTTATTGATATTAATTTTCCCCGAGTAGTTGACTCCTTACATTTAAGCACTCTGCTCGACTAGTCATAGCCCCCTAGCATCGGGAGTTGGCTCGTGGCTCTTTCCTAGACACGCATTTTGGGTGACTTGAGTTCATCTTTCATGGAGCAAAGTTTCACGGATCGGAATTTATGCTACTCAAGTACTTTTGTAATCGTTAAGAGCAAAAATAGAAAAAATGTGCAGCTTGTACACCTATTAGGTGTAAGCGGCTGCGGCATTGGCAAAGCCAAGTGAGGAAATATTTATTAGAAAGCAACTTAGCTATTCGGTATTTGGGAGTGGGGATGTCATCCTTGCGTTTGAGATTGTGAGCCCCGAACATGTCACTTGTTGTTCTGATAATCTCCAGTTGTAGGAGGTCGAAGATGGTTGTGACCGACTGCCACAATGAAGCAGTCCGACTTGCGTTTGCGGTTCCCAGCCTTAATCGGGGCCGCGTCATCGGTGTCCTTCCGCTTCTTCTGTCAGTGTGCCTTTTTGTCATCAAGGGCCTTAGCAACAGCATCGGCCGAGTCGGCGTACTTATTCGCCATGTCGAATAGAGCCTTGACAGAATTGGGAGGATTCCGAGTGAATGTAGTGATGAACGGGGTGTCTTTGACTCCTTTTCGAAAGGTGGCGATGACGACCTCGTCCTTGATCATTGGGATTGAATTCTTCTTCTTAGAGAACCTCTTGATGAAGTCACGAAGAGACTCGTTCTTCCTTTGATGCAACTGATAGAGGTTGTACTCGGAAGATGGCCTCTTGTATGTTCCTTAGAAGTTGGCGATGAAGCGTTCCTGGAGTTCTCCCTAGGAGCCGATTGATTGCTTGGGAAATCTTGTTAGCCATGTCCTCGGCAAGTTAGCTAGAGCAACTAGGAGGTAGTTAGCCATGGCCTTTTGATCTCCTCCAACTGCTCGGATCGCTAGAGTGTAGACTATGAGCCAGGACTCGGGGTTGGTCTTCTCGTCATATTTCCCGATTCCAGTCAGCTTGAAGCCTATTGGCTAGTCAACCTGTTGAAGCTCTTCGGTGAAGGCCAGTACACCTTCATCTTCATGAGGACTCCGACTCCACCTACGACGGTGAAACCGCTTGTGGTGGAGGCCGAAGCGCTCGTTCTCGTCTTCCAGTCGACGTTGCTCATCTTCCTCTCGTTCGCAGTGCCGAGCGTTGATGTCTTGCCAAAGATCACGTCGTAGTCGGCTTCGGAGATCCCGGTTGACCCACAGTCATTTGATGTCGACGCCGCCGGTGGCCGTTGGGGTTGCCGAGTGACGTCTGGCGTGACTCCGTGTGCAGCCGACTGGAGCCAGCCGCTCGGCGTCGCGTTGAGGCGGATGAGACTGTCGTTGGAGATGCTGACCGGTTGGTCGGTATGAGGGTATTGCCTGACTGTTGGTGCTGCTGACATGCAGCAGCGGTAATCATGGCTTTTATCCTCACTATAGTCGGGGTGGCCAGATGATCAAGCCCAAACTGGAGCGTGTCCAGCAGAGTTGCAGTGGCCACGATGTTCTGTTGAGGAGTAACGAAGACGTCGTGGTCACCGACTCAGGTTTGGAGGATTTGTTGCTGAGTAGTCCGCCTAGCCTACGTAGGTCGTCGTTGCGGGCGTGCAGGCGTCTTGCTTCTTCCTCTTGTTGTTCTCGCAGTCGGTGGGCCTCCTCCTCCTACTGTTCATGTAGTCGACGTGATTCATGAGTAGGAGTAGAGCCTTTGGATGCCATGAAGATTTCTCATGGCAGAGAGAAGCTTGCCGAACTGCTGTCTAACTTAGAGTCTGAGTCTGACTGAGAGTCGAAGTCGGAATAGTTGATGGCGGTGATTATAACTCCGACCTCCCTAGATCCGATCTCGAGTGGCTCTGGGCCGTATCCGTGTCGAACTCCAGGGGATCGGGTTTGCCGTGTCGGATGTTGTTTGAAGATATCCGCGGTGTTGCCGAGTCTGTATGGGAGATTGACGATCTCTTCCCTTCTTAGCTTGATTTTGGTCAGCTCAAGGCCGAGTCTGAGCCGAACACCGAAGGAAAGAGTTGTCCTGAGACTCGACAAGATGAAGATTTCCGCAGCAAGTCGACGAGGGTTGCCGCAACGTTACGTGGGCCAACCGGTGCAGAGTCGGCTTGTTTCCTGGCCGATCGGATCGAGTCCGGTTCAGACAGGGTGAGGTTGCCGAACTTGTCGGCGATGAAGTCGAGGCTCCTGAAGCTGATTGCTTGCCCGGGGAAGAAGCTGATGCCGTCGACTCTAGTGATTGGATCCATCGGGCTTGCTGAAGATGATCTCGACGATCCCCCTACCTGGCGTGCCAACTGTCGATGTTTTACAACGGCAATAAATATATAGGGCTACTCGCCAGACCGAAACTTGATGGATTGCAAAGGAACACGAAAAGTTTATACTGGTTCAAGCCCTTAATGTGAAGTAATACCCTACGTCTAGTTGTGGTGTATTTTCTTTGAGGTTGTATCTCTTCTTCTGCCCTCAGGGGGCGCCCTGCCTCCCCTTATATACTGAAGGACAGGATTACAAAGTAGGAGTCCTAGTCGGACCATGACCAAGGGATCTCCTTCTAGAGATATAACGTTCCCGACTAGGACTGTATTTTCCTTGTCGTACGAGGCTAAGTCTGCCGAGTTCTATCATATCTCTAATTACAAGGCTAGGCCCATCCTCTGTCCGAGTGACCCATATGCTTGTCATGAGGTACCCGGGGCCCATGGCCTCCACAAACCTACCCCCCTTAAATGGAATCTCGACCCCGAGATTCAGACAGGCTTGTGAATAACTCTGGAAACTTTGCCTTTAGGTCATCTTCATAGTCCCAACTGGCTTCTGCTTCTGTGTGATGACTCCACTGAACCTTATAGAAACGAATGGTCTTACTCCTCGTGGTTCGCTCTGTCGTCTCAAGGATCTTGATTGGATACTCAGGATAGGTCAAATCTGGTTGCAACTCCACTGCCTGCAATGGGGTTTCCTCTTCTAGGACACGAATACACTTCTTCAACTGTGAGACATGGAACACATCATGAATCCCAGACATCGACGGTGGCAATTCCAACTGATATGCAACTTTTCCTTGACAGGCGACGATCCGGAATGGGCCTACATATCTGGGGGCAAGTTTTCCTTTCACTTGAAATCTCTTGGTTCCTCTCAATGGGGTTACCTTCAAATAGACATAGTCCTCCTTTTTAAAAGTTAAATCCCTGCAGCAGTTGTCTGCATAACTCTTCTATCGAGACTGAGCTACCTTGAATCTATCTCCAATCAAAGCAACTTTCTCTTCGGCTTCACAGATCACATCGGGTCCAAATACCATTCTTTCTCCTGTCTCATTCCAGTTCAAAGGTGTTCTACATGATTGCCCATATAGAGCTTCAAACGGTGATATCTGTAAACTTGCCTGGTAGCTATTGTTGTAAGAGAACTCGACATAGGGTAGATTCTTGTCCCAACTAGAAGCATAGGCTAAAGCACATGCTCGTAGCATATCTTCCAAAATCTAGTTAACTCTTTCTGTCTACCCATCAGTCTATGGGTGATACACAGTGCTGAAATTGAGGCGAGTACCCATTGCCTCATGCAAAGCATGCCAAAAAGAGAGGTAAACTGAGTCCCTCGATCTAAGACTATTTTCCTTGGCACTCCATGCAAGCACACTATCTGATTCACATATAGTTCTGCCAACTTGTCACCTGAGTAGGTTATCTTGACTAGAATAAAGTGAGCAACTTTGGTGAGACAATCTACAACAACCCAAATGGAATCATAGCCATATTGGGTCTTGGGCAAGCCCGTGATGAAATCCATACCAATCTCATCCCACTTCCATTCTTGTACCTCCAACAGTTGTTGCAGTCCAGCAGGTAGTTGGTGCTCTGCCTTGACTTGCTGGCAAACGTCACAAAGGGCTACATACTCTACGATCTCCTGTCTCATACTGGGCCGCCACAATCTGCTCTTGAGATCTAGATACATCTTGGTACTCCCGGATGAATGAAATAACGGGACTCATGTGCCTCTGACAAGATAAGCTTCTTGAGTTCAGGCTGATCCGGCACAACCAACTTCTCCTATAACCATATAACACCACTCTCATCTTCAACAAATCCCATGGCTTTTCCTTTCTTCATGTTGAGTTTAATCTCCTTAACATTTGCATCATCCTTCTGAGCTTCCTTGATTTGGTCTTCCAAGGTGGGCCTGACCTCTAGGTTAGCCACATACCCTTCTGGCACTATCTCTAGACTCAACCTTTCAAATTCCTGGTAGAGTGATAATTGGCTCTCTTGGATCTCCGTGCTACTGCAATAGACCTTTCTGCTAAAGGCATCGGCAACAACATTAGCCTTGCACAGGTGGTAATGGATTCCCACATCGTAATCCTTGATCAGCTCTAACTATCTTCTCTGTCTCAGATTGAGGTCATGCTTAGTGAAAATATACTTTAGACTCTTGTGGTCTGTATACACTTCACACCGGTTGTCTATCAGGTAATGCATTCATATCTTCAGTGCGTGCACTACTGCGGCAAGCTCCAAATCATCGGTTGGATAATTCTCCTCATGTGGGCGCAGTTGTCTTGAGGCATAGGCAACAACTTTGCCCTCTTGCATTAGAACACAATCAAGTCCTGTAGGGGACGCATCACACTAAATATCAAACCCCTTGTGGATATTAGGCAAAACCAACATTGGTGCAGAGGTTAGACTCTTCTTCAAGTCTTCAAAGCTGCGCTGGCACTCTGGTGTCCACACAAACTTTTTCTCTTTCTTCAAGAATTGCGTTAGTGGACAAGCAACTTTGGAGAAACCTTCTATGAACCTTTTGTAGTATCCTGCCATACCAAGGAAACTGCAAACCTATGTCACAGTCTTGGGCGGCTGCCAATTGATAATTGTACTCACTTTCTTCGGATCAACTGCAACTCCAGCGGCAGTCACAACATGTCCAAGGAATTCAACCTCTTTTATCTAGAACTCACACTTGCTGAACTTGGCATACAACTGATGCTCCCTTAGCTTTTCCAAAACAAGTCTCAAATGCTACTCGTGCTCCTTCTCATCCTTGGAGTAGACGAGAATGTCATCAATGAAAACGACAACAAACTTGTCCAAATATTTCATGAATACCTTGTTCATCATGTTCATGAAATAGGCAGGGGCATTGGTTAACCCAAAAGACATAACTATATACTCGTAGAGTCTATATCTGGTGTAAAACGCAGTCTTAGGGATACCCTTAGGTCTGATCCTAAGCTGATGATACCTGGATCTAAGGTCAATCTTGGAGAATACTCCTACTACTTTCATTTGATGAAAAATATCATCAATTCGTGGCAAAGGATACTTGTTCTTGATGGTCACATCATTCAAGCAACGGTAATCAATGCACATTCTCTTTGCCCCATATTTCTTCTCAGCGAAAATAACTGGGGCTCCCCATGGTGATGAGCTAGGCCTCACAAAACCTTTCTCTTGCAATTCTTGTATCTGCGTCTTCATTTCAGCTAACTCATTAGCTGCCATACGGTATGGTCTCTTGGATATTGGCAATGTCTCCAGAACTAGATCGATGATGAACTCAATATCCCTATGCGGTGTCATGCCTGGCAGTTCTTATGGGAAAACATCTAGATATTCTCTCACAACAAGTTCTTTCTGTCGCTCAGAAATCTCCATTTAGTGCACAAGGGCTCCTTTCCAAGGGGGATTAGCTACGGCTTTGAAATTCACTTTCTCTTCTTTAGAGTTTTCTAAGGTGAAAGATTGACTCCCACAATCTAACACCGCCTTGTGGGTATGCAACCAATCCATCCCTAGGATGACATCTAGCTGGGGTGTATTTAGCATAATCAGATTGGCGAAGAACTCTACACCCTCTATCTCAATATTTACTTTCGGACAACCGGTCTGGGTTCTCATTTCTGACCCCGGGGTTTGGATAAGCAGAGAACACTTAAGAGGTGTGGTGGGAAACTGGTGTTTAGAAGCAAAAGACCAAGAAACAAACGAATGCGAAGCTCTAGAATCCAATAAAATGGTTGCAGGTATAGAGTTAACAAAGAACTTACCCACGACAATGTCCATAGAAATTTGAGCTTCCTCCATAGTGACATGATTCACACATCCTTTGACCATGGTCTATGGCGTTGTTGGTGTAGCTTGCTGGTTGACTCCTGGTGCTGGCGTCTTGTCTGGGGTGCTTCCCAAGTTGAACTTCACTGGAGTAATGTTCTTGGGATGAGGACAGTTGTTGGCAAAATGGCCTAGGTCCTTGCAGTTGTAGCAGCGACGTGTAGTTGCTTGGCTTCCGGCACCCTGCACCGGCTAGGCTGGAGTAGACGGGTGAGGTGCTTGAGTGTTTGGAGGTGGTATCTGTGGAATAGTCAGGGAGTGTGGGACAGCTGTCTGACGACTGTACTACGGAAACACCCCACGCTGTCACTGGCTTGGGCCACCAGCGTTTTGGTTCATCTTGAGCTTGCGATCCTCCCCAAGCTTCCTGCGCTCCTCTTCTAGAAGCATAGTCTTGTTTACTAGGATTTGAAAACTGCTGAAATCGTGGGCAACCTGTCCAACCTTGAGCCCAGAATTGAGACCTTTCAGGAAGTGCCTCTGATGATTTGCATCTCTAGCAACATCTTCTGGCACATAGCGGGCCAGAGTGAACTGGGTCAGATACTGTTGGACAGTCTTGTTGTCCTATTGAAGAGTACGGAACTCTTCCTTCTTCAACTCCTAGATGCCCGCGGGGACACAGTAATCACGAAAAGCAGTGTGGAATTCCTCAAAAGTCAGGGCTTCAGGGTCATCCAAACCTCCCCTGAGATTTTGATGAGGACATCACTTCTTTAGATACACACTTACAACCTCCTCATGTTGAACAAGATGTGCCACAGATCCAAGGACCAATTACTCGTGCACGTGCTCGTGAATGCGTTTCTAAGCTTACATGAAAATATTTCTACGAATGACATACTATTTAATTCTTGTGATGATTTTATTGTTATTAGGAACTTGGGAGAAGACCATGGACAATAGCTCAAGAAAACAAATATTAAAGTGGAGACAATAAGTGCAAGTAAACTCCTATTTCCGAGACCGGTTCAGTTTCGGGCTGGGAGACAGCGTCAACTTCAAACGGCCATAACTTCTGATCCAGAAGGAGTTGCAGGGCCTACAAGTACTTGTTGGAAAGCTTATGAAGTCTACTTTCATATGGTTTTGGTTTCATACCAAAATTCCTCCTGAGCTGTCCAGAATCAGCAAAACAAGTTACATTATTTTTTCTATCCGAGTCAGTTTGGGCCTTTGGGCTTTGTATTTGTGTCCAGAAACTCAAACATCTTGCTCTGTGGATGGGGAGCATGAACTGGGCCCAGCAGTTGTGGCTACAGCTGCTGCTGTTGTTGGTTCTAGAGTTGTTGCATCATCATTCTCATGAGCTTAGTCTGAGCCTGCATGAAGGCTTGAAAATTCTGCTGGTTCACTTGGGGTGCTTGGGGCTGTTGTCGACCATCAGGTTGAGTATCATTGTTCTGGTTCTCTCCCCCGTGACCTCTAGTCTTGGTGTTCACCATCTGTTCAACATGTAGCCGGTTAGAGAAGTACTATGAAGAAAAGAGCAGCTCTAAGAAGATGGGCAACTAACGGGGTAGTACAGCACATCCTGACCAAAAGCAAACGTATGACTGTTTAGAAGCCGAAGGGCTATAAACAGACCGTATGACAAACTAGAAAATACAAAACTAAAAACAAGCAACACCTCTAGCACACAATCTTAATAACTTACTAACATGAACTACTAACTATAGGCTAAGCGACCCAAAAACGAGAGCCACCTCCAAAGCTAAACCCTAGTTCACGACAAAGCTTCTTCAAGACCCAACGCAACACTGGTGTAGATCAACCTCCATGGCTAGTGGTAGAACTTAAAGCAGATAAGGGAAGATTTCCAGAAAAGGGAAGAGTCAAGAAAGAGTAAGGAAAGAAAGAACAAATTATATTGTTTTGTGATTCCTTAAATATTTTTTGAAATACGACCATGCTAACTAAGGCTGCGACCTACAATCGACGCAGCTCTGATACCAACTCTGTGGGACCCCAAAGTAGGACCCTCTGTGTATACGTATTATCCCAGTATCAAGCTAGCACACACAGCCACAAAGATAATATCATAGCCAACATCACGAAGGAAACAACTACTTATCAAAGAAATGACTGTGATAAGCATTAATTAAAATTTACATTTATTATGCCATGAAGGGACTAAAGAAACAAAGTAGCAGCAGAAATAAAATAAACGCGTAGAAGCTCCATTTAACTTGCCATAGGCAGTCAATTGGGGCATGCGGCCTACTCCTCGTCTTCAGTAGCGAACTCCTCCGGAAACAACAGAAACCTCTCTTCTGTAATTGGGGGGAATTGCAAGGTGAGTTTATGGAATACTCAACAAGTGCATAGGGAAATATGCATATGCCTAGCAGACAAAGAAAGGCTATGGCTATTTTACATAACATAGCATTTGCAGTTATAAACAATTTATAAACAGATATTTAAAACAACATTTATAAATAATGGGTATTACCAACCAACCTTCCACGAAGGACCTGTCCACACAGGACCACACAACTATATTCATTAACCTGCACATAGCTCATTTCCATACCATGTTTTCGCAAACTACCCCTTGTATGAAATCACCGAGCATGTCCATGACCGCGGACGTGGCTATTCGAATTGATTAGTTTAACACTCTACAGAGGTTCTACAGCTTTACCCACAAGATACATCATCCTCTTAATGGCATGCACAAATGTCACACTTCATGTTATGTGCGGCCAAGGAATCTGTAACCAGGGTTTTAAGAAGATCCGCCCCAACACTGCCTTCCCTATGAGACACCTTTTCCTCACACAGACAAGAAAATACCCATGGCTAACCGTAAAATCTATCATTTAACCACCTGGGCTGGCAGTGCCAAGACTCAAAATCTTACTGGACTAGGTCCTTCCCATTAGGACATGTGGTTGTACATTCGGCTCAGATCAATGGCTTATGAAGTAAAGTCCTTGATTGACCAGGGCAATTTGCCAAATCTAAAGTAGCACACAGCATAACTTAGTAGCTTAAGAGCACATAGTTGGCCCTTGGAGCCACATGAGTAGCACACAGCTTAGGAGTAGGCTTACACCGAGACCATACCTGGTAAAGATCACACAGATACATTACCCCTAACTAGGTTCACACAGAACCACCCATCACCCTGGTCCAAAACATTTTATCTGCCCGTTGTTTACTACACGGCGCAACACATGCTACCAGACAGATAGCACACTGCCACACAGTTTATATAAAAACAATGACAAGTACATCATCAATCCGGATTATACTTTGCTTGTAAACAACCTTGAGCGGGGCTAAGCAATTCTACTCTACCCTAAGTTGACCCCTATGTTCAACTCACAAAGGCTAGGGTGACAAGGTATAAAACGCACTCAAATAATCAAGGGAGAAAATAAATAGCAATTAGGTCACTGCTACCCGATCCATTAATTTATAAATAAAATCATGCATGAATTCAAAACAAAATATTTTATGAGCTAGGTCCAACATGTTCAAGAAGTGCACTTGCCTTGCTCCAAGTACTGTCCCTGCACTATATCTTCTGTGGCGAATTGCTCCTTGGCTCCCACGTTTATATGATCGCAAATGAAAAATAATAAACAAACAAGAAAACAACTTAAATAACATCAATTAAAAATAAACAACTGAACCAGGAGGTAGAGCTCAATTTTGAAAGAATTTAGGAAGTAGAACGAGTCGAATCAAAGTCCGGATGAATGGTTTATGGGATCCGGAAGATTGGAATCGGGAACAATCCGTGGGTAAAAGAGAAGGAATATTCCTAGAATATTATCAGGATTTTAATTTTTGGAGGAGGGATTATTTTTGGTGAGGGGAATCAATCTAGTGGGCTCTTTTTCTTTCTTTTTTTCTGTACTGCACACAGGGCAATGCCCTGGCCTGGCATGGCGCAGGGGCGGCACGGCTCGGCGTCGGCAAGCGGTGGCGGACTGGGCGGTGGCGGTGCAGGGACGAGGGGGAGTAGGCGAGCCCAGTGGCGGCGTCAGCTGGCGGAACAGGGTGTGGCGGCGGGGGACAAGACGCAGGCGAGGAGGTGAGGAAGGGCGCCGGGGAGGGGGGGAAATCGACGGCGGTGGCGGAACTCATCAGCGGCGGTGGCGGTTAGGGCAGCACGGGAGTGGCGCGTTGGCGGCGGCCGGCAGCGGTGGGGGATGGCGGCGGTGTCAACTCGGGAAAGAGGAGGACAAGGGGGTTGGGCTACTATTTATAGGTGGATAGTTAGGGCTTGGGGGCAGTGTAGCAGCTAGGGCAGCACGGGAGTGGCGCGGATCGGGCCGTGGCAGAGGCGCAGGCCGGTGGCTGCTTGGGCCGGTCGTGTGAGGAGGCTTCGGCCTCCCTAGCGAAGGTAGAAGAAGAAGAATTTTTTTGATTTTTAGATTTATTTATTAAAAGATTTGCAAAAATAGATTTTCGTTTCAAAAAATTGCAAAAATAGACTCCCGCCGCCCTCTGGGAGGGCGATTTTTAAAAATCGCCCTCCCAGGGGGCGATTTTATGACGTGGCTGACGGCCGTTGGCCCCCCCGCCGACGGCCGTCAGCCATTTTGCAGGCGGCCCCCGGTCTCCCAAAAACCGCCCACTCAGAGGGCGGCAAGGGGGCCGCCTGCAAAATGTGCCCAAAAACCGCCCATTCAGAGGGCGGCAAGGGGGCCGCCTGCAAAATGTGCCCAAAAACCGCCCACTGAAAGGGCGGTTTTTGGCTCCCGGGGGGCCGCCTGCAAAGTCGCCCATTTGCAGGGTGGTTTTTTGCAGGCGGCCCCCTTGCCGCCCTATGGGAGGGCGGTTTTTATCCCTCGGTTATAAAACCCCCCTCCCAGACTCAAAAAAGTCATAAAATTCACTCAAATTAGAAAAAAAAAACAGGAGAGAGCTGAGAGGGCGAAAGCAGCGAAGCTCTGCCCGTTTGCTGATTTGCCAGCAGGTAAAATCCATTGTTCCTTTGCAATTTCTATTTGTATGTAAGAATTAATATAGTAATGTACTAGTTACGTGTATAGTACTATATAGATCTGTAGTTTTTAGTTAATCTGTTAGATGACTTATTTTTTGTACAGATGTTACTTGTAAAATCTGGAATACACGGTTTTAGATGTTAGGAGGATGTTGGTACCTAGTTTAACTATATTTTTCATCAACAGATATGTCAAATAAGGTGATATTTCAGTTATTTCACGGGCAAGGGAATGTGAGATATGGTCCAGACGGTGTAGATCTGTCGGAGTTTAGTTCAACGGCTAAGGGTATTGATAGGCCAGCTGAGAGAAGTTTTGGATCAGTATACAACTGGCTGATGCGAGGGTTTCGACTGGACCCTCAGCTCAGCGGAAAACCTTATATGTAGTAGTCAGTCGTGTAGTTGAAGGTTTTTTTTTGGGAACTGATGCCAGTGGATTGCACTGCCACTTGGAGATGGTATGTGGAGAATGCATTTCAACGTGGCTGGCCACTGGGCATACTTGTGTCCATATATGAGAAAGATAACAACGCTGGTGCAATGCCCGTACAAGATGATGAGGGTCCAAGTACGGCGGAGGTGATAGTGAAACAATAGAAGAAAATGAAGGAGGGAATGAAGGAGGGAATGAAGGAGGGAATGAAGAAGATAGACAGGCAACAGGTGTGGCAGATGAGGGAGAACATATTGACACGATCGTCAAGAAATGGCTAGAGAAGATTCTGAAAATGAGCATGCAGAGTATGATGACTCGTCTGATGAGGACAACGTGATGCCTGCAGAATGGAGCAACGAGGACTTCTCTGCGCTTACTATCTCCGAGCGGCATCATGTGCCGTGGGAGTACAAGCAGAATGAGGTCATTCAGGGGGCTAAGTACGCATATGTAGAAGATTTAAAGGAAGCAGTCAAACAATGGGCGGTGTCACTTCAGAGGGAGTTCTCGGTCGTGAAGTCAAACAAATCAGTGTATGAAGTGAAGTGCATGAAGGATGGGTGTCCATGGCGGGTGCACGCATTCAAGGGTATATGGAAAGATTATTGGCAAATTTCAATCGTGACGGAGCATTCATGTTACTTGACAGGTGTTGAAAAATATCATAGAAACATGACCTCTGCATTTGTTGCAACAGAGATGTACTCTCATATTGTCAACAACCTGGGGTATGAACCAAGGTCGATTGTTAGGCATATTGAAGAGAAATTCAAATATACAATTAGCTATGATAAGGCTTGGAGGGCAAAACAGAAGGTTGTAGAGATGAGGTTTGGCACATTTGAAGCATCTTATGATAATTGCCTCGTCTCTTAGGCTGTATTCTTCAGAGGAATCCGGAGACGTGCTATGACCTGAAAGCCTTTCCATCAATTGACCATGGTAATAAAAGCGTGTTGCAACGTGTATTCTTTGCACTAGGTGCTTGCATTCAGCATTTATCCATTGTCGTCCTATCCTCTGCATCGATGGGACATTTCTGACTGGAAAATATAGAGGACAGCTATTAACAGCAATTGGAGTTGATGGAAACAACCAAGTTCTACCGGTGGCTTTCGCTTTTGTTGAGAGTGAGAACACTGATAGCTGGTATTGGTTCCTAGAAAGGGTTAAGACAGCAGTTGTACGGATGACCAGATGTATGCCTCATACATGACCGTAACTCTGGCTTGCTGCGTGCAATTGAGGAACTGAGAGATGGAAGTGTTGAGAAGGGATACCCACCAAGGTGGTCCTGATGTTCAAAGCAGATGGTGCATGCGTCATATGGGTGCTAATTTCTACAGACAGTTTAGAAATAAGCACCTTATGGATTTTTCAAGAGGCTTTGCGCCCAGAATCAAGAGAAGAAGTTCAATGAGCTTTGGAGGAGGTTGGATGAGCTGACCTCTAAACAAACAAATGAGCAGTCCAGGAGGCCGACCATTGGAGGGGATGAGGCTCCACAAGCTCTTGAACCTCTATCAAGTGATGGACCTCGTATGAGAAGAAGACATGCATCCTCAGTTAGAAAATTTTCAGAGTGGATTGAGAATGAGCCAAAGGAGAAATGGGCATTGTTGTATGACAAGGATGGTTCTCGATTTGGCATAATGACCACAAATTTGGCAGAGGTCCTATAACTGGGTGATGCGTGGTGTCGAGGCTCCCACTTGTTGGAATAGTTGAATTTATCTTGCATGGCACGTGCAAGTACTTTAGAGATCGGTTCAGAGCAGCTGGCCCCTCAATGACGGATAATAATCTTTTCTTTGGAACGCTGCTCACTAAGTACCTGCAAGATAAAAGTAATAAGGCCCGAAGACATCGTGCTCTACCTCAAGGCACACAAGAACACAGATTTGAAATATTGTGTGTCGACAAGGGCATGCGCGGAATCTACCGCAAAAGAGTTGTGCAGGAGTGTGTGCTCAAAGAAGACGGGACCTGCAAGTGCTCGTGCCGAAAACCTACTCTGCTCCACAAGCCATGTTCCATGTGATTGCCCGCGAGCGGTGAGTGTGGAATCGAAGCACGTTATTTTGTCTCACTTATTTCAGAAAAGAAGCAATCTATAATACCTGGAGTGGAGAGATATACGGTTTCGGTATAGCGGGACATTTACTACGGAGAATCCTCAAGCTATCTACATTCCTGACCCAACAAAATTGAGGACTAAAAAGGTCGCCGCAAGACAAGACGCATCCGTAATGACATGGATGAGTCAGAAGCGGTGGAAAACTTAAACGTTGCTCAAAGTGTGACCAAACAGGTCATACCTATAAGAAATGTCCAAAGGATGCAGCCGGTCCAAGTGCGGCAGAAGTGGACCGTCGGGTTCAGCCGCTGATGGTAGTCGTCCTACAGGTGAAGGCACAACTTCAAGACGACCCCGTCTTAGACGTTCTCGAACAATTGGTGGTGCTGGGGGTTAGTGTAAGTCTATACTTGATCTTTGTTGTAGAATGACATGTATCGTACTGTTGTTTTTTATTGTCATGTAACAATGCTATAAACATTAAAACTAATTTACGCTAACTCTCTATTTGTATGCAGGTATGGCGTACCCTACACCAGAGCTGCTCGACCGGGGTCTCGACCAGTCCCACCGGTCTTACCTGTCAGCCTAGAGGTTACGGTCCGGGCCGTAGTACTTGTGTCTGTAATAGTTTGTCTGTTGTATATAACGTTTTATTAATTCTACGTTTCCTGATGAAACCACTTTACTTCGTTTACGCTCATCGATCAAACGACGTATTCCTCACGATCTACGTTTCTGACGAATCTGATCAAAAATATGAATTTTCGAGTGTCAACTTCACGACGAAAGTACATTCCGAGCGGTGACAACTAAACACACATTAACTATCATACAAACCTATTGATATCCAACTAACGATGCAACTACTGTGTGAGGATGGCACGGCCAGGGAGCGGCGACAGTATGCGCCTAGGAAATAGTGACGACAGCCGGTAGTCACATAAAAATTGATTTCGAAAATTAATTTTTAAATCAATTTTTTTATTTTTTTTTCGGAATATTGGTCCGGACTGTCCGGATAGGGTCCGGACGGTCCGGACTATATTAAGGCTAAATACCGCCCTCTAGTTGGGCGGCAAGCCAAAAACCGCCCACCCAGAGGGCGGCAAGGGGGCCGCCTGTAAAATGGCCGGCCCCCGGGCGCATTTTGCAGGCGGCCCCCTTGCCGCCCTCTGAGAGGGCGGTTTTTGGGAGGCCGGGGGCCGCCTGCAAAATGGCTGACGGCCGTCAGCCGGGGGCCAACGGCCGTCAGCCACGTCATAAAAATCGCCCCCTGGGAGGGCGATTTTTAAAAATCGCCCTCCCAGAGGGCGGCGGGAGTCTATTTTTGCAATTTTTTGAAACGAAAATCTATTTTTGCAAATCTTTTAATAAATAAATCTAAAAATCAAAAAAATTCGAAGAAGAAGGGAGGAAAGGAGAAAAAAGAAAGAAGGGCAGGGGCTGAGTGAAAAAAGAGAAAAGAAATAGGAAGGAAGGAAAAGACAAGGATTTTTCTAGAAAATTGTAGAATTTTGGAATATTTGAAATTCTTGGAATTATTTAGAAAATTGGGAATTGAATTGCATTTTTGGGGAAATTAGGAATTGAAAAGGATATGTCTTAAAGTATTTTGGGTCTGCGGGGAAATTAAATTAGGAAATGAGCTCAACTCCAAAATGCGAATAAACTCCAATTAAGAATCGAACAAATTCATGATGTAATTCATTAACTTAGTCATTTTAAATACTTTTAATTGATGAAATTTTCGCTAAGCTATTCTAGGCGAATAAACCAGAGGTGAATTTTTGCAATTAGGCAAAAGAACAGAAAGCGATGAAAATCAGGACGTGACAGCAGCTGGGAGCGCGGTGGGTCTCACGCCAGCGAGACCGGTAGTGGAATGGTAAGGACGACGTCAGCAACAAGGAAGAAGTGGCAAAGGAGCTAGTGGTGAGGGCGATGATGCTTTGGCGGTCGGTGAGCTTGACGGGGGTGCGGAAGGACACAACGGAGATGGTGGTGTCGATGTTTTACACCGGCAATATAAATATAGGGCTACTTGTCAGATCGAAACTAGGTGGACTGCAAAGGAACACAAGGGGTTTATACTGGTTAAGGCCCTCGATGTGAGGTAATACTCTACGTCTAGTTGTGGTGTATTTCCTTTGAGGATGTATGGTGGTTCTGATGAACTTGATGATTCTTGCCCTCAGGGGGCGTGCCTCCCCTTATATACTGGGGGATAGAGTTATAAAGTAGGAGTCCCAGTCGAACTACGACCAAGGGATCTCCTCCTAGAGATATAACTTGCCCGACTAGGACTGTATTTTCCTTATCGTATAAGGCTGAGTCTGTCGAGTTCCATCATATCCCTAATTACAAGGCTACGCCCATCCTCTGTCCAAGTGGCCCATATGCTTGTGATGAGGTGCTCGGAGCCCATGGCCTCTACAACAGCCCCTGAGACCTTCATAGTTGAGTCACAGCTGATGCCGAGTGCTCATCCTCCACGGTGAAGTTTTTCTGAATGCATCACTCTCGAGTACTCTTTGTCCAAGTGCTTCTCCTCCCGAGTCCTGCTTCATGTCAGCTGGCAGCGGGCTATGAAGGGCTCCATGAAGGGCTCACAGCTGGTAGCCCCCGATTTTGTGCTTAATTGTGAAATAATTAAACATAAAGTCATAGATCTTTAACCTTGTAGTCTTTCTCGAGTAGTGCACTACCGGTATATGAGACTCTTCCGCATCATGTTAGCCGGAATGATTTTTTATAGTCTTTCCCGAGTAGTATGTCACTCGGAAGTTAGACTCTTCAGCTTCATGTCAGCTAGAATAAGTTTTGCTCGTGGCAATTGTTGGCCAAGCATATAGGCCGAGTACCACTTTATGGATTTTAACCCAATAAATGGTCAGGTGTACTTGAGAGATACCTACATCCCCAATTTTAATGGAGACTATCTTGTGATCCTTATAAGGATATATCCTCAATGCCTGGTAAATAATGCAGATACCCAAATGTATACTCTCGGCTACAGACTTATCATGAAGCATATCTGATTATTTAATCGGTTTCTGTGAGTAGCACCAGCACTGTGATTTTAACACAGCCAGCGAGCGGCCCAGATAGAGCGTGCTACTGTAGAAACTCATGTCTTATGGCCTAGTATCGAATTTGTAGGCCCAAGCCCACTTATCAGCATAGACTCTATAAAGGCGGGGAGAGAGAGAAAAGATTCTCTCATCCTCTCCAATCCACCAATCGCTTCGTTTTCCAACTTCCGCGCTGAAATTTCGCACCTCGCCTCGCTAGGGTTCACCATTGCTAGCTCTTCCCTCCCGAAACTTGGGCGATCCCGCTCCTCCGCGGCCATTCCAATCCCCCAATAGCGTTTTCCCCAAATTTCCTCGTCTCAGGCAATGCCGAGAGCTTTAGAAATCCCAGAGGTGTTCGATGAGGTTTGGCCGACTTCGGATTGCGGCTTGACCAAGTTGAAGTACTTGGAGAGACAGTTGAGATTGTAGAGCCGTGAGGTCATCAATTGGCGTCTGGCTAAAGGGGAATCGATCCTGGCGCCCCTAGGTGGTGAGACTGTAGTCTTCACCTCATTCTTCGACCGGGGTCTATCTCTTCCTTCTTCGTATTTTTTGCGCCAACTTCTTTCCTTCTATGGGCTAGAGCTAGTAAATCTGAACCCCAACTCCATTCTGCAAATCTCTATTTTTGCAACTCTGTGTGAATGCTTTTTGGGTGTGGAACCCCACTTCAATCTGTTTCGATACTTATTCCACATCAAGCCTCAGCCCTCTAAGAACAAAGTCCAGGTGATAGGGGGAGCCGATCTTCAGCTGAGAAATGAGATAAAGAAGATCTATCTCCATATTCCCTTGAAATCTTCCCTTAAGGGTTGGCATAAAGAGTGGTTCTATTGCTCCAATCCCGAACCACGTCTGCCCCTTTTCAGTGGTCTGCCTCCGGAGGTTGTGTCCAGCTAGTCATCTATGCCAAGCTTTGAGGAGATGGGCCAAGTATATGTGTTGATTGATAAGATTGACAAGCTGAAGAGCACTGGTTTGACTGGCCCCTGGGTGGCCAGACGTTTCCTGACCCAGCATATCAGGCCACTGAAGCTAAGAAGCCACTTCGGTTGGGATTACCAAGGGAAAAACAATCCCAGCCAAGAATATTCAGATCAGACTAACAAGCATAAGGTGACTGACATCTTGCTTAGTTATTTTGCCAGCGGGGTAGTTGAAACTGAAGATGCAAAGCATGCCATCGCGGCTTACAGCACAAAAAGGCCTCGTCCAAAGGTAATATTAAAATGTTGGTTGCTGAATTGCTGTCAATCTGTGATGAATGCTTGTCGACGTGCATCCTGGATTGCTCTGCAATGCATGATATATGTTGTTTGATTTACTTGCAGGAATGTGAGGAGTTTGACAATGACTCCCAAACTTTATCGGCCGTGAAGTCGAAGAAGAGGCCATTGAGTCCTTCGGCTGCCCAACCCAGCCCCAAGAGAGCTGGGAAGAAACCTGTTGAAGACCCGAGCAAGAAGAAAGCTAGTAGGCCAAGTGCCGCAGCTGGGAGCTTGAAGACAAAAGATACCACCAGCGTAACCCCCAGGCCGCCGAGCCCAAGGCCATCGCCTCCAAGCCCGAGACCAACACCCGGCTCAGCAACATCGAGCCCAAGACTAGTGTCGCCGAGTAGGAGGTCCGCAATGCTGGGCAAAAGAGTGGCGCCACCGAGTGCCTCGGCCCCCCAGTCAGCCATTCCAGAGATTGGGCCAACCAAGAGCAAGATGCCACCATCGACTGCCGCACCGACGAGCCCGACAGCCAGCAGCTCTCCACTACCGACATTTGGAGCCCCCTCGTGGAAGTTCAAGTCCTCCAAATCTTGATCAGTATCACAATAATGTCTTGATGTTTGACTCATCATGCAAGAGGCGAGTAGACGTAGATCTGCAAAAGACTATGCCAACTGCTCCTGTCACCGAGCCAGCCCCAGCCGAGCCAACACCAACAAGCTCATCTGCTGAGCCAGCGACTGCCTCAGTTGCAGAAACTGAAGCTATCCCGACAGCAGGACCACTAGTGGTGGCTGACCGAGGGGCAAGTACTGAAGCCGTGACCCCAGCCCCTTAGCGAGTCCCTGAGGCCCCAACAGCTACCGAGCTAGAAGCCAGGACCTTGTCACCATCCATATCGTCGTCGTCGTCGTCTTTAGAATTGGATCTCCCTAGACTTGAAGCCCCTCCTCGTAGGTTCCTGAGGACATTCCACTGGGTGTCCCCCGAGGGAGTCGTGGAAAGCTATGAGCATGAAGAGGAGGCAGTGGAGAGAGAGCGCGAAGTCCTTCTTCGTGCCGCAATCGCCGCGTCCCGGGGAGTCCAGGTATACTTGCGCCATATTGAGTTCTTGAAAATCTTCCCTGTTTTGGTTCTCTGCGTCTTGACTCTATTTTGCTCTATTTTTGCTCCGAGCAGAAGATAGTCGACCGCTCAGAGAAGGTGAACAAAGTCCTGACTCAACTTGCCCCCCATCTCTAATGGTTGGGCTAGCTCCAAGCCGAGAAGGCTGACTTGGAATGGTCTATTCAGGAGAGGGAGACGTGGCTGAAGGGAGCAATTGACCAGCTGAGGGATGAGAATCGGGCTCTAGCCAAGAAGATTAGAAGTAAGCCTTCTGTATTTGTCTTCCTGTATAAATCCCGAGTGCACTTCTCTAGCTTTGTTGTTTCCCGACTGCCCAGTTGTGTCCTGGCTGTAATCTTGAGCTATTGACCATTTTGATGTATAGCCCTCGAAGCTGAGTTGAAGGCCCAGACGAGGGGAAGAAACAATAGGAATCCGAGCTGAAAAAGGTTGAAAAGGCTAAAGCTGAACTGGAGAAGGCCAAGGCCAAAGTAGAGGCCGACTATGATAGTAAGCCTTCTCTTTGACCATAAACTTAACCAATCCTTTTGTAACTCCGACTGCAATTTTGGCTAACAAGTATACTTGTCCATGAAACCGAGCAGCTTCAAGAGCCAACGCCCAAATCCAATTCTAGGCCTTTGCAGCGGAGATTAAAGTTGTCAAGGAGTCATGGGAGATTCTTGCCGAATCTGTGAAAAGGCTCCTTGATATTATGGATCCTAACTATGGGACCAGCTCCAACATGATCTCCCAGGTGCAGGCGCGCCTTAGCCAAGCCCCGAGTACCTTGAAAAAGTACTCGGATGAGCGTGTGGTTGTCGGTGTGGCCCAGACCCTTGCCATGACCAAGTCAAACTTCCCTAGGGTAGACTTTGAGGCCATCGGTGAAGGGTTTGCCGAAGAGACAACACCTGAGGAAGCATTGGAGTTGATTGCCGAGGCGAGGCCAACTGCAGAGATGATCACAAAGGACCTAGGAATGTAAGCACAAACCATCATGCAGTCAGTGTATATAAAGCTTTTGTAAAGACATGTGTAAATATATGTATGATGCCGCCGAGTTCTTGGTTTTCCTTAGTTATTATTAGCTTTACCTGACTATATGGTCTATGCCGAGTTGATCGCTAGGAACTTAATAAAAATTGTTTGGAATTCTATCTTGGTAAAACACAACATAGTCATTGTAAAACTTCATAACTTAGATAAAACAAACTCGTATGTTGTTGACAGAGCACATATAATACATGCAGCCCCCGACTCACTACTCAGTTGGAACAAGCGACGTAGTGAGTCAGAGAAAAACTTTATACATATGTATATGAGAAGGTACAAAACTCAGGTATAGAAAGGACGTAGCTGTTCTATGTTCCATGAGTTGCTGACTAGGGCACCGTCTTCGGTCTTCAGTCGGTAGGCGCCTGGCCAAGTAACCTCAGCGATGATGAACAACCCTTTCCACAAGGGGGATAGTTTATGCCTGTCTTTGGTGGTTTGTATTTTCCTAAAGATAAGGTCCCCGACCGAAAAGGCGCGGCCATGGACATTCCGACTGTGATAACGATGCAGGCCTTGAAGATACCTTGCTGACTGGATAATTGCGATGTCCCTAGCTTCTTCCAACTGATCTAGTTAAACCAGTCAGTTTTTGTTGGATATGTCTTCTGAGTAAGCCTAGACTCGCGGAGAGCCGAACTCTAACTCGGTTGGTAACACAGCCTCAGCGCCATAGACCAGGAAGAAAGGGGATTGCCCTGTTGCTCGACTAACCATGGTTCTAAGAGACTAGAGAATAGATGGGAGTTCTTGTACCCACTGCCCTACATATGGTTGTAGTCGGTCGAATATCCTGGCCTTGATACCTTGTAAGACCATGCCATTGGCATGCTCGACCTGCCCATTGCTCCGTGGGTGTGCCACAGAAGCATAATAGATCTTGATGCCGAAGTCGTCACAGAAATCTTGAAATACGCCGCCAGTGGACTGAGTACCATTGTCCGTTATGATGCGGTTAGGAACCCCGAATCGGTGAGATTGTGTCTTGTGGGTAAATTGGTACATCTCTGGCCAGAGTAAAACTATTCGAATAGCCGTGCTCGCCGTTAATGAGCGAGCCTAGCAATGTTTTCTGTGATTAGTCCCACACTATTTAATAATGATGATAAATGATGGAATATTGATAGCTCCGGTTTGGAGAGTTATGGTTTGGGCCTGAACTGCGTTGGAGCGTTGTTCAGAGATGGATTTATTGTTGATATTAATTAAATTATATGGTTTTCAATGATTTTAAATGTAAATGTTTTAAATGTTGTTTACGCAAATAAGCCATACTATGCCTTTCCTTTGGTATCCTATTGCATTACATTGCATTTCCTAGTGTGGCTTGTTGAGTATGGTGGGTGGTACTCAGTCTTGCATTATTGCAATCTTTAGAGTAAAGCTGTGCGAGGAGGAGAAGTTGGTGTTTGGCTTATACCCCAGTTGAGCTGCTTGTGGCTTGGAGCTAAAGCTACGCTAGTTGCCGTTCCGCTGCTGTTTTCTTCTGTGTGAGGACTAAGTGCCTCTGTTGTAAGTATTTATCGTTATTTCGTATTTGGTTATGTTTATCAAATTGTCGATTTGTGTACCTCGGCTGATTCCTGGACGAGAATTTATTGCCCAAGAGATTGGGATGGTTTGAAGTTCTTGGGCTAGAAGATTTGTTTGTCTTGCATAGAATTGACAACCCTCGCATGTGCAAACTATATTTTTAGCATCTGTTACTGTTGTTGGCAAGAAAAATCCCTGCCTGTAAGCCTTTCCGACTAACATCCTGAATGCGGCATGGTTGCCACATATGCTCTAGTGGATTGATTGCAGAATCTGCTTGCCCTCGTCGGGTGTGACGTAGCGCATGAGGACTCCGGATGCACTTCTTCGATATAGGTCTTCTCCGACTACTAGGAAACATTTGCTTCAACGTATAATTTGTTCGGCTTCAATGCGATTTTCTGCGAGTTCATCGTCCAAGAGGAATTTGAGAACTGGAGTCCGCCAATCTTGAGATATGATTAGTACTTCGTCTCTTGCCGGGGTAGGTTCAACCCCCGACTGTTCTGGCACTAGTTTCTTCTTGACTAATGGCTCCGTTGGTTGTTCGACGAAAATCCTAGTCGGGACCAACTCTCTCTTGGATCCCATGTTAGCCAGTTCGTATGCAGTGTCATTGTATTGTTGTAAGACGTGAGTTATCTCCAACCCGTCGAACTTGTTTTCCAGCTTTCGGACCTCCTGACAATACGCCGCCATGGTATCATCGAGACATGTCCAGTCTTTCATGACATGGTTGACCACAAGTTGGGAATCCCCACGCACAACCAGTCGGCGGATGCCGAGTGATATAGCAATGCGGAGCCCATGGATGAGCGTCTCATACTCGGCGACATTGTGGGAAGCCGGAAAGTGAATCTGGAGAATGCCAGAAACAGAGCCGACTAGGGGTAAATCACCACCGCCGACTGGCCCGATAGCTAGCAGCTCTCCACCGCCGATATCTCCTGGAGCCCCCTCATGGAAGTTCAAGATTTTCAAGAGGTAAGCAATCTTCAATCTTCCAAGGATCTTGAATGAAGCGATAGTGCATTGATATTTGTCATATTGTGCAGGAAGCGAGTTGACATAGATCCCAAGGGGACTATGCCAGCTGCTCCTGTCACCAAGCCGATCCCAACTAAGCCAGCACTGATGAGTTCATCTGCTGTGCTAGAGGCTACCCCAGCTGCAGAAGCTGAAGTAGTCCCGACAACAGGACCACTAGTGCCGACCGACCAAGGGGCGAGTGCCGAAGTTGTTGCTCCAGCCCCCGAGCAAACCACCGAACCCCCTATAGGTGCCGAGTTTGGAGTCAAGACCTCATCTCCAACAATTTCTTCGTTGTCTTCTGATGAAGCAGACCTCCCCAGGCTTGAAGCCCCTCCGCACAACTTCCCGAGAACATTTCATTGGGTCACCCCCAAGGGAGTCACGGAGAGCTATGAGCACGACGAACAAGCAGCATCGAGGGAGCACGAAGTCTTTCTACGTGCTGCAATCGCCGCGTCCAGGGGAGTCCAGGTATGTAGCAAGTCTTGCCGTGTTGAGTTCCAGATGGTTCCCATTTGACCTGGCACTCTGCCTTTTGACTCTGTTTTGCTCTGAGCAGAAGATTGTCGATCGTTTAGAGAAAATGAACAAGGTCCTAACCCAGCTTGCCCCCATCTCTAACGACTGAGCCAGCTCCAAGTTGCCAAGGATGACCTGGAGTGGACTAGCCAGGAGAAGGAAACATGGCTGAGGGGAGCAGTTGACAAGCTCAGGGATGAAAAGTGGGCTCTAGCTGAAAAAATCAGAAGTAAGTCTTTTGTGTTATCTTCCCAAGTAAATCCCGAGTATATCTCTCCAGCATTGTTGATTTCCAACTGCTTTGTTGAGTTCTGACTGCAATCTTGAGTTCTTAACTGTTCTGATTCACAACCCTCGAAGCCGAGTTAAAGGCCCAGGCAGAGGAAAAAAACAACAAGAGAAGAAGCTGAAGGAGATGGAGAAGGCCAAAGCTGAATTGGAGAAGGCCAAAGCCAAGGTGGAGGCCAACTATGCTAGTAAGTCTCTTGCCTGACAATAACCTTAATCCGTTTTCTTGTCGCTCCAACTGCATGTTTCGGCTAACAAGTGTACTTGTTGATGCATCTGAATAGCTTCAAAAGCCAATGCCCAGATCCAGTTTAACGCCTTTGAAAAGGATATCAAAGTTGTCAAGGAGCCACGGGAAATCCTTGTCGGATCAGTGAAAGGGCTCCTTAACATTATGGAGCCTCACCATGTTGGAACCAGCTCCAATACTATCTCCCAGGTGCAGGCACGCCTAAGTGAAGCCCCGAGCATCTTGAAAAAGTACTCGGATGAGCGTGTCGTTGTCGGTGTTGCCCAAACCCTAGCCATGACCAAATCAATCTACCCTAGGGTAGATATCGAGGCCATCGGAGAAGGTTTTGCCGAAGAGACAACTCCTGAAGAAGTACTAGAGTTGATCAGCCAGGTGAGGCCAACTGCAGAGGCCATAGCCAAGGACCTGGGTATGTAAGAACAAACAATTATGCAGTCGGTGTATGTAACTTTTGTAAGGACATTTGTAAATATCTGTATGGTGCTGCCGAGTACTTGCTTTTTCTCAATCATCATTAGCTTTACCCGACTACATAGTCTGCTCTGAGTAGATTGATAGGAACTAGAAAAATCGTTCACTTATAAAAGCTATACTCGGGCAAACATAGCATAATTGTTGCAAAACTTCATAACTTAGATAAAGCAAGCTCATATTTTATTGACAAGGCACATAATACATGCAGTCCCCGACTCACTACTCGGTTGAAACAAGTGATGTAGTGAGTCAGAGAAAAATCTATATACATATGTATAGAGAAAATATAAGACTCAAGTATAGAAAGGACGTAACTGTTCTATATTCCATGAGTTGTTGATTAGGGCACTATCTTCAGTCTTCAGTCTGTAGGTGCCCAGACGTGTCACCTCAGTGATAATGAACGGCCATTCCCACAAAGGGGATAGTTTATGCATGTCTTTGGTGGTTTATATTTTTCTCAACACGAGATCACCCACCAAAAAGGCGCGGCCACGAACATTTTGATTGTGATAGTGACGCAGGCCTTAAAGATACCTTGCCGACTGGATAGTTGCAATGTCCCTAGCTTCTTCCAACTGATTGAGTTCGACTAATCGGGCTTCGTTTGATTTGTCTTCTAAGTGGGCCCGAACTCGCGGAGAGCCGAACTCCAACTCGGTTGGTAACATAGCCTCAGCACCATAGATTAGGAAGAAAGAGGATTGCCCTGTTGCCCGACTAACCGTGGTTCTTAAAGACTAGAGAACAGATGGGAGTTCTTGTACCCACCTGATGAGGACATCCCTTCTATGGATACAACTCATTCACAACAAGGACCACTTACTCCACTTACTCAAGGACCACTTACTCGAGCTCGTGCTCGTCAACTTAATTACCAGGTGAATTTCTTTCTAGATTCATATATTATTGAGAATAGTCCGCTACCTAATGCACATGATTTAATTGTGATTAGGAATCTGGGAAAGGATGAAGGAAAGGGACCAACTCAAGCAAGAATTCGAGATGGACTCGTTCTGGAATCAGATTCGGACTACTGCGATGGTACCAAGTTCAAACGGGCATAACTTCCTCATACGGACTCCGTTTAGGATGTTCTTATACTTCATGGAAAGATTATGAAGTCTACTTTCCAACGGATCCAACATCATCTTCAAATTCTATCCGAGCCGGCCGCAATCATCAAAACAATCCATAATGGTTCCTAAGTCCGAGTCAAACGGGTGCTGCGCCATCCCCACTTGGGCCCATGGGCCTTGTAACCCTAGGCATGCGCGTGGGACGTCCCTCCCTGGTCGTCTCCCTATTTAAGAGCCGCTGCCTCCCTTGTTACGACTTGGATTTCGTTGAATTTAGGTTTAGCCCTTGTGCAAACTTCTGTTCTTCAGTTGTGTCGGACGACCACTTGTAAAGACAGCTTCGGGATCCCACTTTGTGATTTGCAATACAATTTATGCCTCTTTCATATTCGCAATATCAGATTGCCTACGTCTTATTCTTGCTAGTTCTTTGATTGCTCGCAGGGATTGAACCTCGTGTTCAGGTTGATCGCGCCGCCAGCGGGGTCAATAACATCTCGGAGTTGGTTCAGCGATTGCTAAGGCGCAAGCGATGTCGTGCGTTTGTAGTCGGATTGCCAGGGTCATCTCCACCCACAAATCGATAGCTATCAGTCTCATCGAAAGATTGGGCACCTCTTCCCCATCAAGTGGTATCAGAACTCAAGGTTGCTTGGTGAGAATTTCAGTTTTCTATAGATTAGATTGTTTTTCCTTACCTAGAGTACACAAAAACAAAAAAATAGCAGTAAATCAATCTAGCCGAACCAGTTTGAGCCTCGCAATTTGTCTTTTCAGTACTTTGCATGGTTGAACTCTCGGTTGCATCGTCGTGTCCTGTGCTAGTCTTAGCGTCTAGTCCTCTAGAGTTTCAAGTTCTGGTCACGTTTTGGTCTCACCGTAGGAGTTAGTTGGTTTCGTCTACATCCAGGAAAGCGTTGTGTGTGTGTGTAAAAAAAAGAAGAAAAAAAAGTGTAACTTTTGCATACGACCTCCGATTGAGGCGTTTCTTGACCCATCCGGAAAATCTGGGGTTTTCAGATCCACGTGAGCTTTCAGGCACACGCCGGCAGCTTTGACACCAAAAAACGTCGTTTAGGCCCTCAAAACGGGCCCGCAAACCGAGGAAAAATCAAGTTTCTCAGAAATTGCTCAAATTGGACAGGAAGCTTTTACAGGTGATTCTAAATTTCCCCGAGCAGACGGCAACCTTTTTCGAGCTCCTAAACTCAGTGTACAACGTCATCTAGTTTATTTTCTGCGCGGTGTACCTGTTTGTGTTCTAGGCTCGCGTCTCTAATACGGTCTAGCCTAGGACCAGCATTAACCGGTGTTGAACGATTTTTCAGCTTGCATTTTCTGATTTGATTATTGCTACTCCTTGCTACCAAACTTGAGCCTTCCCAGCTACACCTTTCTACACCGTACAGACTGAGCTGCACCTGGCAATCGCTCCATCCAATCTTCGCAGATATATTGTCGTCGCTGGTTGCCGATCGCCCCTGTGTGCTTAGTAAGAATTGGTAAGAATTCGATAGAAGGCTTGAGTGAGAGCGACTTGTGAACCACCATGTCCTAGTGCTTGTTAGGGTCATATTCTTGTGTTTTTTTTTCTAACAATGGCAGGTTCTGGAGATCAGGATACACCTCATAGTCCTCGTACGAGGGGAATCATACAACATTTCACGCATGAAATGAATCGTCGTATGAATGGCCTTGAGGAGGATGTCAGAGTCACAAATGAGCGACTTGTTCAGCTCGAGGGCGCTCAGATTGAGACAAACACAGTGCTCGCTGCGATGGAGAGAGCACCAGGTATCACTAACACTTCTTTGGCAGATATTATAGCACGCCTTGAGGAGATTGCCCAAGCTTCGGCTGTTGTTCCCCCTGCTGTGATGGTAGAGGAGCAAGATGAATTCGACTATGTGGGTGATTCCGAGGTTGATGGCAGGACTAACCACAACAACGATCGAGATCATCGACAGTTGCGTTTTAACCGACAACGTATGCGAAGAGAACCCCCACGACGTGAGGTACGTGACCGCGATGATGCTTTTGCTAAGGTTAAATTCACTATGCCTCCTTTCAATGGTAAATATGATCCTGATGGTTATCTTGATTGGGAATTGATAAAAAATTTGCTTGCCATGATTTTCCTGAGAATAGACGAGTTAGAGTTGCTACTAGTGAATTTACCGACTTTGCTTCTATTTGGTGGAAAGAACATTGCCATCAACATCCCAATAATATACCTAACACTTGGGAGGTTTTAAAATTGCTTATGTGCCATCGATTTGTTCCCTCATACTATGCACGTGATTTGTTAAATAAACTGCAATGCTTATGACAGGGTGCGAAATCTGTGGAAGAATACTATTAGGAATTACAAATTGGTATGTTGCGTTGTAGGTTAGAAGAGGATGAGGAAGTATCAATGGCTAAGTTTTTGGGAGGGTTGAATCGTGAAATTCAGGACATCCTTGATTACAAGGATTACAACTCCATAAATAGATTGTTTCATCTTGCTTGCAAAGCTGAACGTGAATTGCAGGGACGCCAGACGAGAACGCGATCTAACTCTTCTGCAGGACGTACAAACTCATGGACGCCGCCCAAGCCTGCTGCCCAACCCGCTGTGGAGCAACCACCACTTCCCTCCAACAGCAAGCAGCGCCCTACTATGTCAAATTCGGCGTTACGAGTTTCCGAAGCACCCAAATCAACACCACAACATTCTGCAAAGCCGTCCTCTTCGGTTGCTTCGATAGGACGAACGAGGGATGTTCAATGCCATCGTTGCAAAGGCTATGGACACATGATGCGGGATTGTCCAAGCAAGCGTGTATTGATTATACACGCTGATGGTGGGTGTCACAGCCCTAGATTTAATTTCAGGTAATTAGTATTATGCCCTACTATCATTAGAGTGCTGTTGACACCGAAAACCCGCCGGGGGCCGTCCGGCGTCTGGGTGACACGCGAAGGCCTGGGAGATCTGCTTAGCTCCAGTGCAGGTCCTAAAGTCTTGAGGTTCGCAGGCGTGCCAGTCAATTTGACCCTGTAATTGACAAGGAGAAGGGAATGTTAAATTCGTGAGCCAATCGGCTCGAAGCCGGCTTGGGCTCATCTCATCGGCCGATGGCCGATAAGCACTGTAGCACTTATACATCGGCTTAAAGCCGATGATGGCAGGAGCAACAGCATAATAATAAACAAGCATTGCGTTAGCCGATCATTGAAGGAATACTCAAAAACCGGCTACGAACTTGATAAAATAAACAGGTAAAACGCGTAAGTAAATGAATCAGATAAATCCTAGCCGATCATAGTTTAGCGTTACTGGTATTGCCATGAAAATGTGCCCGTGCCCGGGCCCTTGCTCCTATCGACTCCCGGGGTCTTCATTAGCTGTCCGGGCCCGTGCCCGGGTCTTACCTAAGCTCGTGCCCGGGATCTCGTCTGGGGTCGTGCCCGGGAACCTGCTTATACTTGCGCTTGGATCGGTAGAATAAACCCATCGGCTAGCTCTTAGCCGATCGTAATGATAATACAGGCAAGAATGTGTGATAAGGCATGCAATAATATAAATGATAGATAAATGATGAGCCAGCCGACTACTGAACGGAACGAATATAGAATAAGACAATGAATAAATATAGTCGGCTTCAACAGATAACTCATCAGCTAAGCACTCCGATAACACCATCGCACAACGCCCATCGGCTCATCAAGAGTAAAGCTATTATTGTCAGTCTAGTAGATCCGACCCAACCGTTGCAGCACAGACCGACAATGATAGCGATACCTCAATGGGCCGATAGATATGATGCGACCGTGATGAAGATAACTTACCGGCTATACACCCCGATAAGACGCCTGCGCATAAAGCATCGGCTTAGCAGGATCGGTTTATCGCTAGCAGTTTAGTAGGTCGGACCTAACCGATGCAGCACAAACTGATGATAGACCGCTCCCAGTAAGCCGATACGATCTACGCATGCGTGATGTGATATACCTAATCAATCTATGAGGTCAACTGAACTGATGCAGCCATAGATAAAGTAAATATATCATGGTAAGCCGACTACCATAACCGCTAGAATATCGGACCTAACCGAGGAAGTCCTAGCCGATAGGTAGCCGGGGTGACGAGACTTACCCTCTCGCAGGAGTTTCGGACTTAACCGATGCAGCCCGGCTCGAGAAGCAGGATCCCGTCGAAAGGATGGCGATGCGCCGAAGTTTATTGATCTGTGTTATTGATACTTTACAAGGTGCCAGTGCGTCGTATTTATACCCCGAGTTACATGAGTCCTTATAGGACACGATACATGATTTTCTTATCCAAACACAAAACGCTAGCTAATCCTGACCGGACACGAGGTCAGGTTTCCCCTACGATAAACACCTGCCTAATTATAGGTATAGTAATAACTGCCGTAAGTAACGGTCTTCACGGCTCCTTCCCGATTTTCGGTCTTTTTTCTCCGTCTGTTTGTAATCCCTCCTTTGTGACCGAATCTGATATAGGGGCCTTACCAAATTTTGGCGTTAACAACATGCCCCCAATTTCGGAGTTCTTCTATAGGACTTCGAAATTCTTTCATCTTTGGGCCTCCAGATTTCTCCCATTTATACCGAGGTGGCCAAGATAGCTTACTTGCCATAAATGTTTGAATAGGTGCCAACTTTGTTGGCCTCGATTCCCGCTCGGTCGTCATACCTCTATAAAAAACGCTTCGTCTTCCTTGCCTTTTTTATGCTTTCACATCACCAGAGCAACCACCGCTTCATCTTCCAAATCCTCACAATCTCTAGCGAATCCAGACGATTTCGTCGCAGCCTTTTTTCTCTCGGCCGTCGATCCCTGCAACTTCCTCCACACCCGCGATGGCATCGGCATCTGCAGTTCCTGAGGTATCTTCTCACCTGATTATTTTCTCCCAAATCTGCAATCTTATACGAACACCGATCGACTCTGCTATTTATCCCTTTCAACCCTGATAATTATTTTTGCTTGTCTATCTAAGGCGTTATCGATTGATATCGGCTGTCTTTTAGGCTATGTAAAAAAACATCGGCTTTCCGAATTGCTTAGAATCGGCTGCACTTAAACCGATTCAAGAGTTAATCCGGCAACACTGGGATAGTACTTCTTGAGATATTCGGTTATTATGATTCCCGTTAAGCGCTTTAGTAACTCTGTGCCGCGTCAAGATCTTTCTAATATATGAGGCATCGGTCTTACAGGCACACAGCGATTAAGTCGATAGGGCCCTCCCAATTAGGCGACCATTTTCCAAAGCTTATTATCTTGTCTGGACGCCGATCGGCAAAATCACCTTCCACACAAGATCTCCCTCGGGCAAATGACTTATTCACCACCTTCTTTGTTGTAATGCCGAGCTGCCTTAGCCTTAATTTTTCCTTGATCTTTCCAACGCCCTCAACGAGTTCTGAGCTAAATCTTCGAGTTCATCTGTCATCAATTTTTTTTTTGTTTTAATAATTTCATCGTCTACTCAACTGTGATTCTGCAAAGAAATTCTCCTAGAGCCGATGTTAGTCTCCCATGGTAAAACTGCCTCGATGTCCATATGCTAACTGATACGGCGGCCCCGGGAGTAGGATCCATGACTGCCATCCGATAGGGAGGCCTCACACGTGAATCGGCTAATGTAGTATGGCCATCTGCGTGGCTGCTCATTCAAGTTTTCCGCTTAATCAACTTGATCAAACTCTTGTTAGAAGCTTCTGCTTGTCCATTGGTTTGAGCATAATTGTAAGGCGACGAATTTTATAGCTTGAAAATTTTTCCCCCCATACCTGGGCAGGAAATTGTTGAAAACTGCATTCGACACAAAGATAGACCCCCTGATCAGTATGTTATCGTTGAGGAATCCTGAAACCGATAAATAATATGCGCTCCTTTCAAAGCTCGATCGCTTCACTTGGACGTAACTTTCTTCAACAGTTAACCGCTCTACCCAGCTTGGTAACAAGTATAATCCGTTGCCGCCAATATGAAACTTATGCCCTTTAGCTCGATTCGGGGGAAAAACCTGGCCGATCATGTCATTCCCACTCTGAGCGCGGTCCACGGTTTGATGATAGGATTCATAGCCGATGCTGGTGCTCGCTGTGATATTTTCAAATTTCTGTACAATCTTGACACCCTTTATAATAACTTAAAGCAATCCTCCAGCATTGTCGGCCAAAAATACCCTACTCTTCTCAGCTAACCACTTCATCTTATGAGTCGATTGATGAGTCCCACAGACGCCTTCCATGCACCTCGCACATAACCACTTTGGCTTCTTCCAAACTCAGGCATCTAAGTAGAAACTCCCTCAAAAGTCCGATCAATACAACTCCCCATCCAAGCAGCACATATTTAAGTAGCTTTATACCAAATCTTCCTGGAAATCGATTGCGACGGATTTTGCAAGTATCAATAACTCCTGTCTCCAGTCATCGGCCTTGTTCTGGATATCAATATCGGCTATCTTCAACTTCAACTGTCTACTCAACCGAGTACGCCGATACTGATCTGTGCAAGCAAATCTGTGCAAGATCATGTGGCTTCTAAATTCTGCTCTCCTAGGAATATGATCTATTGATACTATCTTGAAATCTCTTAGCAAAATCCGTACACTCCTCATAATATGACCTAAAACATCATACTCGCTGTTCATTGATTCCTCAGACACTGTTTTGACCACTAATAAAGAATCCGCCAACTATCTCTATGAGTACATCGGCTGCCTGATCTCCTTCAAGAGTTGAAGTCCTTTTAGCACGCGCTTCGTACTCTGCTGATTATTAGTCCGATATGCTTCTAATTGTAAAAGCAACTCAAAACTTGCCCTCCCGAGGCGATATGATAATAAGCCGATACCAGACCCATACTTGCAAACGATCCATTCGAAAAACAAAGTCCACGGATCGGCTGCGTACATAGTCTTCGTGAGCCCCTCTGTTGTTGCACATAAAATCGGCCCACTGCCTGTCCCTTAATCGTTCCTTAGCCGATTCGATACCTCCAAGTCGCAACTCTGTCAAAGCAAAACCCACTTGCCAACTCGCCCTTTCAAGACTGGAAGCCGACAACATATATTTGGAGCACATCGGCGGGCCTGGCAAACTACTGTAGTACACTCAGCCGATAGGATTGTATATGCCTTAACTTTGTATCACGAGAAATATAAACATAGGCATAATTTTTCCACCGCAGGATATCTCGTTTCAGGCCAGAAAGTCTTTCTACTCAGATAAAACACAACTCGCTCTTTGCCTTCCAAATTCTTGATCAAAACAGAGCCTGATGGACGCTCTCATCGGCCCTCGCGACAAGTATAACCTGAACGGCCAACTCCTTTCTGGCGGCGGAATCAGAAAATAGGCGGGGAACTAAGATTAATGTCTTGATCTCGTCAAACGCCTTCTGGCTACGGCTGTTCCTCGACACAAATTCCTTGATCGGCCTTCACCTTCAATAACGGCGTGAAAGACTCAATTCCTCCCTGATAAATTTTGATATAAATCTTCTCACAAAATTAAATCTTGTCCTTCGCGGATTCAAGTTGACGAGGCTTGCAATGCTGTCTATTGCGTTGGTGGCATGGCGTATTGGTTATGTGGGCGTTCTGCGCATGAATTCTGGCGGTTGGCCGGGTCTCTGCTGCTGACTAACGCCTCTCAATCCCCTCGCTACATGGCGCGGGGTGAATCGCATAAAACGCCAAAAATTGCCCAGGGCGTCCGATTACAGGGCCAAACTAGCGCACTTATGGGTGGGATCTCATGCCGTCTGTAGTGCGTGTAGTCTTCTGCCGTTGGCTGCCCTCAGCACTTTTTGTAGATCGGCTGATATGGTTCCTCCCTTTTAAGAAACCTGGAAAACCCCCGGGCGCAGGCCCACATCAATTCATATAACCTTTCTACCAATATTTGGCTTCCGAGAAGAATCATGATATATATAATTTCACGCTTTGATAGGGTCGCATTGTGTCGGTCAACCTCGGTTGTTTAATCCAAGACGTCAGTCTAGGCCTGCGAGCGGCGGTTTTGTTTTGCGCCGGTCTTGGGGGGTTTCGGGTGGGCTCGGGACGCTCGATTATGCTCCTGGAATACGAGAACGCCGCTATTATCTGTCATGTATGGGTGGCTGTCGCTGCGAGCGAGCTGAGGGACGTGCATTACTAGGCTCTCCGGCGATCTGTTCGTGCGGGGGGGCAGGGCCGGGTCCGCATGTGGCCCTGATTCATGAAGCGTGATATCTGGACTGAGGCTTTCGCAGTCCTCCCGGCATACACAAATCCGCTATCGCCATGCCTGCCTTCGGGGTCATCACGGCTTTTCCGTTGGTTACTTTCGTCCGGTTGTCGTCGGAGGTCGCGGTAGCTCGTCGTATTATAGCGTTGACCTCACGGAACATATCCGTTGAAGTCGTTCACATACCTTCTGTGTTCCGATTTCTCCGTCGGATTTATAGCGCTCTTCGCCTTGTTCCCTATTACCTGCGACGATACGTTTGGTTCTCTCGAGACAACCATCCGTTTGGTCTCGGTCATCAGCCATACCGGTTAGCCCGACTGGTCTTATAAACTCTGGCTATTGTTACAACCTTGTGGATTTCCTGCCTCTGATCGGCCTTCGCTCGGTTCGATTATAATTCTGGCCGTGATTCCTCTTGTACTGCTTGAATGGACATATTCCTGGCTTAATAGGTCAGCACGATTATCTCAAAGGCAATCGATCGGCCTTAATCCCTGGCATTCATTGGTACTTTTGTCGACGCTTTTTGCGGTCTTGGCTTTGGTCATTTTGTTTTTTTCCATCAGGGGCACAATCCCTGATATTCTTTTCAACAATGCCTATCAATTCTCCTCTCGTGTCAGTTGTACTTAATTTTTTTGCCTTATGTTACGTCGGCCATGGGTCTCATTTCCTGGTCCTATACTCAATTCTTCAAATCATTCAGGCCGACGATGAATCCTTGCTCCAGTTTCTCCCCTCGATGTCTTAATAGATCCCATCAGAGTAAACTATTCGGAGCGACTTTGTCTGGATCGGCTGTATTCCACTGTCGCTAGTTGATCGTAATCTCCTTTCCCATACCTTTTCCGGATAAGCGTCTTAACACCATAGCTTCCAGACTGGTAGAATGTCATTGGCAATTTTGGTCGACGATCTGCTAGCATCACGTCGACTTTGATCTGCCCTGCCACTAGTATCACACATTGATGCATACGTCGAGGGCACACAGCCAAGTTGTATGAACCGTCCCTGCGCGGAAGCAAACTATGATCGACCCCTCTCCCGTTCCACTTGACGAAAATAACGTTGGTGGGTATGTCTTATCCCTATCGTAACTTCCAGTTCAACATCACCTTTAGCTTTCTGATCCATTCCCACCTCGGGCTTTTTGAGCACCATATTCTGTCTTAATCAGATTCCTCGGGAGTCTTCCCAACTTCCGGAATGTGTCAATGAGGCATGAAGATTAACCGTAGGCTTCCTCCTTTATCAATCCAACATCTTGTCATTTCTCGTCGGCTTCCCATTAGTACTCCTTTGATGTATAACGGTCTCTTCACGGTTTCCTGATGCTTTGACTCCTCGGTTTATCAAATATGGCCTGATCAGATGTAAACGTCAGTTGAGCGAATAACCTCTTATGCAGCGGGCTTCATCTGATAAGAACGCTTATATTCCGCCGGAGGGCAAAAAGAAATCCATATTTCACCGGGCCTGATAGGCGTCCCCATCACTCCTTTCTTACTTCACCCTGTCAAAACCTTGTCTTGCTTTTTGGTGACGATGACCAACTTTCCTCTGGTCTGGGCATTGTCTTGGCTATTGCTCGTCGGTGTTCGTAAACGCCTTGCCTTTTCTTCCTCCCTCTCTTCTGATCTTTCGTGAATATTCGCTAGGTGCAACCATTGAGTGTAACTGTGTTTCTCTACGTCTTTCCTCTTTCATTACCTCTCAAGAACTCTTCATGGATCTGGCCCTAATCGGCTATGATCAGGATGTTTTCCCAAGAGGTTCTAGCCTGTCCTTGTGGGTAATGCGAAAGATTCTAGGGCGATCATCGCCGATCCCTGCTAGTTGCTTGCATTCTCAAGGGCAATCCAGCTGAGGCATGTCTATCCTTGATCCCGCCAAACAGAAGAACGGGCCATTCCAATGCGCGATTTTTTTTTCTCCGTCTCATTCCTCTATTGCCTCATATCTGGATTCTTTCTATCCATGTCGCGATGAAGATAACCCTGACTTTAACTTTTGATGTCTTGCTCATCGCCTGATCTTGTCTGATGATGATCCGGAAACTGTTCACGGGGAACGGGTGCACATTCAATCTTCATCGGCTCTTGTCTTCAACTGATTCTGCCTTCTGTTCGCCGCCGACTGAATTGTTGCCTGAAAACTTGCACCAACTCGTTAGTATGATGCGACATAGTGCTTGTGCACTTGCAATACCTTTTTCTTTCAGTTCGTTCGCCTGATGGGATCACTATGGGGCAATTTGTATCTGTTTTTGTACAGCAACGTCAAAGATTTATCTGGCCTTACTAATATCTAAATATACCGCTTCTTCCTTGCTGATCATCTTTGACCTCCATGAGGCACGATTACTTATTTCTCTTGCTTCTGGCCACTTCGCGACAATCCAACCTCAGCATTCTGGATTTCTCGTTATCCGAGTCCGCTGAGTTACTTGCATCTGATGCAATCTCGTCTTTGAAATTCTTCCTTTTTGCTTCCCTGACAATCGGTTTCTGCATGAGCTGATACCCTCTGTATTCAGAGTGCGCCAAGGGATTCAAACTCTTTGGGATGAATTCTTCTTTTCGATGCCCAGCCCTTGGATGAAGCCAAATCGGTTCTTAGCTGCCTCACGCTTCAGTTAGTACTATAACATCGTTTTTAACCTCTTCGATAATTGTGAATATATTCGGCACTGTTTCAGATCTTGTTGCTGCCTGAACGAAGTCAATCTTGGCAGCTTCATGCTCATGGATACAGCAAAGATAGTACTGTGTGAAACTGCTTTCTCAGATCGGTCCACCCCTGAACGGCGAATTCGGTGTATACGAAGAGAACATGCGAAGTGCCGATCGAAAGCGACTAGGGGCAAAATCTGACTTATATTGCTTCCTCTCAGCGATTGCCTCTCGCTACTTGTGCCAAGGTAACCGGCATAACATTTCCATGTAGATGTATTTATATTGCCCTGAGAAAGAAAATCTCGCTGACTCCTTTTGTATCGGGTGTGTTACTGATTGTCGGTCAGAACACTTTTCGGGGTATGGATGCCTTGATAATAAACCTTTCGTTTCCTGGGCTTCATCCCAAACTGTTCCCTATTATTTCCTCAACTTGTACCTGATAAGTTTCTTCTCTCGATTCTCCCTTGTTGATCTACTTTTGTTGATACTGTAGGTGGATGTTGGTTGTCGATTCTTGTTCTATGATACTGCCTCTCGTAAGCTACCTGTTGGATCGGCCTCCACTCCTGGATAGTTTCTTTAGCTGATATTCCCCATAATATAATTAGATTCGGATTGATCCTCCCAGGAGGAATATCTCTGTGCTTTACCCTGCATTGCCTGGTTTGTTGCGAAACAAGTGTGTTCTGGTATATATCTCTCCGATGTTGAGAATCTTCGCTTTGATTTGCG
Organism: Oryza meyeriana var. granulata; assembly: GCA_003991445.1. Taxonomy (NCBI): domain Eukaryota; kingdom Viridiplantae; phylum Streptophyta; class Magnoliopsida; order Poales; family Poaceae; genus Oryza; species Oryza meyeriana. Next base: position 520 of record RYFJ01001858.1, on the reverse strand, counting down.
CTCCTAATTTTTTGGGGGGAGAAAAACCGGACTTCGAGTTGGTTCTTTGGGCAGATCGAGTCCCATAACGTTTTTTTGATGATGTATGCATTGTGTTTAGCTCCCAAGAACCCTGACTAATAAACTGAGCGCTTATGTGGTGAACAGCCCTATTGACGCATGCTCGTGCAAAGGCCTTTGGATTGGGTGGGTCATCTAGGGTTTGGTTGGTGGTTCGTTCTCTACCGAGTACTTTTGTGTTGTTCGTAGGGTGGGTTTCGGAAACTGGGATTCTGAATCGGCCCTTGCCTTGTTCATACTGAAGGAATTTCTAAGCCGCTTCTGAAAGTTTGGCCATTAGTTGCTCCTCCAATTGTCCCCTGTTCGCTCTTTGTTTAATCCAAGACGGTTAATTCGTTGTTTGTCTTGATCCTTTCCCAGCTCATGTTGTATTGTGTCTGACTATAAACTTGCGTTGAAACTTTGGGTTTGAATCTTCGTGTTCCACCAGGCGTGCCAAAAGCGTGTTTGAACCGAAACG
>RYFJ01001857.1:0-130615 GCA_003991445.1 Oryza meyeriana var. granulata | reverse complement strand
GAGAGAGGATATTTTTGGGAATTTTTTTAGGGGTTTTTGAGGCAAATTTTCGGTGGAAATTTGGGTTTTGGTGACATCTTGTAGCAATTTGGTCATAAAGGTAAAGTTTATGGAGTTGTATGGTATTAATTCCTCTTTTCGTTTATCTTTGTGGCTGCCTGCGATCGATTTTAAGATTGGTTTGGTTTTCTCTCTAAGTTGGGTTGTTTTTTGTCTAATTTGGCTAGTTGTTTTTCCTAGTGTTCTGAAAAGTTGATTGGTTTATTTTTTCGATCTTGTTTAATGAATTAATAGGGTTTATTAATTTCGTCAACCTTCTGTTCAGTAGTTCGATATTTTTGTTTCATTATATCTCTGAGATCCAGAGTCCGATTGATGTGATTCTAGTTGGGTTTGTTTTCAAATTTTCTCTAGTTATTCTGACAAATTTTCAGGTTGATCGGAGTTACGGCTCTACGGCTACAATCTTGTTAGTAAAAACAGTTATGTTCTGGTCAGTAGATTCTAAAAACACGTTTTTCAGGTTTTGTGATTAGGGAAGTGTTAAATTTATTTTTTGACTTATTCGCCATCATTCACCACCCCTTATTGCCTATCTTAGTGTGATTCAATCCCTACATAGTGGTATCAGAGCGAGGTTATTTATTTTATTATCTTTTTAATTGATTTAGAACGCGGCGATTAGAAAATATGGTCGACGGATAGGTATTCCACAAACCTTGTATTTCGGTGATGGTGTGATTTTCAGTATTGGAAGGCTAAGATGGAGGCATACATTCAAGTTCAAGGCTTTGTGATATGGGAGAAGATTACAAGCCATATCAAGTTCCTGAAAACGATGCAGTGACAGCAGCAAACATGCCACAGGTGGCAGGCTAAAGCAAGATCGAGGATTTAATTATCAGGGCTAGGAAGAAGCGACTTTGACCGTGTGGTGAGGTATGGACAGCACTTTGTGATTATCACGAAGGATCAAACATGGTAAAAGAGGTACGTCAAGATATTTATAAAAAGGAATATATGCGATTTGAGATGAAACCCGGTAAATCTCTTGATGACTTCTTTACTCGCTTTAACAAGATTCTTAGCAACTTGCGTTTTGTTAATGTTATATACACCGATGCTGAAAATTCTTGTCAATTGCTAGGAAGCTTTAGATATGTCTATATGGGAGATAAAGGTAACATCAATTAGAGAATCTACTGCCATAAGTACACTTACATTAGATGTGCTTTATTCTAAATTGAAAACTCATGAGCTAGATGTTTTTGCTAAAAAAATATGGCTAATAAATCAATAGCTTTAGCTTCACAAACTAACAACTCTATTGGTGATAACTCTTCATCTATCTATGCTCTATCCTCTTTGTCTTCACTAACTGATGAACAGCTAGAATAACTTCCTGAAGATGATTTGGCACTCCTCTCCACTCGCTTCACAAAGCTTGCAAAATGTTCGATCCAGAAAGAGAGCAAATAGTAGAGAACCTCGGAGATGTTTTGAATGTGGCTCACTTAATCACCTTCGTCTTAAATGTCCAAAATTTCTAGCAAGAATTCTCGAGGAATGATGATGAGGGAGGAAGACAAGGTAGAAAGTGACAAGAAGCGAACACTCAAGAGCACTAAGAAGAAGGGGTATTTGAACAAGAAGGTAGTGCACCGTGTTCTTTCTGCTCTTGAACAGGTAAATTTAAGCGATGTGGATATCGAGAGTGATGATGATGCTACTTCCAAAGGCAAGAAAAGCTTAATTGGTCTATGTATGATGGCAAGTAGCAGAAGCGTCACGAATAGTGACATCAACAATGAGGTAGAACCTTCTTATGATGATTTAGTTTGTGCTGTTGAAAAGCTTGGTACTTTATTAGAGAAGAGAGATAAAAAGATTAAGAAACAAGATGCTTTGGTTGAAAAATTAAATGATGAGATTGCAAGACTTAAAACTTTAACTCTATAGATGATATCTTGCAAATCAATGTGATTTAGTTTATACTGAATTTAATTTCTCGAAGGGATATGCATGCTTCTACACTAAAGTAACTTAGGCTAGAAAAGGAGAAAAATGAATAACATGTCTGTCAAATTGATGAACCTGTCTCTTGTGATGAATGCAATGTTCTTAAGTTGAAGTTAGAAGATGCTGATGTTAAAATTGCACAACTAAAAAGGGATCTTGCTTTGAAGATAAAATATGCTGATGTTAAAATTGCACAACTAAAAGAAGATCTTGCTACTCATAAGGTTCTTTCATGCTCTAATTGTGGTAAAAATGATAGATTTCAGCGTGTATCTTATAAGAAATTGTGTCACTCTTTTGAAGCGTATTGATTATTTGCAAGGAAAGATAGGAACTAAAAGTTTGAATCAAATTTTGAATCAGAAGACTAGTTCTGAAAAATTTAAAACTGGTTTGGGTTTTGATCCTTATGATTATTCTAAGACCCATGCTCCACAAGTTGTTAAATCCCTTGGCAGTGGCATAATTGAGACAGTCAATGAACCTAAAAGGATGATTTTTAAATCTGCTGGTATTATGTCATCTTCTAGCACAATAAATGCAAAGGTAGTCTCTACTTCTCAAGCTAAATACAAAGTTAAGTACACTTGCACCTCATTGTGGTAGAGATGGAAATAAAGTGTAACATACCAGAATTTCGACTTTCGAAATTCTAACCAAAACAAATTAACAAAAAGACCTCGAAAGTAAAATCTTATACTTTCTATACAAAGGAGTAAAATGAGAGGTAGATTTACTAAAGTAAATCTTAAAAAGAGGGAAACGCTAAAACTTTTATAGCTAAAATTCTTAACTCATTTAAAGACTTACCTAGGTCACAATATGAATAATAAAAGGGTATATGGCTAAATGAGTATAAACTATGTTTGACATAGGAATCTATAGACAAATAAATCATTATCATTTCATGTGCATACCTTTTTATTTTGGATTCTTTTTTGTGATCTTAAAGTGCACTTTCATAATAGGGTGCATAAGCATTTGTATAGCCTAAGGAATTTCTAAAAATGATTGGTCAAACATAAATCATTGGAAAAATTCCTGTAAACACTATCCCACATAATTAATCCACTGTAAATTTTACATGATTTTATCATTTCAATAAATACTTCAATAAAATCCCTCAAATCAACAAAACTAGGAAGCTAGCTAAAGTAAATTGGTTTACTTCTAAAATTCACCAGATAAAAATGAAGATTAATTAGGCAGTGAAATTCTACCAACAGGTGTGTCAACAAGAACCCTACCTCCAGAAATTTTTTCTTAATTGAATTCTCAAAGAAACCCCATAAAATGATAAGTGCAATGCACTAGGAAATTAATTTAGACTGCAGGAAAAACAGGATCACCTTGCCTACTTTGCAAGTTCACCAAAGATAAAACAGATCACTTCTAGCAATGAAATTTGGTCAGCAGGTTAATAATATCCTCCTTTATCTCCAGTAATTTTTACCAAATTTTATCAATTCCATAAATATCTCAAACAAATATTTTGGATTCAGCAAGGCAGAGAATATTTTCCCTGCAGACAGCCTATTTGGCATTTTTTCCAGAATTAATCCATCGAACACCTGCTCACCAAAATTTACCAGAACCTGGATTAGATTTATGAAATAATTACAGTAAAAATTTAAGTACAATCTTCACAAATTTTGTACATAAAATAATAGTTCCAAGCTCACTGACTCAGACTAGTGCACAGCAGAAACTGATTTTTGGCCAAACTTTACAATTTTCTCCAGAGAAATCTACAGGTCCCATAACTTTGAATCTTGGCACAGAGCTAGCCAATACCACCTACTGCCCACAGTAATTTTTCCCAGATTTATACCCCTTGGTAACTTAGTAAAACACCTGAGTTAAAACTGCATGCTTGACAGCTAGCAAGACTTAGCTTCTAGATGACTCCTCTCTCATTCTTCACTGCCATGTGGGCCCCACAGACATCCTGGACCCACCTGACAGTCTCAGACACTGCTCAAGCTCGCTCTCCATGCCAAGAACACGCCACGTTCTCCCCCACGCGTCAACAGCATCCAGTGCCACCACAGGAATCCTCACACCGTGGAAAACTTCACCATCTCCCCAGCCACTTCGTCATCATCCTCTTCCTCTCTCCCGCTATCTGTTCCACGATGAAACCGAGAGAAATCACCTTGGATTCACCGAGGACAGAGTCGTCTTCCCCGACGCCGGCAGCTGTTCGATCCAAACCAACTCAACCCCGGTGAGCCTTGCTCGTCCTTGACCGCAGGAACGTCATCACCATCCCCTAACCGATCCATTTTTGTATTATCTTGCCCTAGGACTGTCGATGCTTTGCACCGGCAATAATACTATGGGGGTACTCGGCGAACTGGAATTCGGTGGATTGCAGAGGAACACGAGGGAATTATACTGGTTCAGGCCCTCAAGGTGAGGTAATACCCTACGTCCAGTTGAGGTGTTATTCCTCTGAGGTGGATTTGTGATCAATGATCTCAGGTTGCCCTCCTAGGGCGCCCTGCCTCCCTTTATATACTAGGGGACAGGGGTACATGGTAAGGATCCCAGTCGGATACGACCAAGGGATTTCCTTATTAGAGATAGAATCCTATCCGACTAAGGCTATGTTTCCTTATTGTACAAGGCACAGCCTGCCGGGTGCTATCTTATCTCTAATTACATGATCTGGCCCATCCTCTATCCGAGTGGCCCATGTGCTTGTAGTGAGGTACCCGGGGCCCATGGCTCCCACAAGGACCCGCCAGCCGAAGTCGCTGCCGGGCACTGCCTCTGTCCTGCAGAGCGCTGCCGTGACGCCATTGCCGTTCTGGTCGATCCAGTACACCGCCCGCCAAGACACTGAGCCAGTATCGTCACCTCGCTTCCAGGAGTTCGCTAACCGAAGGAATCAAGCCATGGCGCCATGGAGCTCGAGATTGACGCCATCTTCCTCCCCTCCGGTCAAGTTGCCACCGCCGTCGATTTGTCCCCTCTGGTAGGCCTCAATCCGATTCTTTGCACTGAGACCATCTCTAACCTGCTAGACACCTCACCCCGACCGCAGATCCACCGGAGTAAGCCAGCGCCGTGAGCCACTGGATTTCTGCCGCCGCCGGACCGCTTTCATTGTCACCCCCGACGTCCAAGCACTGTCAGCCTCAGCAAGACCCTCGGTGAGCATCCTGGTACCAAGTAGACACTTATGCATGCATTGATTTAGCCAGAAACCAACCGTAGCCAAATTGGCCTCGTTAACCCGAAAAGCCTCGCCGCCGTTGTGCCCAACTCCGGCCACCATAGCACGAGCCACCACCACCCATAGCTTCGCCCCGATCTCCTCTTCACTTTCTCTTTTGGCTACGTCGTCCGAACCCCCGTCGTTTGCCGCCGGCACCGCCGTGAACCTCGTCAGGTCGCCGCTGCTCTGCTCTGCCTTGCTCTCCTTTGCTCTGTCTCGCCGACGCACGGGGCCCACTTGTCAGCAGGAGTAGCAGACAAGGACCGCGGGTTCTATTTCTGGAAAGCCCAAGTACATTTTTGCAAAATGCCACTCACTGACCGGTGGACCCGAGTGATTAAAAATTTGGAAAAATAAAAGAAAATACTAAATGGCTTTATTATTTCACTGAAAAATATGAAAACTTCAGAAATTCATATCTAATTCATTTTAACTCCAAATTTGATAAAACAAAATTTGTTGGAATCACAAAATTATGAACTTTATTTCTGTTGCTTGAAATCTGGAAAAATCAATACCTCAAATGTCTCAAAAATAATAAAGGATATAAAATACTTAAACACTATACTAATACTAGCTACTTCACCTTTAATTCAAATTAATGTTTGATAAGTTCCTAAATACTGGACTTCTCAGCAGAAGACTAAAACTTGGTTAAATCTGAGCTAAACATACTTTTATATAAAATGGAGGATAGGTGGATACCTTAATTGGCATATAAAAATACATTAACTTCTAAAATCTATAAATAATTCATATGAGCTTCAAAAATGATGAAATCAATTTTTTTAACTTCAAAATATTTTGCTCTCCACTTCTGAAAACTGAGGATTTGCTAAAACTAGTATGAGAACCCTCTTTATATTTTATTCAGAGGATAAATGTTTTATATAAGGTCTAGGAGGTAAAATAATTCATAAAAATCATATAAACTTCATTTTTACTCTAAGTAAAATACACCCAAATGACAATAAGTCTACACCACATTCCTCTCAGATATCAAAAGGTTAAATTTCATAAATACCTAGCCCTAAAACCCATGCATACTAAAATACATGTATAAATACGTATACACGTCTAGAACTTGGAAAAATTAATATCTCTTAAAAAGAAGTCGATAAAATGGAAACTTCTTCACCACAATTCATCTAAAACCAGTACCTAGCCACTGTGTAAATTTCACACATATCAGAATAACTTCAACATTGACCTTATACCGTATTCTAACGTATTTTCGTATAGAACTCGTAAAATTCATAACTCCCAAACCATAAACGATAAAATAGAAATTCCTTCACCTAAATTCACTTTAGACCAGTAGCAACCTAAGGTATAAATCTCATGCATAATAGAGCATTTTGGATTTTTCACATTATTTGCTATTTATACAATCGTACGATAATTTTCTTTTAGAGAATGAATTCAAAGTCGGTGAAGGAGTGAAGTAAAGATTGCTTTAGGTATTCAAGAGTAAGGCAAGTTTTCTCCCCTCCTCCTTGAACAAATTGAATCCTATGTTTTGGGGAATGAAATGTGTTATTTGTAAAATTGCATGCGTATTTGTGATAACGGTATTTGAATTGTGGTAAATGGTAGTTATAACCTATTAGTTGCATGATCCACCTTAGAACATTGTATTCCTTGCTGTTTGTAACCTTAGGCTTGATTAAAGTACTTGGTTTGTACTCATGGGTGTATATATTAAGTCAATACACTTGCTTATGCTTAGCCATGCTTAGTAACATGCTAAATATTACAGTGATCATTATATACCTTTGAAAATGGGAATTTTATAACTTCTGGACAGAGGTGAAGCCTCTGGTTATTTGTGAACTAAAATGATGAAAAACCTTATTTTAGACTTGGGCAGCAAGTGGTGTGCATATGGAGTAGTTGCACACCGATAGGGTTCGCCTGGGTCGATTAAGGATTGAACTCAGTGTCATTTCTCATGTTAAACTGTACAACCACATGTGCTAGTATGGGATGGCCATAGTGGATTAAGTTACTTAATGTTTAGCCTTGCATTTTGGTAGGCTGAGTAGTAAGGGCAGTGCCTACGAATGTACTGTAGGGCTGTTCAGAGGAGCTACCTATGTGAACCATGAGGGACAGTGTGATCACCTCATGGCGTAGGCGTCTAAGTGTGTCCAATATAATGTTGTGTGCCTCGTGGGGAGCCAGGAAGGCTGCCGCCATGGCGCTGGGTTAAGGCGTGGGCCTGCCGCCCACGGCATCAGTTTGCAACCCGATGTGGAGTAACACAACTCGTGCTGGTGCAAGGCTAAATGTTAGGTAATGTAAAAGCTGTATTGTGACCTCTAGACTGCATTCAATGTGCAGAGTGTGGTGGTACCAACGGGTACCGGACAAACTAGAGTGTAGCCGTTTGGCTTCGATCACATCGTGTGGGTAAAGATATACAAACTCTGCAGAGTCAAAACTAATCAGTTAGCAATGCTCACGGTCATAAGCGGCATGGTTGTGTCCATTGAGTATAGATTTATGTTTTTAAATATGTTTATGAAATTGGGATGAGGATTGGTGACTTTTGAGAATTATTATGCTTATGACAATGCTTATGGTGACTTGTTGCCGAGGAGGGCAGCAAGCAGGAAAATTATTATGTTGATCACTTCCTTACTTGTCAAACATGTTTCTAATGTTTTATTAAATGCCGTTGCAAATGATTGCGAACTAAAATTGGCTTTATGCAAAACTGAACCCACAAATAGCTATCTCCTTGATTTAGAGCTCGCATGTAGCGATATAGGATTGTCCTTGCCAGTACATTATTTCGGTAATGTACTGACTCTTGCTTGTATGTTTATAATCCTTGCTGTAGGTTGAGTGCTACGGGAATTCGTTGCTTCTTCAGGATTGATTCTTTAAGGGGTGTACCCCTAGTCAGATTGCCTGTGGTATGGGTAGACAAGCTTCCGTTGAATCATATTATTTGGTCATTTGACCTATGTAACTCTGATATAGTAAATTTAGTTTACTTACTTGTACAACCATTTATTCTATACCATTGCTAGAGATGAAAGTGTGGACTAACAATTTTCCTAGGGCTAGTCTGCATGAGTATAGGCTTAGAACAGTTGAGATACATGGAGAGTAGTTCAACCGTAGACCATGTCCTCAGAGATATGTATCGTGTTTGGTCGCCGCCTTTGTGTGGTTTGACGGGCATATCTCGCCGTGCGGACTGGTGTAACTATTCTTCCAAATATCTCTCGTGTTCTTAGTCTGACGTTTCGGTTATTTTGCATTATAATTGATGATTTATATGACAAGGCTGCAATGAGGTTGGATGGTTACTACACTTATTTGGTTTTTATTTGAGATCCCATCTGTCGGAGGATGAAACCTCGACTGCAGGAAGTCCGGAGACCCCCCTTTGAGATTCGGCCAGGGGAGTAGTTCTCAGGCGAAGTCGGCGTCAGTGTGTATCAGCGGAACGATGGATGGATCGAAAGGAAGAAAGCACACAAAGAAGACAGGAGGATTTAGACAGGTTCGGGCCGCTCGGAGGCGTAATACCCTACTCCTGTGTGTGTTTTGCTATGTGGGAGAGAATAAGGTTTGTTCTACAAGGTGTTCTCTTCGGGAGCTCAGGAGCTAGCCTAACCCGGGAGCTAAGACTGTCTAGGAGCTAAGCTCGGAGGCCAGGAAGAAGAAGAAGACCCGGGCTCAAGGAAGAAGAAGAAGACCGGGGCTCCAGGAGTCAATCTAAGCCCGTTTTTTCATTGGCATGAATCCTCCTTTTATCAGCGAAGGGGAGTCCACAGTGCCAGCACACTGAGAGAGACTTTCTGGCGAGTTCTCCTGTTGCCACGTCCGCCTGCGACGCCCATGCCGGAGTTGGAGGAATGTCCAGTCGCTCACGCCCGCCTGCCGTGCCCATGCCGGAGTAGGTTTGCTGCAGGCGGCTAAAGTCGTGAGGATGTGACGGGATGTGACGGAGCACGTCGTCGCTGCTGAAGTCAAAAGTATTCTGACTGCACTGTCGGGTGTCCACGGGGGGTCGTCACGAGACATCCACACGTGGCAGAGCAGGCCCGCGGGGGGCCATCATGGGAGACCCACACGTGGCCAAGCAGGCGACAGGGGCGACACGCCCCGTCGGGTAACCATTAATGCTGGTAATTGGTGAGCTGGTCCGACTGGGAGAAACCGATCACCGGGAGGAGCCGATCAAACCGGGGGAATCCGGTCCTTCAGAAGCCGATCAACCGGGACCCACTTCCCGAGCTCCTCGGGGCGGAAGATGTGAGTCCCCAGTCGGCACCCGGGTCTCGGGGCCAAGGCAGTCGGCTCCCGGGACCGGGGCCAAGGCAGTCGGCACCCGACACCTAGCCCCGGGGTCCGAGCAGTCGGCACCCGGGGCCGGGCCCGGGGAGGTGGCTCCCGGATCAGGCGCCGGGTTAAGGCAGTGCCAGAGCCCAGGGACTTAGCCGCCGTAGCCGCCCTTTTCTTGCGCAGAATGTGGGCCTGGAGTATTTGTTGCGGCCGAAGACCCTCGCGTCCCCGGGGACTGGGGGACCCCCGGTCCCATTTCGCCGACAGTGGCCCCTGGCCCTGTTGCTCGGCTGGGATCAGCCTCGGGCAGGAACAGGGCCACGTCTTGAAGAAAAGAGGGGACGCGGGGTGCGCCTGGTTCGCCATGAACTGGTGTAGCTTGACGACTTGTTGATTTAGACGGGATATGTGCCCGGGACCCGGGCTGGAAACATGGAATGAAGCATTGAGGAAGCCTGGTCCGAGATGGAGGCGCGGGAGAAGGAAACACTCTCCCGAGAGGAAAGCGTCTGGGCCCAAGAGGCCGGGCTCGTGTCTCGGGGATGTGAGTTTGCCATGCGCAAGGAAGTCGCGGTGGTTCGCGAGGAGGCGCGGGAGGCCGTGGCCGAGTCCGCTGCCCTGGAGGCAGGGTTCCTCGACCGCGGCGAGCGCCTTGTAGAGCCGATGCCTGACGAAGGGGTCGAGGAAGACGCCGGTCCCCTTCTGACGCCGCCCGGGGTCCGGTCCGAAGAAGGCCAGCGACCTCTTCCCGTGCGACGGCGTCTCCGGGCGCGAACATCTGGTGGAGCCGATGGCCGACGAAGAGGTCGAGGAAGACGCCTGTTTCCTTCTGACGCCATCCGCGGCCGCCTTCAGGGCCCGGGGGCCCTCCATGCCCCCGAGCGCTCCCCTTCCGACGTCGCCCGGGGTCCGGTCAGAAGTACACAGGTGACCGCCCCCCGTGCGATCCGGGCCTCGCTCGTGCTTGCGCTCCGGTTTTGCCTGTCTTGTACAAAGAGAGATATTTGTATGGATATATGATGACGTTTATATTTTCGTACCTTTGCTTATGGTGTTGTTCCGGGGATTGTTCGCGTCTGCTGTTGGTGACGCTGTTGATTTCCCGGGAAGCGTCGAGTGCCAGGCGTCCTCTGACTCGGGGTGCTAGCGGCCCCGGACGGTCGCAGCGCGTCGGGTAGCCGCCTACCCCGGGAGCCCGGCTTCCGAGAGCGACGAGAGTTGCCCCGGGAACTCGGCCCCCGAGGACCGTGAAGGGCCCGGGGACGAGTCGCGCGGAACGGTTGAATCGTTACCCGTGCCCCGGGACCTTGGCCCCCCGGGACTGCGAGCACCCGAGCGCGGGTCTTGGCGAATCGATTAGGTTCGCAGGTTGGGCTTCTTCCGTCTTCCGGATCCGAGGGCCCTCCGTGCCCCCGGGCGCCGTTGGCCCAGGGAGCGCCGCGAGGCCGGGGGAACCGGCTTGACCGGGCACGGGGTCGTCAGGCAGCGGGGCGTCCGGTGCCTCGGCGGTTGCCGGGGAGGAGCCGGCCAGGCCGGGCTCCGCAGCCCGCGTCGAGGTTCGGAAAGCCTGCCTAAAACCTGCCGGGAATTGGTCTAATCTGCACATGACGAACTGTGAGAGCGTCCGGTTCGTTCCTTTGTCCATCCCATGCTACGAGCCGTGGCGTCAATCACCTCCCGAAGGCGTCCTCGTAGTCGCGCCCGTATGGCGGCTGGGTTTTGCGCATAATCCAGCCGTCGTACGGGCGCGGCCCGATGGTACCCCCAGGGGGTGAGACTGCCGCGAACGCAGCACACGGAAAAAGAGGAGAGGAACGAGACCGGGAAGGATATTAAAAACGCTGCTTATGTAAAGTGTATATACATGGGGCCCCGGCCAGCGCTGAGATTTTAGAGAAATCCGGCGCTGGCCCGAGCTCACCGCAATTTACGGGATGTTTATACAGATAGATTTGTGAAGGTGCTTGATGTGCCTAGGGATGGAGCTCGGACTTGCTTCCCTCGCGAGCCTCGAGACTGGGGAGAGGCATGTGCTCGGGAACCGGGGGCCCTGGCTGTCATGCGGAGGATATGTGTCCGGGACCCGGGGGCCCAGACTGGAATATGGTTTTGATATAAGCCGGGTTCCAGGGGCCCGGGCTTAAATATGGGATGTGAGACGACCTTCCGGACGCATTCTCGCCGGGGGGGTGCTGTCCGGGCTATCGCGCCCTATTCCGGGTGTCGCATTCCTAGACTTGCACTCGCCTTGGCGAGGCCGCCCTGGTTCAGCACCTCGGTGTCGGGCCCGGGGCGCGGATTCGGGAATCCGTGCCTCGGCTCAAATATGTGCCCGGGACCCAGGGGGCCCCGGACTAAAATGTGGTTTGACGCGGTCGATATGTGCCCGGGCACGGGGGCCCGGGTAAGGATATGGACCATATCGGGACGACTTCCTCGGACCGGCCATTGCCGAGGCGATGCTGTCCGGGTACTCGCGCCCTGTTGAAGCTATTCCGGCTCGGGAGCGGGATTCGGACCGTCCGCGGCGCTACGATTGGACCATCCGCAGAGGGATCGGACCGTCTGAATCGCCTCGATCGTGCTTGGCCTGCTAAGGCTCCTGCCGGAAGTACTTGACTTGCTCGGCCAAGCTTTGGACGGCGCGGCACTCCGTAAGGTCGTGCCAGTCCGTCTGGTGGAGGGGGCACCACTTCCGGGCCGTCGCCGGCGGCGGCGGCGCACGTGCGGCCTTTTGCCGCTTGCCGCCACCGTCGCCTCCACGGGCAACATAGCCCCGGGGGTTGCCTGTAGCCGCCAAGGCGAAGCTCTCGGCTGCCGCCTTGGCCTTCTGGCACTTCTTCCTGTTCCGCCGTAACGCGGAACGTGAGAGCTTGCCATCCTCTCCAGGGCCCCTGCCGGGGGCCTCGGGAGGCGGAGAGGTGCACCGTGGCGGCCTCGCCACCGGGCTAATATTGCCCGGCGGGGTGTAGCCGCCGGATTCTTTGCCGTAGTCTCGATGATGATGGCCTCCTGCCATGAAGTGCGCCGGTGTTGGAGACGCCGGCGAACCACCTAAAAAGGAAACTCCCCCTACCTGGCGCGCCAGCTGTCGGAGGATGAAACCTCGACTGCGGGAAGTCCGGAGACCCCCCTTTGAGATTCGGCCAGGGGAGTAGTTCTCAGGCGAAGTCGATGTCAGTGTGTATCAGCGGAACGATGGATGGATCGAAAGGAAGAAAGCACACAAAGAAGACAGGAGGATTTAGACAGGTTCGGGCCGCTCGGAGGCGTAATACCCTACTCCTGTGTGTGTTTTGCTATGTGGGAGAGAATAAGGTTTGTTCTACAAGGTGTTCTCTTCGGGAGCTCAGGAGCTAGCCTAACCCGGGAGCTAAGACTGTCTAGGAGCTAAGCTCGGAGGCCAGGAAGAAGAAGAAGACCCGGGCTCAAGGAAGAAGAAGAAGACCGGGGCTCCAGGAGTCAATCTAAGCCCGTTTTTTCATTGGCATGGATCCTCCTTTTATCAGCGAAGGGGAGTCCACAGTGCCAGCACACTGAGAGGGACTTTTTGGCGAGTTCTCCTGTTGCCACGTCCGCCTGCGACGCCCACGCCGGAGTTGGAGGAATGTCCAGTCGCTCACGCCCGCCTGCCGTGCCCATGCCGGAGTAGGTTTGCTGCAGGCGGCTAAAGTCGTGAGGATGTGACGGGATGTGACGGAGCACGTCGTCGCTGCTGAAGTCAAAAGTATTCTGACTGCACTGTCGGGTGTCCACGGGGGGTCGTCACGAGACATCCACACGTGGCAGAGCAGGCCCACGGAGGGCCATCATGGGAGACCCACACGTGGCCAAGCAGGCGACAAGGGCGACACACCCTGTCGTGTAACCATTAATGCTGGTAATTGGAGAGCTGATCCGACTGGGAGAAACCGATCACCGGGAGGAGCCGATCAAACCGGGGGAATCCGGTCCTTCAGAAGCCGATCAACCGGGACCCACTTCCCGAGCTCCTCGGGGCGGAAGATGTGAGTCCCTAGTCGGCACCCAGGTCTCGGGGCCAAGGTAGTCGGCTCCCGGGACCGGGGCCAAGGCAGTCGGCACCCGGCACCTGGCCCCGGGGTCCGGGCAGTCGGCTCCCGGGACCCGGGGCCAAGGCAGTCGGCACCGGGACTCGGGGCCAAGGCAATCGGCTCCCGGGACCCGGGGCCAAGGCAGGGGAGGTGGCTCCCGGGATCAGGCGCCGGGTTAAGGCAGTGTCGGAGCCCAGGGACTTAGCAGCCGTAGCCGCCCTTTTCTTGCGCAGAATGTGGGCCCGGAGTATTTGTTGTGGCCGAAGACCCTCGCGTCCCCGGCGACTGGGGGACCCCCGGTCCCATTTCGCCGACACCATCCATCCAGATATTTCGCGTTGTCATAGTAATTATCTCTTATAGTGCAGAAAACCGGGGTGCCCACATAAAGTAGAATTTTGTTTCAGACTAGCCAAACAACAAATGAGAGAAAAAGGCTAAGACTTGGTCTAATTTGAGAAAGACACGCCCCTTTAGTTCTACTAACATGAGTAATGACAGATCTAAACCTTTACATAAAAATACTTGTGTTATGTCTACTGGTGTGCGTCGTGTGTCTCAGTACTGGATTCCTAAATGCTATATTGCTAACTCCGGTACTCAGATCTCGACACTGTTTTCTTCTATGTAGGCACTTCGCGCGAGGAAGGAGAACGTCTGGCTAGTGGATTCCGGATGCTCACGCCACATGTCCGGTGACAAGAATTGGTTCTCCAATCTCACAGGAGCATCGCATGTTAAAAAGGTAACTTTTGGGGATGCTTCTACTTCTATGGTTGTGGCTAAAGGTATAGTAAAGGTGAGTGATAAGTTTATGTTCAAGGATGTGGCTCTTGTTGAGAATTTGAAATATAACTTGCTTTCCGTTTCACAAATGATTAATGAAGATCTTGAAGTGTGCTTTAAGAAAGGTAGATGTAGAGTATTAGATGCTTCAGGAGATCTTGTCTTTAATATTACACGTTTTGGGAGAGTGTTTAAAGCTGATTTTGATATGTCATCTTCTGTTAAGCATAGGTGTCTAGTTGCCAATGACTTTAAAGACTTATTCTTTTGGCACCGTAGACTTGGCCATGTTGGTTTTGATCATTTAACACGTGTTAGTGGTTTGGATCTTATACGTGGTCTGCCTAAGCTTAAGGGTGATAGCGATATAATATGCTCTTCTTGTAGACATAGTAAGATGCATGCAGGTTCACATCCACCTCTTACTATGGTGATGACAAACGCACCAGGACAACTTCTACACCTTGATACCGTTGGACCATCACGAGTTTAATCTTTTGGAGGTAAGTGGTACGTGCTGGTAATAGTTGATGACTTCTCTAGATACTCTTGGGTTTATTTTATGGCATCTAAAGATGAAGCTTTTAGTTTTTTTAGAAGTCTTGCTCTTAGATTATCTGTTGATCACCCAGGAGCTCTTAGAGCAATTAGAAGTGATAATAGATCTGAATTTAAAAATTCTTCTTTTGATCAATTTTGTGCTGAAAAAGGTATTGATAATCAATTCTCTTCACCTAGAGTACTATAACAAAATGATGTAGTTGAAAGAAAAAACAGAACCTTGGTTGAGATGGCTAGGACTATGCTAAATGAATTTTCTACTCCTAGAAAATTTTGGGCTGAAGCCATATCTACTGCATGCTATGTTTCAAATTGTGTATTTTTGAGATCAAAGCTTGGTAAAACTTCTTATGAGCTGCGGTTTGATCATAGGCCTAGTGTTTCTCACTTTCATGTGTTTGGATGCAAATGCTTTGTGCTGAAATCTGGAAACTTAGATAAATTTGAGGCTAGATTAGTTGATGGCATGTTTCTTGGTTACTCTACTCATTCTCGTGCCTATCGTGTTCTAGTTTTGGAGACTAACAAAATAATAAAAACCTGTAAAGTTACTTTTGATGAGACTAGCCTAGGGACTAGTCCAAGTATTGTAGGTACAGGTGTATATATTCAGGGGACGGACATTTTTGTTGATAAAGAAGATGATGATGATGATGTAGCTGAAGCTTTAACTCCTCCCACACAATCAATTGGAACAAATCCGGCATCTACTACAACTTCATCTACAACTGAGCATCCTCAAATTTCCACATCATCTGCACATGCAGAAGATCAAATAGAAGAAAGTGAAGTTTCTGAAGCAATAGCTCCCTTGCACATTCAAAGAAGACATCCACCTCAACAAATGATTGGTAATCTTCATGAAAGAGTGACACGTTCCAGGTTTAACGATCCAACCTCTCATGCTCATTCAGCGTTTGTTGCGTCTTCTGAACCCAAAGATATATCATATGCATTAACTGACGAATCTTGAATCAATGCTATGCATGAAGAATTAGAGAACTTTGAACGTAACAAGGTTTGGAAACTAGTGTCACCACCTCCTAATCATTATGTTATTGGAACTAAATGGGTGTTTAAAAATAAACAAAGTGAGGACGGTGTAGTTGTTAGAACAAAGCTAGGTTGGTTGCTCAAGGTTTTACACAGATAGAAGGTTTAGATGTCGATGAAACCTTTGCTCCTGTTGCTAGATTTGAAGCCATTAGAATCTTGTTAGCCTTTGCTGCTTCTAAATATTTTAAACTTTATCAAATGGACGTAAAAAGTGCTTTTCTAAATGGGTTTATCAATGAAGAAGTTTACGTTAAGCAACCACCTGGTTTTGAATGTGGGCACCCGGAAATTATACCGTCCAATGCATTTTGTGACCACCACATAATTATGGATGAGTGGGATCCATACACGCATAAATAGCCACTCATACCCCAATGTGCCCATGATCACAAAATTTACAACATTCGGTATAAAATCCATAATGCCGAACAATGAGCAAAGGAGATATTGTTCGGACTCCGCATGCCAGTCAACCTCAGCCTGCGACATGCCCGTCAAACCACACGAAGGCGGCGACCAGATGTGTTACACATCTCAGGAGACTAGACTCAAATTGCGAGAGCTCTACAACACCTCAATTGATCAAAATTCATACACGTGCTTAGCTAGTCCCCAGGAATGCGACTAGCCTCACACTTTCATCGCAAGCGATTAATAAACATAGCAAGTACCATAATAGGGATAAAGTGCAGCGAGGTACATGATACATAATAGGGTCCGAGGTCCCAACATACAACACATAAATATAGCAGCGAAAGTCTCAGATAGAGCTCATAAGCAAAAGATAAAACCGGTGGTGCCACAACCCCACTAGGGCGAACCAACCGGGCAAGAGCCAAGCTGCAAGAGATCACTCATCACCCTCGCCGCCCTCGGCAGAGCAATGACCACACAAGAAGCATAACTCATAACTGGTATCCTCACCTGAAACAGCGGCGCCGGGTTAAGTACAAGATTGTACTCGCAAGTCTTACCCAAAATTATATACACATAAGGGAGAGAGAAGTATGCAAGCTTTCTAGCCTATAGTGGGTCTCTAGGTTCAACATTTGCATAAAGCTAATTTTATTGAGCAATTAATGAGTAAAATAAGCAAGGACGAGCAAATCTAGCATCATTTTTAATTTATGGACAGCAAGTATATAATTTTGAAATGTATAAGCAAATGAGCCCAAACGGCGCCCTCATCATCAGCCATGGACTACCAAAGTCCATACCAACATGGCACAACATGCCAACCCCACCATCAAACATAATCCCATCCATAATAATCCACATTTGATGCTAACATAACTGACTAACACATCAAGCATTGTCCATAACCGAGGACGCGGCTATTCGAATAGATTATACTCTGATCAGAGGTGTACAACTGGACCCACACGAAATGAACAAGCATCAAATGTTACACACCCTGTCGAGTGCGGTACACAAGTGATTCAAGCTCATTACATGCCCTTTCTTAGCCCCACCCCAACCACCTATACCATGCTGGGGTTCCCGACGACTCAGTCACGTGCGTGCGTGATGTGACCAAGGCGGGCGCGCCACGCAGGAGGCACCCCCGGCCAAACCTAGGCACCCGAGGCCCTCCAAAGGCTACCTGCCTCACGACTCTCCAACGTGGTATAAATGATCACAGTAGAACTAGTAAGAACAAGCCGGTCCCAAATAAGGCATGTGGTAAGTACGTAGGGTGCTTGATTAGATGTCAAAAAGTTCGGTCCTTAACGACCTAGACGGGGCTACTTGCATCAGGGGAAACCAACCTCCCATCATCGCCCTATCACCCGTCCAAGTCCAACATATTTCATCAACCATTATTTAGTGTAAGTGCTCAAGTTTTATGCCCAATAATGTAAGTTGTCTATATACCACAATTAATAGCACTGTCCATCCCTATAGTTCTATTAGCACTAAGCATGGCTAAGCATTAATGAATAAGACATCCCAAGTAATCCCAACCAGTGGTAATAGGGTATAAGGATAATAATATCACAAGAACTGAATGCATAAATAGGTTCTACCCATACACCACAAACCGACAATATTAATATCTAGGCAATGCATGCATATATATACGTATAGATTGCAACCAAATCATTTTTAGAGAAAGCATAGGTCCTATATGCTTAGGTGCTTGCCTTGCTGCTGAGGGTAGTCACTATCCTCCCCCGGATATGGCTCGTTACTCTCCGGAATCTCCGAATCTATCGAAAAGAAGCAATATGCGAATAAGAGCCAAATAAACATGCACATGCAAAATGATCAATAAATTATGAAATAATTACAGTGGGTAGATCATATTTTAACTTGAATTTAGGTGAAAGAATCACCAGATTATCACTTATGGTTTGGGAGATATGAAAATGACAAGCTCTCAGGTGCTGAAAATGGCAGTTCTGCAAATAATTAAGTCTACTTTAGAGCATTACAAGCAACTTGCAACTCAAACCAAGTTTTTACAAGTATGATTATTTTTAGTGGGAAGTACATCATTCACAGGTCCTATGAAAAATTATTTCACAGCTATATGTGTTGCCATTATTTATATATGGGTTTTACAAGTTAAAAACATAGGAATGCTAAATAAACTCCTAAACATGATTTAAGAGGTATTTTTGTCAAAAACAACACCACAACAGCAAAGAGTACTAAAATATAAGCTCAACAAAAATGGTTTCACAATTTTAGCTTTTACCAACAATTTCTTACGAATTTATTAAGAGCTAGACCACGCAAGGGATACATATAGCTATTTATATTTTTACTGGGAAAATCAGTACAAAAGTTGGTCATTTTTATTTTACAAACATTGAAGAGCTCTGTTTATGAATCTATAGGAATTTGGTTCACTGAATTCGGAGTTTTATATGGATTAGTTACGGATTTTTAAAGTTCATACCTCTTTCAGCTCAAAAGCTATCTCAGAAATCGATTTCTATTTTCACTCCCCTTTTCTCCAACTTCCACCGGACTTCGCTCACATGGCAGCAACCTGGACGTAGGGTCGTGCGATGCTAAGGCCTCGGGCTGATGGCAAGAGACGGAGCAAGGCCTCGGGCTGATGTCAAGAGACGTTGCCTAGGGCTGCTTCAACCGAAATCAAAAGAGATGAACTCGGGGTGAGTTGCAGCCACCTTCTAGCTGCAGCAATGGAGTGGACAACCTATAGAACGTTGCTATAGATGTTCAACATGGAGGGAATTCAAAAGAGGCACCATGGATGAAAAGGAAGCTCACCAAATGGAGGAAAACAAAATACTGCTGCTGCTGCCCTGCAGGCTGAAACCACCACTCTCTTATTCCATCTCGATCTCTCTCAACTCTCCATGCATGTGCAAGATGTTGGGATGGATGGAAAGCTTGGATGATGGGGATTGTTGTGGTCTAACATGCAGGGATTGATCTTGGGCTATTGGATGGGATTTGGGGAGAAGTGAGATGATAGCTCAGCTTGAGGAAGAAAAGAAAGAACAAGCAGTGAAGATGAAAAGGTAGGAAGAAGAAGGGGTTTTCTCTGCCCCCCCCCTTAAGTCCTGAGGTGAGAGCACGCCCATGGGTGTGTTGTGGGGCTAAGGAGGCACCCAAGGTCAGTGACAAATGGGCCCAAGTCGTGGTTGTCTATGAGGGTGAGACAGGTGGGTGAAAAACTGAGTATAGATTCATTCTTGCGATTTCCAGGATTTATTTTCTTTCCCTCTCTTGGTAAATCCAATTTGACTAGGTAACACTTGTTCAACAATTCAGGAATTTGGTGTGGTGATAGGTGTTGGTTTATAGGTTCCATTTTTCAAGGTTTCACACATAAATTCCAAGTATTTTAAATCTGGTGAAAAGATGAAATTTGTTAGACTGAAAGTTGGTTTTAATTTTTAGGAGGCCAAAACAGAGAGTAAAAATTCCACAAAATTTATATTTAGTGATGACAAATAAACTAATATTTTAATAAAACATTAAACATGTATACTTCTGTTCAAGCTATTGCTCAAATAGAAGTGGTTCCAATTTTGCCGATTAGAGTTAATTTTGTTATCGCATATGATCAAATTGCAATATAGTAAATATGAAATCTAAAGGACAACAAATGCACTTCTAAATACCTAGTTATGAGCCTAGGGCTGTTACATTGAAAATTCCAAATATCCAAATCATGTTTTTAAACTATCTAAGGCTTTGTATGGTTTAAAACAAGCACCTAGAGCATGGTATGATAGGTTGAAATACTTCCTTCTTGAAAAGGATTTTTCCATGGGAAAGGTACACAAATTCTTAAGCAAGGCAATGATCAATTATTTGTTCAGATTTATGTGGATGACATCATTTTTGGTTATTCATCTCATGCTTTGGTGTCTCAGTTTTCAGAAACTATAAGTAGTGAATTTGAGATGAGTATGATGGGTAAATTGACTTCCTTTTTGGGATTACAAATCAAACAAACAAAAGAAGGTATATTTGTTCATCAAAGTAAGTATACGAATGATCTTCTATGTCGTTTGGAGAATTGCAAACCCATCATGAAACCCATGGGAGCTACATCTACACTTGATCCTGATGAGGAAGGTGAGCCAGTTAATCAAAAGGAGTATAGGAGTATGATTGGTTCACTTTTGTATCTTGCTGCTTCAAGACCGGATATACAATTTGCTGTATGTTTATGTGCACGGTTTCAAGCTTCCTCACGTGCTTCACATCTTCAAGCAATTAAGCGAATTTTCAGGTATGTTCATAGCACTAAAGACTTTGGTATATGATTATTAGCATCATCATGTATTAGCTTAAGAGCTTTTTCTGATGTTGATTTTGGAAGATGTAGACTTGATAGGAAAAGTACTTCTGGTGCTTGTTTCTTTTTGGGTAATTCACTTGTTGCTTGGTCATCAAGAAAACAATCCTCTGTAGCACAATCAACTGCTGAATCTGAGTATGTGGCTGCTGCTAGTTGTTGTTCTCAAATACTTTGGATAATAGCTACACTTAAGGATTATTGTGTTATTTTGGAAAATGTTCCCTTTTCTATGATAACACAAGTGCCATTTGTATTGCTAAGAACCCAGTATAGCACTCTAGGACAAAACATATTGATATTAGATTTCACTTTCTTAGAGATCAGCTGAAAAAGGAAATGTGGCACTTCATTATGTGGATACTGAACATCAATTGACAGATATTTTCACAAAACCTTTGAATTCTTCTCGTTTTGCTTATCTTAGGGGATCTTAGGGGAGAACTTAGGGTTATTCATCCAATGAGGTTGTTTTGAGAAGGAGCTTTAACTCTTTGTAACATATTTTATTATTGGTATGTTTTTATTTAAAATTAAAAAAATAAAAAATTATTGATAAAATAATGAGCACTACATATGATTCGCATGTATTATTTACAGCCATGTTTATGTCATAAGGTATGAGTGCTTTCATATTTCTATATGTGTGATGTTGGTCTTTGCATGACTAGCTAAATGGAATAACAACTTAAACTAAATCTTGACATGATTGAACTTTCTTATCTATTTTGATCCTATTTTAAATGTGCTAATATGCTATGAGAAATATGAGAAAGATCAAAATTATGTGCTATAAAATTGTGAGAAAGATCAAGGAAATATGCATTGTCGCACTTATTCTTAACGAGATTGCTTACTATTGCACTTTGGTATGAATTTGAAAGAAGTTGTGTATGACCGAAACTTGGTTCTTAAGCTTGCAATTGTCGAAAGACATAGGCTTGAACGGGTTGAAAAGTAAGGCTGATGGTGCATATAATTCCTTACAATTTATATCATGATTGAAATCAATCAAGTTCTCAATTTTTTTAAAAAAATAAGGCACTAATGAAGTGCATCCATCTTAATGCTTGCAAGTTTTGAAATAGTTGAGAAAGGAATATCATGTCTTGCAATAAATTATTAATTGCATTTGATTTTTAGTTATGCTAGATTTACATTGCATGTGTATGGATGTGAGAGTGCAAATTACTTTTAGCATGGCATGTGTGAGCTTGCTTACATTGATGATTTGTGGTGCTCATAATAAAAATTGGTACAAAATTGAAAAATTTTCTCTTTTGTGTTCTTGATGAACTTATTGTCAAAAAGGGGGAGAGTTTTATATACAGTTTTTGATGATCTTTTGATGATCTTTTCACGATCTTTTTATTTTGTTTTCCGTTTTCCTTTAAAAAGGACTTTTGCGATGGTAAATGCCAATGTTCAGTGTTTATATATGTTGTTGCCAATGTTTTCATCAATGGGAAAATTGTAAAATCATGTGCTGAAAAATTAACTTATCTTGTGATTTATGGACTTGGCATTGAAAAGTGTGATGAGCGTGTGTACGACTGACGTGGGTCAAGTTACGAATATCTGTGCCCAAAAACGGTGTGTTTGGTCTATTTGTGTGTAAGTACTTAGGGTCAACCTTGGTCAGCGGCGGGATCGGGACTAAACTCAGGAAGGAGTTTAGGTCCAGAACGGTTAAGGATGCCGGGTGATAAGGTGGGACACAAGGTGATACACGGTGGATAAAAACCGTGTGAGAAGATATTCAGAACGAGCTTCACAAGACAGTGTATAAACGCCGAAAAAATTAAAAAAAAAAGAGTACAAGACATGGTGCTACAGTACCACATGGTACTGTAGCACGCCGGCAGACGGCCAGGCAAGGCAACGAGAGATGGCCCAGATGGCCCACGAAGGGGTTTTGGTTCTATAAATAGTGACTCTCTGTTAATTTTTGGAGATTTTTTTAGGGTTTCTAGAGAGCGAATTTATCGTGAAGAAATCTTTTGGATGTTTTGGAGAAACATCTTGTAAGCATAATCTTGGTAATAAAGGTAAAGTTTATAGAAGATTAGTACAGTAATTAATCCCTCTTTCTCGTTCATCTTTGTACATGCCTAGCGATCGATTTTAGATTGATTTGTTTTTTCTAAGATTTAGGTTGGTTTCTTTGATCCGAAATCTTGCTAGGGTGTTTTTCTAGTGTTCTGGAAAGTTTGGTTGGTTAATTATTTTTGGATCTTGTTTAATCAATTAATTAGGGCTTAATTAATTTCCGTCAACCTTCTGTTCAGTAATTTTGTTTCATTAATATCTTGATATTCAGAAGTCCGATTGATGTGATTCCAGTTGGGTTTGTTTGCAATCTAGTTTATTCTGACAAATTTTCAGGTCAATCGGAGTTACGAATCTACGGCTACAATTTGTTTAGTGACGAAACAGTGTTCTGTTCAGATTCTGAAAACGCGGTTTTTCAGGTTTTGTGATTAGGGGAAAGTGTTAAATTTTATTTTTTAACTTACGCAATCATTCACCCCCCTCTAATTGCCTATCTTAATGTGAGTCGATCCTATACTATATTTCCAACATATGCTAGAGAAGGAAGAAATTACAAGATTGGTTGGCATTAGTACAAATATGATTAAAGAACTGGACAACCTTTGCTAATGGAACTTTTTGTGTTGTACCATGGTTGAACATATGTGAATTGAAAGAATTGAAAGAATTGAAAGAAGACTTACTTCTTATGCCATCTACTTACCCTATGGTAGTTGACTTACTCTAGTAAACTCAGTCCTTTTAGCCCTGCCAACTTTTTACATGTGTACATTTAAGCTGCCAATGGAGGTTATTGAACAAATTGACAAATACAGACGTCATTGTGTGTGGAGAGGGTCGGATTTGGACAATCATGGACCACCTTTAGTGGCACGGGACAAAGTTTGCACACCAAAACAGAATGGAGGTCTTGGAGTGCTTAATCTCTATGCTCATAACAATGCTATGCTCCTTAAGAATTTGCACAAATTCTATTATCATCTTGATGTCCCATGGGTAAATCTACTTTGGTACTTATATTACAGAAATCAGCCTCTTTACACATTTACAAAAGGCTTTTTTTAGTGGAGCGATAACATGAAGCTGATTGATTTCTATAAATCAGTTGCAATGGGAGAGCCACACAATAGGCAATCTATTTTTCTCTGGAAAAGACAAATGGAATAATAATTTTCTCACAGAAGCAATGCCACAACTTTTCTAATACACATCCAAGCCAAATACAACAATCTCACAAGCAATTACTTTAGATGATCTCAGTCAATTGTTTGATCTACCTCTCAGTTGAAGCACATGCTCAATTTCTAGACCTACATAATCTGCTAGGTGATTTGATCCTAACAGAAGATAAAGATACATAGAAGTACATATGGAATTCAGCAAACTTCTCTTCAATAAAAGCATATAGGTGCTTCATGGGTAACATTACCATCCCTCCTCCTTTTAACTAGCTTTGGTGAAGCTGCTCACAACCAAAGCATTAGATCCTCTTTTGGTTGCTCCTGAGAGAACGTCTGAACACAAGGAACCTCTTCCGAAGAAAGAAGTTTGAAAGGCCAGATTACAATTGTGTCACGTGCACCCTGAACCAAGAAGAGACACTTCAACATCTCTTCTTTACCTGTCCATTTGCAAAGAATTGCTGGAATTTTCTTTGTCCAACCAGAAGCCAAAATGTCTCGGTACAAGAAGCTATTGAAGATATGAAAAACAAGTTACAAGTTCCATTCTATATGAAGATAATAATCACAATGGCTTGGAGTATTTGGAGAACAAGAAACAACACGATTTTCAGAGGCATACATCCTCATTTTACACTCTACCAGTCTTTATTTAGTAAAGAGTTATCCATGGTTATCCATCGAGCAAAAGAACGTTTTCATCCTCTCATTACACAATGGCTAGAAAATCAGTAATTATGAGCTTGTACATATCGTAACTATTATACTTTATCTTTTAATATATACACTGTAGGAATCTTTCCTACAGTATTATTCCTAAGAAAAACATATGTGAATCACATCTCAGCCTAACGGTCTACTGTTTATGGCTCAATGTCGAAGGAAAAGAGAAAATGTTGCTTAGGTGTCGTTGTTAGTGTGTGAACTCAGAATTTCAACGAGACCACATAATTTTACTTATTCTGTTGGAACTTCATTGAAATTGAGCTCGTGGCACAGTTGTATTACTCACTGTTGTACGTATCCTGCTAGTACGTATATGGATAGTCATGCCAATGAATTATATATGCAGATATAGAAAAATTAAATGAATTCGGTTCATCAAGCAAAGAACCGTTTTTATATGTGGGCCGGCCGTCTGATTCATCTGTTTCAGTTCCGCTACTGGCCCATCTCTGCATGACAGGGGAAGTCTCAGAGCTTGTTTTGAATAATTAGTCCATTTCTAATGAAATTCCTTCAAAAATCATCCATTCGAAAGGAAGCCTCCTACCGGCAGAGTTGGGGCCATTTAATTTGGTCTGTAGGGACACAATATCATTCCTAAAAAGGACAAACAAATCACTCTATTCGATTGAAATATAGGATGTTTCCTCTTTTTTTTTGAAAAAAATTCAAATGGAAACGGATTCTGTGGTCAAAGAAGTACATTTGTGTAAATATGTCCCATTCCATTGTTTTTTCCCGCTAGCAGTAAACCTACTTTTTTATTCGATTACATAGACATGCATGAGCACAAAACAGCACCAGGTAAACGTATTAAAAACACTTCACAATGGTATGTCGAACTGAAATGTTCATTGTTGGGGGCAAGGAGTCCACCTCACGAAAAATTTTTGGCGGAGAATGAAATTTAGCGGAACTTACGTGCCGTCTGTAATGAGGTGGCTGTGTATTACACTTGTGGCTGCACAGTCTACATTCGAGATGTCGCCCCCATTCCAGATCCCTCCCATTCAGAACAACAAAGCTTCTGCGCAAACTTGTTGATTCTTCCTCTCTGTGTGTTGTGACACGAAAGCAACACCGGTCCTCTCTCATGCTAGCAGTGCAAAGACATAGCTGGTATATATGATAATAAGAGAGAAGCCACGGTATGCAAGCGTCAATGAAGACTGTCGATTGATCGTATCGGTTAGTTGCCGATGCAAATAGGGATGGAGATAAATTTCACCTTTATATTCCCTAATAAAAAACTAAGAGACAAAATTAGAGATAAGGTGTTATCATGATCGGTGATAACAAACTTAGAGTCTTATTTAGGATAACCCCAAGTCCAATCAGCGCACATATAAGAGGGAGAGGCACTAGGTAGAGAAGATGCCCTAAGCCTTATCGCTAAAACCCAAAACCTAAATGCCTGATCCATTTAATTGCTACAAGGGGTTCATGTAGCTTTACCCGTCTAGTATCCCTGTCAACTAGAAGGACGTCGACACCCTGCATCATGCTAGCAACCAGAAACAAGCGATCCTACTATTTTCTCTACGGTACAACCATAAAAGTAAAAGCACAAGCATAGAAGAAGGAGAAAACAACTTTAATGGCTTCAATTCACACCGGCTAGTACACCAAATTCCGCATTTGATCTGAATTGGTGATCATGTGTTTAGGCTAAGCCATTAGATCCTGAGATTGGAACCTTGCACGTACTGAATTGGTCCAAGTACCTCTACGGTGGTTTCTACTGGTGGTATTGTACTACCAATATATTACAAGTAGAAGTGATTTCGATTATTCATTTATAAGTTCTACTACCAATGAAAAAAATATTTTACAATAGTAGTTGGGGTGTTAGTATAAATAGGTACCATCCATTAGATTAAAAAAGATAAACGGTCATTTCTACTGCCGGTAGATACCATGGTAAACCATTTCAATTGGTATTTCTATGTCCTTGTGGTTGGTTGAACCTTTTGTCTTCAACATTGATTGGTTTTATGGTATTCTATGTGGTAGGGATGGTGGTAATAACGTGAAAAACAAAATCTAGTTTTAATGTAAAACTTGTATTAAAATCTCAAAATAACACAATTGATCTCTAGGGATACTTAGATGTACCATACCATTCTTTCTTCTTCGGTAGATGAAATGCAGTAATGCGTTCCACCTTTTCCTTTTTGTTGCCGCTTTCCTTTCTCTCTAGTCTGATCGAGATCACGGTGAGCAACATGACACTCGTATCTCCTTCCTTCCCCTAATTAAACCTAGTAAAAAACCCCTTGTCCATCTCCATTGTCCCATCCAAAAACCCAAAAATCTTGGGAGAGGATGGAAAGGGGAAAGCATGACCATACAGGTTGTAGTTGTACGTTACAAGGCTGCAATGTGCCCAAACATGGAGCTTAGGAAAGGATGCTGTAGAATTTGGATGCATGCAGAAAAAGACAGATGGCCGGCGGTGACGCGTAGGAAAGGATGCCGTAGAATGTTGGTTTTTGCAATTGTTTACTCCAATTTGCTTGTACCAGCCTTACTCGTAAATCTAACAGACGGATGAAGGTGGTACAGGACGCTGCTTGCCTGTGCTCCGCGTGCATGCTCCATGCACACAGGCCTGTCGATTGGCAGGGGTGAGGTGCACGATGGCACACAGCCTCCAAAACTAAAATTTTTATGTTTCAATTTCAGGTATTACATTTCAACATATTTTGGGATCTCTAACTCCATTTTTAAAAGCTCTCCTCTTCTGACTCTACGGTTTAAGTTAGAACGAAATTATTTTCTTCGATTCTAGCAGGTGTTGGATAATAACCATCATGATCTCAAAGAATTGTAACTTATGTTGATGACGTGAACGCGTATTCTAAGGACTAAACTATTCATTTTTTTCTGCATTGTAAAGGAAACCAAATCACAACATTAGTACGCATTTCTTATACCTAAGGCCGTTTAGCACTGGACCCAAATTCTCATGTACGGCCCTACATGCACACTTGACAGCCCTGCAAGTCCTTGAGTGCAGAGAATCCACAGCTCTCTCATTTTTTTAGAAAATAAATTAAAACTTGGCCTGCTTATCCAAACCAGAAAATATACATGACCAAAAGTTAATACAAGAGTACTTACTCCCATAAACCTCATAGAGGCGGCATCTAATGTTGTGAGCCTAACACGAAACCATTGTGACGGCTGCCTCCGACGTAGCGAGCAAACCTCGGCCACGCGCATGGGCCTTGCTGTAGCGGCGCTGCGATTCCCAAGAAGATGCTGCACCAGGTGAGCGAGGGCAGAACCACAGCGCTAGTCTTCATGTGGTGGAAGCAGCGGCCATTACACACAATGAGCAGCATCTAGCTTGTGAACATATGTCATGTCTGGTTATTCCAGCTATCACTTGCCGTTGTCATCCTGAGGAGGTTGCGCAGTGCATGCATGGATGCCGCAACATTTACCAGCCGCAGTAAAGGTGACAGAGAAAACACACTGATGACTGTGTTCTTCACACCATTGGCACTGCCTAGGCAGTTTGCTTGCGACCACACCATTCCCAATACCTACCGTTCCTACATTTTAAAAAGAGAATACCATTCTTTTTTAAAGAGATATATCACTACCTTTGTCTGCCTTTTTGTTGTGTTTTGCGTCATGTCAATTTCTATAAGAAAATGGATCTTGGAATTAAGCGAGGGGAGAAGTATGGCAATTGTGATGGTACATCTCTTGATCAGTGGCGTTTGAAAGCTGTACTAATTTCTTATGGATGCCATGTCTGCGACGACGGCCAGCTGCATTGGACATGTAGGTGGTCACCATACATATATACTTTTGCTATATCATACGGAGTACTAATGCATAATTAGAATTTTGTTCAGGTTTGATCTGTTTCGAACTTCATTGCAGAAGAACAATGCACTGCATTTTGTATGCTGGCCATATCATTTTTGAAACATAAATTAAAGTTGTGTCGATGTTCTGTATCGATAATAAAAATGTAGGGGCTATACATTAGACCTAAAACTAGATGGATTCGAAAGAAAAAAAAATATTTAGACAGGTTCAGTCCTCAGCAAGAGATAATACCCTACTCCTGTTTGAGGTGGAATACTTTCACTTGTATATGAGTTGTTTCTCTGAGAGAACTCCTTGCTCGCTTTATATAGGTCGAGTGGCAATGGTTACAAGGTAGAAAACCCAGACAAATACAGCCTAGGGTTCCCTTGTATATACATAGAGTATTCGATTAAGACTTTTTCCTTTTTCTTGTCGTACAAGGTAACATGGAACCAAGTTCTATTCTATATCTAATTATATGGGCTAACCCATCTCCTATTCGAGTGGCCGTATTTGTTTCCTGTAAGAGTACTCAGGGCCCATAGTCTCCATAGTAGCTTGTAAGACCTTAATAGTGAAGTCAATGCTTGCCAATGAGTGCTCCTCCGCCATGACAAAGAAATTTCCGAGTGCTTCTTTCCTAAGTACTCGCTTTCCGAGTGCCTTTCTTCCTGAGTCCTGCTTCTGTTAGCTAGAAACAAGGCTACAAAGAGCTTCATAAAAATATTGGATAGCGTACACCGAGTAGGTACGCATATTAGGCATAACCCCCGACTCTATGCTTAGTTGTGAAGCAACACAATTAAACGTAGATTCAAAGTCTGTAACTTACAAGATAATAAATAGTGTACGCCGAATAGATACACCCATTAGATGTAGCCCTGACTCTATACTTAGTTATGAAGCAAATAAACATAAAGTCAAAAAATTTTAACCTTGAAGTCATTTCCGAGTGGTAGTTACTCAAAAACTAATTCTTCAGTCAATTACGACTAGAAATTTACTTATGGCAATTAGGCTGAATTTATAAGCATTTAATCAATTTGGACTTAAGTTCAATTCTTGGTGAGGTGTACTTGAATGATATCTGTATCCCAATTTTATTAAAGACCAACTGTCGATTCTTATAAGGATATGTTCTCAATACCTTAAAATAAATCAAGATATCCAAGTGCATTATACCCAACTGTTGGCTTAATATAAAGCGTATATAATTATTTAATCATAATCTTATCTAACAGCATATACATCATGATTTTATCGTGACCAGCAGGCGGCCTAATAAAATGTGCCATTTAAGAAACCCTTTTATTACATATGTCGGTGAGAAAACACCTATAGTAGGAATCCGAAGGGACTCCTTTGTGAGTTTGGCTAAGGGATTGAATGTACTCGATTTATCGTAGGTAGCTGATAGAGTAAATGAGATAAAAAGAATTATACATGTTTAAGCCATCCGGAGCAGTTGTGCTGCCGCCGTGCGTGCTAACCTACTGCAGCTGTGGGTTGCAGCAGCAGCCAATGACCACAGAGAAGGGCGAGGAGAAGCACCAGAAAGAGAAGGAAGAGACAGAACCGGAGAAAAAGGAGAAATTGAGGGATTTTAGTGATTTCTCAAATTCGTGGGATTTGTCATAAATTTGAGTTCTCCTCTGCAAAGGGTTACTACTCTTAGTCCCTAGAAGTTTCAAGTTTCAATTTTTAAGTAGGAATCGATTGAATTGTCGGTTGTGAAAAATTTAATTTCTGGATCATAGGCTGAGACTGTTATTTCAAATCTAGAACTAATCCGTAGGTATTCAGGTCATGTGGTCTAAACAAAAGTTTTAGGCCTTGTCTTTATCTTTCTAACACCGCTGGTTTCGTTCAATTCTGATAAACAGTTTAGGAGAAACACTAAGAACAGTTTTGCTGACTGGGTCCAAATTCTGGACAGCAATTTGTTTTCTTTAATCTAGGCCTGATAGAAGCATAATATGGTTTTCCGGTCAAATTGAAAGTTGTAGATAATTTTCTTGAGATGTTCGAAGTGTTATTATTTGCTACTTTTCATTAGGTGCTTTGCGAGTTATGCATGAAACAGTAAAAGGACCGGTATATATAGTTTAATATGGGTCTATAGAAAAATAGAAATTATGTGTTTTGGTGTTTGTAAATGTAGATAAGAAAAAGTGATCAAGAAAGAAAAAAATTCAACTGTTATTGATATGTAAGAAGAACATCCGAACAACTAATACTAGAATTTAAATATCAAAGAATAGAGTCTCCACCTGAGATTCAAAAAGCACAACACGTTCAATTATAGCAAAGAGCAGCACTATAAATATGTACCACATATAATATCATGTCATCCATAATTAATAGCAATACATTTTTTTATTTTCTTGTCATCCATTGTCTGCCTTATCCTAGATTCCCGTTCTTTTATCTGAGTTGATGCACAAAATACAGTCAAGAGCAGAGCTCCTCTGCTTTTGATGTCTAGTACAACTAGGGGTGGTAATGTGCCAACAAGGCCTATAGGTTCTTTTGACAATCTAACTCAATCTTTTTATATTTTTAGCTAAAAAACTATATAAAATTTAGCCCACTCTTTATTGGGCCCATTCCTTAAATTGTATAAGCCAAAAAGTTAGGCCCATTACCACCCTAAATACAACTGCATTAGATCTGTGTATAGTATAATAGCTTTTGTAAGATAAACATCTGTTCTATTAATTGTTGGTGTGATTAAGGGTTTTTTGAATTAACTATGACAAAAGACAAAGTAAAATGGTATATTGGAGTGAATTACTCCTACACTCTCCGTTCTAAGTATTTTTTGGTTTTGTCTAAAGTCAAACTATTTAAGTTTGATCAAGTTTTTAGGAAAGATAAAAATATTTTCAACACCAATCAAATATATTACAAAATGTATTCAATGCTAGGTTGAACAAAATTAAAACGGAGTTGCAAAGTTCTTCCGAAATGAAGTTTTGGAAAATCCCAAGTCACAGGCTAACTTGATCATGGACCATGGGCTCGCCTTCTTTTGGATTCTGATGGCTGTTACGATCTTCGACCACTACTCCTCGATTGACACAGCTTGTGCATCTTGCAAGATGCATGCCAACGTATAGCCAAGCTAACCTTGGTCCAAATCCTTGTTGACATCCGGCAGTGTGCTAAGTGGTGCCCAACTGAAAGGACATAAATGCTCATTTGGACATCCTGAGCCGTGGTTATCTAGTTCCAGGTGCTAGTGTGACCAACTTTCTTGAAATAAGCAAACGGAAGCATCATGCCCAATTCTGGGTGTACGTAGATGCAGGGGATTCCATTGATGATAGTTAGGGGGTGTTTGGAACGGCTTAAAACTTTCTAGCTTATATCTTGGTTTCTGTTAGCACGTTTTCTAAAACGTATAATGATGTATTTTTTAAAAAACTTTCTATATAAAAGTATCTTTAAAAAATCAATAGATCCATTTTTAAAGTTTATAATAGTTAATACTTAATTAATCACACGCTAATGATATTTCTTATTTTACGTGTGATTTATAAAAAAAACACATTCGAACAGCACCTTAGTTACCTATGATACAAGCCATGGTTCCAATTTGAGCCTGGACTCTTGTTCTTGATTCCTTCCATTCCCACTGAAATAATATTTATTATCATGCCCCTTAACACGTTTTGTTCTCTATGTGTGTTGCACAGCTAGCGATGCGAAGTATATTTGTAGTACTTGTGTTGAATAGAAGCTCCATGTATCAATTATTGATTGTTCATAAAAAGGTGCATGCAAGGATGGTGTGATGCAGTATGCATGTGCTCCCTGGAGCTATGCTATCCTCCATATAATAACTGTCAGAACTGTAATGTGCTCCTTAGGGCACCCACAAGGGTGGGTCGACTCATCAATGCCACGTACACCCGTGCCAGTATATAGTCGAGTTAATCTTCAGCGGTGTCCGACTCTTTCTGTGGGCCAAACGAATAAAAAAATATATCGCTCTCATGAGCCAGGCACTCACGCGAGGACCTGGAGCTTTCCGTCCCCTTCCTCGTGCTTTCTTCTTTCCGCATCCTTTCTTCACGAGAATGCACACACGGCGCATCTAGATTTGGATCCGCATGCATCCTCCTCACCTCCCTGCATCGCCTCCTCCTCTACCCTCTGCGCTCGTTGGGCCTCTATCTACAGCGGCCGGTCACCTGCCGAGGCGTGGGGGACCTGTCTTCGGCGGCACGACGAGGCACGGTCTCCAAGTAGGGTGCAGGCGGAGGGGTGCTTCAAGTAGCGGCTGCCGGCTGGTTGTCGCGGTCGGTTGCGTAGATGGAGGCCGGGCCTCCACCCTGCGGCTGGCGCAGGAGGCTGCTTTAGCTCGTTTGCGTCGAGGTGAGCTACTTCCTCGATCTGTTAGCGGATGGACGTCGGGAGCAGAGCACTCGGAGCAAATTTGGGTCCGAGTGGTAGGGATAATCCGGGCTTTTGTGCATGCTCGTAGAGGATTTGGTGTAGGCCGATGCACATCTGGTGTGTGGAGTTGATTTGTGCATGGTCGTAGGGATAATTTGATATTCTGGTAGGTTTAATTTATACATCTTAGAATATTTGTTTCTTTTTCAAAACGTTTGATCTGATCTAATGTTGGCTATGGGAAAAAAATGGATAATGGAAACTAAATGGAACAGTACAATTTATTTTGCATCTAGCTATTACAATCATTGAATTGCTGAAACTAAATGCGTACACTATGATTGAAAGACTAAATTGGGTATTACAAAAAAAAACACCATAGAAACATGTCCTATACGAACATAGATTATTCTAAGACAGACTAATCAGTATCCTGATCTTGATTACTTCCATATCTTTGCCATATATATTCTGTCAAGTCAGCCTTCAGGCGACGATGCATAGACCTGTCATGAATAGCTGTGTTTATCTCAAGCATCGCAGCAAACTCGTTAATTGGCCCATGACGATAATTGACCAAGGCAGTAGAGTTTGTTTGATCATAGCTGTGATCATTGCGAGCCCCATAAGAATCCCGTTCATCCTCTACGATCATGTTGTGCAATATAATACAAGCATACATGATCTGAGAAAGTGCTTCCCTAGTCCACATACGTGATGGGTTACATATAATAGCAAAATGAGCTTGTAAGACACCAAATGCGCATTCCACATCTTTTCTTACTTCTGCCTGTTTGATGGCAAAAAGTTTATCCTTCTCACTTAAAGGCTTAGGTAATGATTTCACAAATGTCGCCCACTCAGGATAAATTCCATCCGTTAGGTAGTAGCCCATGTTATACTCATTGCCATTAACCATAAACTGAACTTCTGGAGCTCTTCTTTGCAACGCTTCTGTGAATATTGTTGATTGCTTCAACAAATTAATATCATTGTTTGAGCCTGCAGTACCAAAAAAGGCATGCCATATCCAAAGGTCATGTGAAGCAATGGCTTCTAGCATGACGGTGACCTTTTTATAATCACCACGAGTGAATTGCCCCTTCCATGCCACTGGGCAATTCTTCCACTACCAATGCATACAATCAAGGCTTCCCAACATTTCCGGAAAACCTTAAGCTTCCCCCACTTGAAGCAATCTCTGAATGTCATCGATGTTAGGCCTTCTAAGGTATTTTTCAGCATTGTCGATGTTTTACACCGGCAATATAATTATGGGGCTACTCGGCGGATGGAAACTCGGTGGATTGCAAAGGAACACAGAGAGATTTTATACTAGTTCAAGCCCTCAATATGAGGTAATACCCTACCTCCAGTTTATATGTATTCCTTTGAGAAATTATGGTGGCGATTCTGATGAACCGCATGGCCGTGAGCTTATGAGTGCTCTTGCCCTCAGGGGGCACCCTGCCTCCCCTTATATACTGGGGGATAGGGGGTTACAAGGTAGGAGTCCCCGCCGGATTCCGACTAGGAGATCTCCCCTTAGAGATATAATGTACCCGGCTAGGACTGTATATTCCTTATTGTACAAGGCAAGGTCTGCCGAGGGTTACCATATCTCTAATTACAAGACTAGGCCCATCCTCTATCCGAGTGGCCCATAAGCTTGTCATGAGGTACCCGAGGCCCATGGCACCCACAGTAGCTCCTGAGACCTTCATAGTTGAGTCACAGCTGATGCCGAGTGCTCATCCTCCACGGTGAAGTCTTCCCGAGTGCATTGCCCCTGAGTACTCTTTGTTCGAGTGCGTCTTCTTCTCGAGTCCTGCTTCATGTCAGCTGGCAGCGAGGCTATGAAGGGCTTCATGTAGAAGTATGAATAGTGTGCGCCGAATAGGCGCACCTATTAGATGTAGCCCCCGACTTTGTGCTTAATTGTGAAGACAATTAAACATAAAGTCAAAGATCTTTAATCTATGTAGTCTTTCCCGAGTAGTATACTACTGGTATATGAGACTCTTCGGTATCATGTCAACCGGAATATGATTTATAGTCTTGCCGAGTAGGGAACTACTCGTATGTAGGACTCTTCGACTTCATGTCAGTCGGAATGTGTGTTTATAGTCTTGCCGAGTAGGATGCTACTCGTATATGGGACTCTTCAGCTTCATGTCAGCCGGAATAAGGGGTTTATAGTCTTTCCCGAGTGGCGTCCCACCCAGAAGTTAGACTCATCCGCGTCATGTCAGCGGGAAAAGAAGGTTTATAGTCTCTCCCGAGTAGTATACTACTCGAAAGTTAGACTCTTCAGCGTCATGTCGGCTGGAATAATGTCGCTCATGGCAACTGGTGGCCAAGCATGTAGGCCGAGTACCACTTTATGCAAATAAATCCATCTCGTGGTCAGGTGTACTCGAGAAAGATACCTGCATCTCCAATTTTAATGAAGACCAGCTTGTGATCCTTATAAGGATATACCCTCGAGACCTGGTGGGTAGAACAGATATCCAAACATATATTTTAGCAGTAAGGCTCTCATGAAGCATATCTGTTTACCTCATCGGTTCCTGTTAGTAGCACCAGCGCTATAATTTCAACTCAGCCTGCGGGCGGCCCACATGGAGCATGCTACTGTAGGAACTCATATCTTGGTGGCTGCTACTAAATAAGCCGGCCTGAGCCGACCTACCCAGCATAGCTCTATAGAAGTATCGTCCATCGCATGTCAGGATGAGTTTTTTGGTGTCGGTAACCGCAATCAGCCAGAGAAATCCTTATTCGCAAGCCTTTCCGATTTATGTTCTGGATGCAGCCTGGTTGCCACAGGTGCCCAAGCAGGTATGTTGTAGGATCTGCTTGCCCTCCTCAGGTGTGACGCAGTGCATGAGAACTCCGGATGCGCTTTGACGATGTAAGTCTTCTCTGACTTCAGGAGAGCCGAGCAGGGTACCCGAAACTTACATTAGCATAGGATTCGGCTAGCGACCCTCATGGGGCATACCCTACTCAACAGAGTTATAGCCAAGCGAGGTACCCGAACCTTGCATTAGCATAGGATTCGGCTAGCAACCCTCATGGGGCGTACCCAACCTGACAGAGTTGTGACCAAATAAGGTACCCGAACCTAGCATTAGCATAGGATTCGGCTGGCGACCCGCATGGGGCGTACCTCACCCAGCCGAGTGATATACGACCCCGACTAGTGCCGGAAGTCGGTTGTCAGCTCACATGGAGCGTAGCTGGGGAAGATGACGTCCCGACTGGCGCAAGTACTCAGTAAGTAGCCCTCATGGAGCATTTCGAGTGTATTTTGGCAGACTTGTCCAGCCCCCGAGCGTAGGAGATAGGCTCGCAGCCCTGAGTTCCTGTCACGCGTATCCGAAGTTGGGCCTGTAATATAAAGATATCGGATGAGTAGCATCTGATGATAAAAACAATCATCCGAATAAAATGTATTTTACAATATATGTAAATACATGTTCTTCCTCTTATTGATATTAATTTCCCCGAGTAGTTGACCCCTTACGTTTAAGCACTCTGCCCGACTAGTCATAGCCCCCTAGCGTCGGGAGTTGGCTCATGGCTCTTTCCTAGACACGCGTTTTGGGTGACTTGATTTCATCTTACATGGAGCAAAGTTTCACGGATCGGAATTTATGCTACTCAAGTACTTTTGCAATCATTTAAGAGCAAAAACAGAAAAAAGTGTAGCGCAACTTGTACACCTATTAGGTGTAAGTGGCTGCGGCATTGGCGAGGCCAAGTGAAGAAATCAGAAAGCGACTTAGCTGTTCGGTATTTGGGAGTGGGGATGCCATCCTTGAAATTAAGCTTGTGAGCCCCCGAGCATGTCACTTGTTGTTCTGATAATCTTCAGTTATTGAAGGTCGAAGACGATTGTGACCAACTGCCACAATGAAGCCGTCTGACTTGCGTTTACGATTCCCAGCTTTAGTCAGGACCGCGTCGTTGGTGCCCTCCCGCTTCTTCTGTCAGGATGCCTTTTTATCTTCAAGGGCCTCAGCAACAGCGTGGGCTGAGTCGGCGTATTTGTTCGCCATGTCGAATAGAGCCTTGACAGAGTTGGGAGGCTTCCAAGTGAATTTGTCGATGAACGAGGTGTCTTTGACTCCTTTTCGAAAGACGGTGATGACGACCTCGTCCTTGATGTTCGGGATTGAATTTTTCTTCTCAGAGAACCTCTTGATGAAGTCACGAAGAGACTCGTTCTTCCTTTGATGCAACTGATATAAGTCGTACTTGGAAGATGGCCTCTCGTATGTTCCCTGGAAGTTGGCGATGAAGCGTTCCCGGAGTTCTCCACAGGAGCCGATTGATTGCTTGGGAAGTCCTGTTAGCCATGTCCTCGCTGAGTCGGCTAAAGCGACTAGGAGGTAGTTAGCCATGACTTTATGATTTCCTCCAGCTGCTCGGATTGTTGTAGTATAGACCGTGAGCCAAGACTCAGGATTGGTCTTGCCGTCGTATTTTTCGATCCCGGTGGGCTTAAAGCCAGTCGGCCACAAGACGTCCTGTAGCTCCCGAGTGAAGGCTGGGATGCCTTTGTCTTCGTGAGGGCTCCGACTCCGATCTTGGCGATGTAGTCACTCATGGTGGAGGCCGAAACGCTCGTTCTCGTCTTCCAGTCGGTGTTGTTTGTCTTCCTCGTGTTCGCGGTGCCGAGCCTTGATGTCCTGCCGAAGATCACGCTGTAGTCGGCCTCGGAGATCCTGGTTGTCCCGACGGTCGCTTTGACGTTGCCGGTTGTTGTTAGGGTTGCCGAGTGACGTTTGGCGTGACTCCGTGTGCAGCCAACTAGAGCCAACCGCTCGACGTCGCTTTGAGGTGGATGAGACTGCCGCTAGGGAAGTTGACCGACTGGTCAGTATGAGGGTGTCGCCCGACTGTTGGTGCTGCTGACATGCAACAGTGGTAAGCATGGCTTTTATCCTTGCGATCGTCGGGGTGGCCTGGTGATCAGGCCCAAGCTGGACAGTGTCCAGTAGGGTTACGGCGGCCACGATGTTCTGTTGTGGCGTGACGAAGACGTCGTGGTCGCCGACTTTTGTTTGGAGGGCTTGTTGCTGAGCGGTTCGCCCAGCCCTGCGTAGGCCGTCGTTGCGGGTGTGCAGGCATCTTGCTTCTTCCTCCTGTTGTTCTCGCAATCGGCAGGCCTCCTCCTCTTGTTGCTCATGTAGTCGGCGTGATTCCTGAGTAGGAGAATAGCCTTTAGATGCCATGAAGATTTCTCGTGGCGGGGAGAATCCTACTGAACTGCTGTCCGACTTAGAGTCGGAATCCGACTAAGAGTCGTAGTCCGACTGTGAGTCGTAGTCGGAATAGTTGATGGGGGTGATTATAACCCTGACCTCCCTAGATCTGATCTCGGGCGGCTCTGGGCCGTATCCGAGTCGAACACCAGAGGATCGTGTTTGCCACGTCGGATGTTGTTTGAAGATATCCGCGGCGTCGCCGAGTCTGTTCGGGAGATTGACGATCTCTTCCCTTCTTAGCTCGATCTTGGCTGGCTCAAGGCCGAGTCCGAGTCGAACACCGGAGGAAAGAGTTGTCCCGGGACCCGGACAAGATGAAGATTGCCGCAGCAAGTGGACGAAGGTTGCCGCAGCAAGTCTCGTGTGGGCCGACTGGCACGGAGCCGGTTGGTTCCCTGGTAGATCGGATCGAGTCCGAGTCGGCCAAGGTGAAATTGCCGATCTGGTCGGCGACGAAGTCGAGGCTTCCAAATGAGATTGTATCTCTAGGGGAAAGTTTGCCGCCGTCGACTCCGATTGCTGGATCCATCGAGCTTGTAGATGTAGATCGCGCCAAATCCCCTACCTGGCGCGCCAACTGTCGATGTTTTACACCGGCAATATAATTATGGGGCTACTCGGCGGATGGAAACTCGGTGGATTGCAAAGGAACACAGAGAGATTTTATACTGGTTCAGGCCCTCAATATGAGGTAATACCCTACGTCCAGTTTATATGTATTCCTTTGAGGAATTATGGTGGCGATTTTGATGAACCGCATGGCCGTGAGCTTATGAGTGCTCTTGCCCTCAGGGGGCGCCCTGCCTCCCCTTATATACTGGGGGACAGGGGGTTACAAGGTAGGAGTCCCCGCCGGATTCCGACTAGGAGATCTCCCCTTAGAGATATAATGTACCCGGCTAGGACTGTATATTCCTTATTGTACAAGGCAAGGTCTGCCGAGGGTTACCATATCTCTAATTACAAGACTAGGCCCATCCTCTATCCGAGTGGCCCATAAGCTTGTCATGAGGTACTCGGGGCCCATGGCACCCACAAGCATATATGGCTATCACTCCTTCACAGAATTTATTCAAGCATTCAATGATTGTAGTTTCAGCAATTCTTAAATCTTCATCCCACATGTCTGCACAAGTTCCATAGGCCAACATCCACATAGCAACTGTGCACTTATGCAAAGGTGAGAAGCCTAACTTACCGGTAGCATCACTTCTTTGCTGAAAGTAAGGTGACCAATCACTGAGTGCTTGCACAATTTGGAGGAACAGATGGCATCTCATTCGATACCTCTGCCTAAACTGCTCATCAGTATAGACTAGTTTGGTGGAGAAGTAATCTCTAATCAACCGGTTGTGACCAACTTTACGATCTCTCACAATGTATCTTCGAGAAAGCCTTTGATGTTGACTCGATTCACCTCTCTGTTGCTTTTCTATTTGATCTGCAATTTGTGCTACAATCTAGTCTTCAATTGGATCATTGATAAATTCCCAAATGGCCTCAATAGGGGGAAGAGGGGGAAGAGCATGAGGGGGGCTAGATGACTCTTCAGAAGAGTTGAACTGGGAGTCTGAATCTGAATCCATTTGTGTGGCTGAATGTTGGTGTGGGTGGGGTGGGATGGGATGGGGGACTTCTGTCTACTAGAGGGAGCATTTAACTTTTATAGTGGTACATAGCACAACATCCAGTGCACAAAAAAATCCCAACGGCTAGTTTCACCAACAGCTAGTTTTTAACAACTACTTCTCAACAGCTAGTTTTTAACAGCTATTTCCCAACAACTGTTTCACAACTTTCTAGACAGTAAAAGCTAGGCTGAAACGTTCTATAAGGTCACTGTCTGAATAACAGAGATAAAGAAATACATTTCAGACAACATCTGCTACATTGATGCAAATAGTGCATCTAAGATACAATGACATTTACTAATCATTAGAAAGATACAATGGCACAATGCCATAACTAATCACTAGACAAGATACATTGATGTAACACAATCAGTGCATCTAAGATTGCATTAGAAAGATATATAGTGCATCTAAGATTCATTACTAATTAGTAGAAAGATACATTGGCACAATGCCATAACTACTAGGAAAGATACATAGTGCATCTAAGATTCATCTTCAGGGAATAATTCGTTAGTTAAGCATTTCAACAGAATGTCATGTCCAGCTTTTTGTTCAGCACTAAAATTTGTTGTATCAACAGTAACCAGCTTTATGTATTTATTTAATTTCTTGTTCTTGATCTTCTCTTTATCTGCTACAGCTTGCTTAGCAATGGCTTTAGCATGCTCACTTGTTGCTTCAGCCATTTTTTCAATTGCTTCTAATTTCTTCAGCTGAAAATCATTGAAAGAGTTCACTATATCACTTGACAGGTAGCCATCCGAGCAATGTGATGATACTTTCCCTTTTCCTTTTCTTTGTGCTTTAGCTGCCTTCTGTCTAATAGGGCGACAATTTACTGTAGCACTTGCTTCGTCTATATCTTGATTTGAAGAAAAAGTGTAAGCTCCACATGCATTTAACTTTGTCCTTTTATTCTCTGATAATGGATATACTCTACCCCATTTAGGTTGATCATTCACTTCTCTCCACCAATACTCCAATAGGAATGGCTTATGTGAATTTTCACTGCTGAAAACTTCATGAGCTCTCACCAATATCTGTTCATCTGATTCACCACTAGCATGTGCATTTTTTATTTTATTCCAACATTGATTGAACTTTATTACTATAGGTGCATACCTGTTCCAGTGATTTTTCAACACTGCCGCTGTCCTTCGCTGGTCTTTGGGTGAATGCTTTTTGTATTCTTTGGTGACATCTTTCCAATAGTGATCATATTTCTTGTCAACGCCTTGTACTGGATCATTGGAGTTGTTCATCCATACACGTACTAGCCTTAGGTTCTCCTCCTTACTCCACAATCTGCGCCCAGATTTTTGATTTTCTTCCTCTGGACTGCTCTCACTCTGCTCTTCATTGATAACAGGAACTCCATGTGTTGGCTGAGGAACAGAGATGGGAGAACCAGATTCATCACCATGTGAACCACTACCACCAATACCTCCAAACAAGGCACCTGAACCAACCGGAGATGATGGGTCACCGGCCATACCAAATCTGAAACTTCCTTGCTGGAATTGCCCCAAACCTTCATGGTAAGGAGTACCATAGTAGCTTGATGTGCCACGAAACTGCTGGTAGCCTAGTTGAACCCCCAGCCTAGTTGAACCCCCAAAAGGATTGAAATGATGTGGATAATGGGATTGTTGAATGGGTGCATGTGGTGGTGGTCGGAAATCATGATTGTATTGAGATGGAGGAAAACTTTGATACTGCTAGTTGTAGCCACTTTGTGGTCCTTGGAATTCTGGGCTTGAGGTTGAGGAGTTCAACAAGCTTCTGAAGCTACCAGTTGAAGATGGGTCCATGTTTGTTTTTTGTCAAGTGGATTGGAGATCTAATTTGTATATGCTTGTGTTTTGTGAAATGGGGAGGAGATCTGAGCACTTTCTCTACTGTTTGTTTCAAGAACTGGAGAGGAGGGAGCACTTGTATCTTTTGCTTGTATTTTGTGAAATGTTGATGAGAATTGTGTTGTTCCTATATAGATGAATGAAACAATTGCTACCTTGGCAA
The DNA here is from genome assembly GCA_003991445.1 of Oryza meyeriana var. granulata. Taxonomy (NCBI): domain Eukaryota; kingdom Viridiplantae; phylum Streptophyta; class Magnoliopsida; order Poales; family Poaceae; genus Oryza; species Oryza meyeriana. Next base: position 88,713 of record RYFJ01001857.1, on the reverse strand, counting down.
CGGTCGGGTGGTTGGTTGTTAAATTCACTGTGTAAAAATATTATTTTAATTGGTATGAATCGGCTCATGTTTGGTGGTCGGTTCCTGACGCACTGCATGCATCGGTTTACTCCAGTGGTCTTTGCATCGACTCGTGCCAATTAAAATAATCCCATGAGTAGCTTTAAAAGCACCACTAGAGAAGCCCTTAGAGCTATGCTATCCTGCATATAATAACTGTCAGAACTGAAATGACTCGAACAGAGTCTGTACATGTCATTGGTCTTATCATATATATACTCTCTCTAGTTTCATATTTTCTGTTGTTTTATACTTGTTCCTATTTAACAAGGAGTGGTTAATTAGGGTGTTTATTTTATGTTCTGCCCATACTAAATACCTTTGAACTAAGCATTTCTCTCACACTAGAAACCACGACAGGTGTGACTGTAAACTCGTGTAAAAAGTTCACTAATCTCCTAGCGACAGAAATTAATTCTTTTCCAACCCACAAAATACTTCAACGACAGGAAATATGAATGGAGGGAGTCACATATGATGGTATTTGGTTTGGGGATGCAAAACGTAGACAACAATGGTAAGGTTAATATGTCCAAGTGGGCCGTGCCCTGGCGGGTCGGCCTGGCACGGTGCTACAGTATGGCACGGGCACAGGCCAGGGGCAGTTGGATAGTCCGATCCGGGGATAGGCGGTCCGATCTGGGGACAGGGGGCAACGGTCCAATCGGGAGGGGGGAAGAGTCGGATGGTCCGATCCAGGGGCAACGGTCCTATCGGGGGGGAGGGGGGAGAGGGGAGGCAATGGTCCGATCCGGGGGCAGACGATCCGATCTGATCCGGGAGGGAGGGGCGGGGGCCAACGGTTCGATCAGGGGGGAGTCGGATGGTCCGATGCATGGGCGGACGGTCCGATCTGGTGGGACGGGGGGGGGGGGGGGGCAACGGTCGGATAGGTTAAGGTGGCCCAATTAGAGCCCGCCACATGTCCCAACAGTTACATAATGGCTAGATTTTGAAACTAGCCGTTGGAGGGCCAAAAGAATCTAAAAAAATACCAAAAAATCCAAAACAAATGTGAAATTTTTTTTTCTATAAATAGGGCAACCAGCAGGGACATGTTGGCTCATTCAAAACTCATAATCTCTCATCTTGCGCTCTCTTGTGGTCTAAATTTTTGATTTAGAAAAATTTTATCTAAAAATCAAAAATTTTCCACATTCTCATAACTGATAGCCGAAGTCTCTAGTGCTCCTGCAAGATAAAAAAATTCTAAATTTTGTTCTTTGTTCGTACGATTTTTTTGGTACTAATTTTCTCTATTTATATTTCACGATGAATCCGAATTACCCGACGTTCCAACTGAGCGATTTCGACCCAAGCTATGCGCCGATGTCGTAAGGAGATGACTCCAGGTCAGCTCCTACACCGCAAGGACAGCCGGAGGAGGTACATGCGGCTTCAGAAGGATCTAGAACTACGAGCAAGAGCGTATCGACGGCAACCGGCTCGAAGAGATAAAGAACTTTCTCCGCCTAGCAATATTTTGATGAGATCAAGCAGACCGGCGCGAATGGAAGGGAGGTAACTTATGCGAAATGTAGAATTTGTAAGACTAAACTCTCTAGAAAATCTTTCGGTAGAACAGGGCATTTGAGGCGGCATGCTAAGGCATGTGCGAAGAAACAAGATTACCAGCTACGATAGCAGCAACTGGTACTAAATTCTGATGGTACGGTACGTTCATGGGAGTATGATCCTCAGGTAGCACGAGATTCTCTTACCCGTTTAATTGCTAGACAGGATCTACCTCTAAAATTTGGTGTCTCCTGCATTTGAGACTTACATTAAAACTGCTCATAATTCTAGATTTCAAGCTGTTAGTAGACAGACCATAACCCGGGACTTGGTGAATGTTTACAGCCAAGGCCAGGATAGTATTAAACAATTATTTGTTACATGCATCTTTTCTATTAGTATCACATCTGATATTTGGAGTGGTAGGGCTAAGGAGGACTATATTAGTATAATTGCTTATTATGTTGATAATGACTAGGAATTAAAAAAGAATAATAGCTTTAAAATTAATTGATGTTTCACATACTACAGAAAATATTGCTGAACGAATTTCTAGAGTCTGTGAGGAATTTGGCCTCACAAATAAAATATTTGCAGTAACTCTAGATAATGCAGCTGCAAATTCCAGAGCAATGGAAATTCTGTCGCCTTTATTCAATGTTTATGCTGAATCATTTCTTTTACATCAACGCTGTGTATGCCATGTTATCAATCTTATAGTTAAATCTGATTTTAAGAGAGTAAGTGCATATCTCGATTCCATCTGTGAAGCCATAACATGGCTCAATGGTTCTAATCCTCGACTTGCGATCTTCAAGCGATTCTGCATTGCTTCGGACAAGCATCCACGTAAGTTCCAAATGGATGTGAACCATCGATGGAACTCGACTTATTTGATGTTGAGACATGTCTTGCCTTATAAGGATATACTAACTGTTTTTTTGCAGTCCAAAAATGTTGTTACCAGTGACGGGCAACCGCTACTGACAGAACAGTCTTGGCATGTTGTGGAAAGGTTTTATTACTTTTTTGAAACATTTATGATGCAACTGTTACTTTGTCTAGTGTTTACTATCCAAATGCTAATTTAATTTTGCTTAAGATTTTTGAGATTGTTACTTTATTAAGAGGATATGAAGATGACCAACTACTAGGACTTGCAGTATTTCACATGAAGCAGAAATATCTTAAATACTAGAGGGACATTCCATACTTGTATGCTTTTGCATTTATTCTTGATCCTAGAGGTAAAATGCGGGGGGTTTCTTAATATTTTGAATCTTATTGGGGATGCAATGAATATTGATCACACTAACTACTATTCTGATGCTAAAACTAAATTGTATAAAGTGTTTCGAAAGTATGAAACTAAGTTTCAGAGAGTTCCGTGCAAAAAGCCCTACCCGTCCCTGTACTAGGTAAGAAGAAATTGCAGTGGAGCTGAATTTGGGGTGGTTCCTCTTCTTCTTCAAACAACGGTGGTGGAAGTTCAGCCGCCGCAAGTCCTGCACACTCTTCGCATGAAGTCCTTGAGCTATCCTCCTACTTGGACAACGACTCCATCAACCAGGAAGATCTCAACGCTCTAGGGTGGTGGAACGATCACAAAACCCAATATCCCATGCTCTCAAAGCAAGCACAGGATGTGTTTACGGCGCCTGTGTCTATGGTATACTCCGTATCGGCCTTTAGTCTTTGCGGAAGAATTATTGAGGAGAGGAGAAAAAATCTCCGCAGCGAGGTGGTAGAAATGCTACTTGCGGTCAAAGACTAGGAGTTAGCCAAAAAACATGTCCAACACACCATGGAGAACCAAGATTTTGCTGCTCAGTTTAAAAATCTTTACCTAGAAAATGAGAAACTAGAGTAGTGTTTTTTATTTTTGAGTGTTGACCTTTAACTGTACTCTTTTTTCTTTGTTATGGTTTTCTTAAAATTGAGTTTTTACATGACAGAGTTTTTAATGGGGCAGGTGTGTAATAACAAATTTAATAAAGGTCATTGCTCATTTTTTCCCTATATCTATGTAGAAATTAAATTACATAATTATATATGTGTTACTATTTTGGTTGTTTAAAAAATATAAAAATTTTCTCCTCTAATATCATCAAAAAATACCCTCATATTTTTTTTAATTATCTTAAATAATTTTGAGCATTTTTTCCATTTTTTACCAGTCCTCTAATTTTTACAAAATTTTTAAGTCATTTTTTCATATATTTTTTTCAATTTTTCTTTTTTAAAAGTCACTTTAACTTACTTTTTCCTTTTTTTTCAATTTTTCTTTTTTTTACAGTGGGCGCTGTCCGCCAGCGGGGCCCACCTCCCACTGGTCCACGCCTCCACGCCGCACCCCCGCCCATTCAAATTTGAACGGCGGCAGGTGGGAGCAGTGAGGGGAGCTGACAGTCCGATCCGGGGGGTGGGAGTGGGATGGGAGGCCGGGAGGGGAGCGGACCGGGGTGGCCATGCTGTGGGCCACGTACCGCCGACGGGCCCATGCCGGCACAGCATGGCCCATGACCTTGGCGTGCCATGACTAGGCCGAGGGGCGGCACGCGGGCCGGCACGGCACAGCCCGCTACAGCACCCTTTACTTGTGTAAAGCTATTTGTAAAAATTATATCTTAAAATTTAATTTATCGTGTTATTCAAGTAGATAATCAATGGTTATAATCTTGTCAATAATCTATCTTAAATGGTGGTCCGCGGCCATAGGGAAAAACAAAGCCACCACCTTTTTATCTTTTAGAAATCACCTAGCTGCCCACCAGGCTATCAGCCAAAATATAGCTAGCATGCAAAAGAGAGTACACGGTTCTTCTCCAATGAAGTTTGCAACAGATCAAACCTGAAGAAAATTATAACTACGCATAGTATGATATTAGAAGTTAATTACGCAATTTTGACTACCAAAACTAGTTGGATTCTATCATGGTTGATGCGCAAATTAGTTGGAAGCAAATTTAGCTCCTAATCTTTCATTGTCTAGTATTCTACCGTTTCAGATTATAAGGCGTTTTAGCTTTTATCCTAATTTACACTTATCTAATTTGGTTAAAGTTAGATAAGTTTGACTCAAGTTAGATAAGTTTAACATAGCACAAAAGCTGAAAAGGCTTATAGTCTGAAACGAATGGAGTACAATGGTTTCTAATATAATAGAATATATGTCGTATGATGACCTTTGTTCGCTGAGCACATGTTCAAAATTAAACGTAAGTATGTAAACACTGAGAGTGTGAGGTTTTTCCCCAATGAACCAAGATTAAAGACAGACTAAAATGCTTTTTTTTTGTTGCAAAAACTGACTATTCATTGAAAGTGCAAAAAACTATCATCGAAGAAAATCCTCACGCCTGCCAGACACTATAACAAAACCTCTTCTTTGATCTTTGCAAGGAGCATTTGGTGGCATGATCACTGTTTGCACAGCTCTCAAGTCAAAGGCTTGTTTGATAGGGGATCACTGTCTCCCCATCTTTGGGATTCTTATGTCTGTTACAGCCTTTAACCATTATCGCATCCATAGTACAGTGGAGTTGTACCAATTGGTGCGTCTTTCACAATTCATTTGAACCAATGACTAAGCTAAACTTGCTCCAAATCCTTCTTGATAGCTGGCCGTACGTGGGTGCAAGGCAAACGGGGAAGAATGTTAATTTGGACATCATGAATCCTAGCTAGCTACTGCCAAGTGACGGTGAGGCCAACTCTTCTAAACTAAGCCAACCAAAACACCACACCCTAAAGTGGTTGTGCGTGGATGCAGGGAACACCATGGATGATAGTTACCAGTGGTACAGTCCTTGGTTCAGTCTCCTCGTTGGACTGTTATTCTTGATTCCTTCCATTCCCACTGAAATAATTTACAGTGCCCTATCCCCATGCACATTTTCTTCTCTATGTATGTTGCACAGCTAGTGAAGCGACGTCTATATAGTGCTTGTGTCGTATAAATGCTCCATATACTATATTGATTGTTCATAAAAGATGGAAAAACAAGGTTTGTGCGATGCAGCTTGTGCTCCCCTAGAGCCATGCTAAACCTCATAAGGTTGTCTCCTCTGCCGTAATCAGAATATCAGATTTACTACTAGCAGATAACTCAATCAGGACTATGTCCAAATAGAGATGAAAACAGAGCGAATAGTTTTTGTCCGCTCTGAAAAAAGAATACGGATATAATTCGAAGCGGATAATTATCGGATAATCCAGATACGAATATGAATACGGATAATTTTTTTCAGATACAAATACGAATATGGAAACGGAGTTTCCGATGGATACAGATAATAATATGGATATCTAATGAACAGTGCTATGCAGATATCCACCAAAGACATAAAATATACCCTTTTTCCCTAACTCTAGACCTTCAACCTACCTCTTTAGATTTTAATAGTAGCCCATCCTACTAACATTAGTCCACACTATTGATATTATTTAAACTTTTAAATATTTTATAAATTATACTATATGTTATATGCTATAATATCAATTAGGCATGCATTTATATTGGTAATGTTTTACGTGTTGAACTTAATGAGCAGTGTTTAGTCCATGATGAAACTTTTTATACGAAACAAACTAATTATGTATGATGGTATTTGTTTCTATTAGAAGTTTAGGTGGTTTTCATGTTCCAAGGAATATTTGTTTTCGTATTTGTGTCCGATTATATTCGATCCTTATTTGTATTCGAGATAATTTATATTTGTTTTCATATCCAAGTTATTCGTATTCGTTTCCGTGTCAGGCTAAAAATGTGAAAACGAATATGGTACGAGTATTATCCGCTCCGTTTTCATCCCTACGTCCAAAAAAAATAATCAACGGCTATAACACAATACAAAAATACATCTTAGCTATTCAAAACTAGAAGAACTATGATATGAAAAGATGAAAAAAGGACCAACTGAAAATTTGCACTAATGACAGCTAGCATTTGGAAATGTCTGTATATATTCCATAAATAAATGGTAATGTGCTGCAACACCCTGATTTTCTCTAGTGTTAGTAACTAATTTAATAAAAGACTATCCACGAAAATCTTGCTCTTTGAGTGTTGGCTCGTGGATCATGCCATGATGTCAATCATATTCCTCCCACTATGCCCATAATTTCAATTCATCTGAAATATCTAGCCCTAGTTCAAACTCAAATTCAAACTCCCGTCTAAAAACCCCTTCGCAAATCCTGTTGATTTCCACATTTAATTTCTGTCAAAATTTCTAAAACTCAGCTTCGGACCTTCTTCTTTGAGATCATCCAATTATATTGAATTCAAACATATAAGTACAACACACTACAATATTTAGCCAGTAAATTGCAATTAGAAGGAGAGAACATGTTTCGGACGTATGATATTACTAATTAAAAATAATACATGACTTGGGATAAACAGCGTGCAGTTTGTACCGGTTACTGAAAACTATGCATAACACAATGTTGCACTTTATCCGGTAAGACCTATAGCGAAACAAAACATCGGAGTTGTTCTTTTCTTCCCCTTTCCAATCTTACTTACATGATGTATCCTTTGAACTTGTCTGAGGTCCACGGATGCTATAAGCTTTTCCCTTGATCCATCCAACATTGCAATCTCGGCTCTGGTATTGTAACAACCAGCATGTTTGAAGCCTACAGAAGTCATGCGTGGTTTAGTCTAAGTGGCCCATAAATGATTGCAGTAGTGGTTCAGGATGCAAGTAGGGCGGGCTGTGCCGCTAGCCCACTGAATTGGCCCGCACCACTAACCCACCAACCCACCCAAGCTAACCCACCTTTATCGATGTGCGTCGAAGCGGCAACCCACTTCTGTTCAGCAGCGCCGCATCCTGCTCTGCACTATGGAAAGGGCCAAGAAACTTGCACGCTAGTCACAGCATATACCTCCTTTTAGTTGAACGATTTTGCTGCTTTGGTAGGTGCAAGTGTTCTAGCTTGAATGACGACAAGCAGAAGGGAATGCGAACCTTTTGCTCCAGGTGGTCGCTAGCCGGAGAGCACAAAGGCGACTATGTCATAGTTTCTACCACATTCATCTGCAACCAGAAGTGCTAGAATGGAATGGTTAAATGACAAGGAACACATTCTCACAGCTGTCGTGGAAGAAACCTTAGCGAGGTGACCTAGGACGCCATCGAACACCAGCTATTGCCGGAGAAGACGACGTCATTCCGAGTCTTCTGGTGCGCTAGCTTGGGAGTGATGTCGTTGGCGCTGTACATTAGCCGGTGCCGAAGAAGATGGCATCATTCTGGCACGCTAGCATAGGAGTGACGTTCCTGGAGCTGCGCGATGTAGTGGAGGAGCTCCTCTCCAGCTTCCAAAGGCAACGGCGGAGCTCCTCTCCGACGGCGGCCATGGCCCCTCATCCGAACGGTGCCGTGCCAGATCAACCAATCCAGTAAGATGGATGGATCATCGATGTATTTCTTGGTGCGGCCGCTTGCTAGTTTGCCTCTTTTTAGCTCGATCTTAGTTGGTGCTTCTCTTGCGGGCCGTCTATTGGGTCTTGGCGGAACCCACGAGAACCCAGCGACATGCATGTGGACTCATCGGCAGCCGTGTTGGCTTTGGCGCACGTTGCGGACGTGGGGTGGGCAGCCACAACCCACCCCACTTGTATCCTTAGTAGTAGTGGTTTAGTACCACTATGGATATTTAGGTGGGTGAGGATATGCTTACAAGTCTTGGTGCTTTAACTATAATACCCTGGGTTAAACGTTCTACATAAAGTGAGGACAAAAGTATAATCGGGATACTTTAGGTAGGTAGGTATGGTGCTGAGTTCCTAATTCTTCTCATTCCCATGAAGGAAGACTGGTCTTTTTTATGTCCTCTCTTGTTATCTTGCATTCGTACAGCTAGAGCAGGGGATAGAACAGCTAGAGAATTAAGTGGAGTCTTGTTGCAGCCTGGCAGTAGCAGGGCCGTAGGGAAAAAGCAAAGCCACCTTTGCTTTAATCATTCACAAATCACGGCTGCCCACCAGGCAATTGTTGTGATTCTCAGCCAACAAATAGCTACAGAAGAGAGCACAGAGAGTTCTTTTGCAATGAAGTTTGGAGCAGATCAAACATGAAGAAAGGGACAATTGATCATACATAATCACCTACAGACAAAGCACGAAGTGATTACCCGTTTTTGCCTGCCTTATCCCATATACCCTGTTCATTTATTTGAGTGCACAGCGATTTTGAGATCTGTCATTGGCGATGCGCAAATACAGTTGAGAGCAGAGTTCCTCTGCTTTCGATGTGTAGTACAACGGCCGTTGTTTAATAAGCACATGTTCCATTAAATTAGCGGTTTTTCCAATTAATAATGGCTAAAGACATAAAGTAAAATGTTATGTCGGAGTGAACTACTCCTACACACTCCGTTTTTGAAATATAAGTTATTTTGGTTTTTTTTCTAAAGTTAAACTTCTTTTAAGTTTAACGAAGTTTTTCAACATACATTGCTTTTCTAAAAATTGATTAAACTTGAATAAGTAATTTTTATTTAAACAAAAGACAATTTGCATTTTGGAATGGAGTGAGTACTTATCTAAACTCGTATCAACAGCACATGCGTGCAATTTTGACCAAACAAGCAATAAGAGCTCACGCGCTTGAAATTACATGAATAACGGGACACTACCCCAAACATCAAAGAGTGGAGTACTTGTGTGGGACAAATGGGTATATACGGTTTTAAAGCTTAAGGTTGGTTTTATACAATTGTGAGGGCTTATTATGTTTGTAAAATGGAATGAAGGTAACAAATGATAATGAAAGATGTGGCTCAATCTTGATTGTATGGCTTGAAGCAATAGCTTGACTATAACAACAAATGTTAGCCTCTCACGTGCAGGAGTACATCCTGGATGGCATTTGATCATTTCTACTGTTTCTTGTGGACAAACTCACCCGGTGGTGCAAACTGCAAATTACCCGTACTGTGGCCAACACTAGTAAAAGGAACAGCCGGAAACACTACGTCATAGGGTAAGTTTACGTGGATGCAGGAGATCTTGTGGATGGTAGTTTCTCCATATATGATCCTTGGTTCACGATTATTCTTGATTCCTCCCGTTTCCATTGAAATTGTTTTTAGTTTGATCCAGCCCTCACACATTTTGTTCTAATACGTATGTTGAATAGAAGCTTCATGTGATCATAGATGCGTAGTATGAATATACAATCGACGGCCTTTGTTCGCTTAAATAGGAGGCAGTTTGATATATTCACTGCGCGGCCCCACATGGTTTGGTCTACGGCTGATTATAAGGCACCGTTTGGATATAAGCGGAACATGAAACGTCATTAGCGTATGATTAATTAAGTATTAGCTATTACAAATATAAAAAATAGATCTATTAGATTTTTTTAAAATACTTTTATATAGAAATTTTTTATAAAAAACATATTATTTAGCAGTTCAGAAAACGTGCTTATGGAAGACGAGGGATTAAGCCGTAACTGCGAACAAAAAATAAATTATGCATAAAACTATTATATTTGCATCCTTAACGATTTAAAAGCCAATACTGAAAAATAAACTATGATGAAAAAATCTCAAAATTAACTCCAAAATTATGTTTTAAAATTTAAAATTTGGCAGTCACTTCTAAACTGAAAGGCAAATGATGGGAGAGTGACTTGATATACATCAGTTTATTGGCAAAATTTGAGTCGTTGGTTCTCTCACCAAGCCACAGCACGGTTCTATGTATCGGTTTGCATATTTGGTTGTGCGGTCCAAAATTCCGAAATAAATTCAGCATTTTGTCCCAAAAAATTGAAATTTGAACCAATTTTGACCAAATTTAAACATTTTTCCTAAACTCATAAAAGATTGAAAATATTTGAAATTATCAGGAGAAATATAAATTACTCGGCTTCGTCCTATTCATTGGCACTTTTTACGATGACTTACTAGCATATAAAAAATTTTCCAAAATCTGTGACTAGATTTTCAAACCTTGGCTGGTAGCCACACATTTAAGGAAGTTTGCATTGACAGCTTAGAGGCTAGCGCAGCACTTTATGGCGCGCCAAAACTATTATATTATAAAGATTACTCGAAAATGTAGCAGCACGTTCACTCTAGATGTCTAGAAATTTCCATATTAATCGTAAAAATAAAATATATGTATTAGATCCACTACTATAGAAAACCTATCAATATCACCCTATGAGTGTCGGTTAGGGAAAACCTGGCAATGATAGGGGTTTTCCCACCCCACGCCCTCTACGAACAAAAACCGGCGCTGATGGTACCACATTTGTGCTGAGTCATTAGAAAAACTAGCACTAATAGCATCAGTGCTAGGTTTTTAAATAAACCTGCACTGATGTGATGTCATCAGTATTGTTTTTTAATTAACCGGTAAAAAAAACCACCGAGTCGAGCCAGTAGAACTAGCACATGAGGCTAGGGACCCAAATTTTCTTTAAGTGTGGCTCACCCTCACGTTCTCCCCTCGACCCCTTCGTCTTCTCGCTCTCCGTCCCCTTTCTCTCGCCCTCTACGGCTCTACCATCCCATCTTCCTCCCCGAGGGGCAGACGGTGGCGAGGCCTGGCGGATGCGGCCGGATCCCTTCCCATCTCCCTCCCTTGAGGGGCGGCCTGCGCCTAGCAGACGCCGACGGCGAGGCCCAGGAGCCCAAAGGCGCCGGTGGCAATGGTGGCCTCCCCCTCTCCCTCTCTTCTCTCCGGCTACCAGATCCGGCAACCTAGAGGTCGGGGGCTGCTAGATCTGGACTGGTTGAGGCGGCGGTCTCCTCCACCAAGTGGTGCAGGGCTTCCATCGGCAGTCGAGTGATGTTCATGATCTGTTTTTTGATGTGTTCGTCTGTTGTATATGTAAATGCAAGTTTGATCTCTGTGTATGTGTACGAAAATGTGTGGAATTATGTTCTATTGATGTGTATGTGTATTGCTTTTTGTTTGATTTGGATGAGCCGGCTCAATCGGATTAGTCTTTTTTTTTTTGGCTTGTGAACCTCATTTCTACCGGTTCTTGAAACCGGCATAGATGAGAGGAGGTCATCGGTGCCTAAATCATAGTTCCTCTTAGAGAACCGGTATTGAAGAGCTTTATCAACCAGCACTGATGAGCTTTGTTGTAGTAGTGATCAAGGGCAAAATTATAATGGTGTTGATTGATAACAATAATTATAGACAAAGTATAATTGTATCTATAAAAATAGAAGATAAGAGTTGTATACTAAATTCTTCTCTAAGGAACAAATATGGGAATAGATCTGCCACAGCTTGTAGTAGCTGAGCCAAAAATCAACCCAGTCACATCTACTGATAAGCAAATAACGGAGAGGGGAGGGCCAGATTTGGGAGAAGGGGGAGATCTGGCAGCAAGGTTGAGGCTGGATTTCGTGGCAGCAAGGGGGGAGACTGTGGGCGCTATTCCATGGTGCAGTGGAGAGGCGCCGGTGGCCTGCGGTGGTGGAGCCGACAGAGGTGGATGGCAGCGAACTGTGGGTATCGTGCTCAGTGAAGGGAGAGCTGGCTGGACAGAGAAGATGAAGTGGTGAATCTGAGTGTGAGAGAGATGTGGAGGCAAAATATAAGTAAGATGTGATAGAGTTTTACTTATCAGTCTCTATTGTTATAATTTGATGTTATCACCAGTGGAAAAAAATTTATGCCCGACAGAAAAAATTTCGCGCTTTATCTAGGTGCACTGAGCTGAGCGCACAGGTCTCATGAGTGTGAACTAAAACAACTCAGAAAAAAACTCGGAAAAGTATTTGATACTTTGGAAACTTTTTTCTTCCTGAGTGCCCAGACATATCGTAAGATTGAACACTAAAAGCTGTAAATATAAACATCCGTGTAGTTTGAATTCTAAACCTCGAGCTTGATTGGTGGATTTGAGGTAACAATTGAAATAGAAAAAATATAAGTTTTCGGAGAGTCTCTGAAGAGATTCTAAAGTATCTTGTCACTGGCACTGTTCATTAATATTTTTCATTCTTAAAAATTATTTTCGTACTCTGTTTGAGTATTTCTTGTAATTTTAACCCATACAGAACACTTCTAGAAATTTTCAACTTTGGAAAAATTTAAGGTAAATAAAATTTTTATTTATAAAAATTATTCGCTAGCATACTTTCTTGAAGCAACTATACTCTATACAATGCATAGAAAAGATAATGTACTTTTTCAGCCCTTGGATTTTGGTCAAAGTCCATTTTTCTAAACTACAAAACCGGTTTCTCCCAACTTTTAAATCCTGACAAAAAGACATCTTGGGACCTTAGTATTTTTAGTGGTTTTGGTTTGAAATGGAAGTGGATTTTCTAGTTCATACCCTTATACATATTTTATTGATATAAATGTCACTTAATTAGGTGCACAATCATAAAAGTTAACTAATCGAAGGTCAGGTGAAAGAAAATAAAATATGTTGATCAAAACTACTAACCGGTTTTAAAAGTTGATGCGAAAAATAATTGGTTTTATAATTTAACATACTTTTATCTACTGTCCTAGACTAGTTTGGACTAAGTAAGACGCGCAATCATAAGAGCCCGCTTGTGAATATTCCTTTTTATAGGCGGTCCTCCGCATAACTGAAAATATTGAAAATATATCGTAGGCGGCCTATATTTAGATCCATCTGTGAGGTCCAAGAAGGCACCTAAAAAAAATAGCTTTTATGGTATTGACTCTAAAACATGTAAGATATTAACAATAGAGTTTACCTAGGAAAAATCACTTAAAATTCAGAGATGTTACAACCGGTCGGTAGCAATATAGGTCCGACAAGCAGACCAAAACAAGACACCCAAAACTACTTACTACCTTCATCCTAAAATATAGAACTTCAGCAGTATATTTGGATATAGTTTTATATAACCGAAAGTTACTTATATATATTTTGAGACGGAGGTTATTATTAATTAGAATTGAATACTCTATGCTAACAGAAAACTCCACTCACATACGTATGATCGATGCGACGGAATGGGACTACTTGTTCTAGACCAAACAAACATCGCACCACAACGAGGAAACGATTGAATTTTGAGGTTGCTACAACAGATAGGAACACTACAAGCACTAAAAAAAACAGGACACCCAAATGTATTCGAACACTTGCACGCGCTAGCTACACAAAAGCCCCATATATACACGCATGGTGTGGATACGAGACGGAAGCAATTAAGTGGAACAGTACAATATTCTATTATATCAGCGGGTCCGGCGATAGAGGGAGTAGGCGTTGAGGAAGGCGAGCAGGACGAGGACGATGGAGGCGACGAGGGCGAGGATGGTGGAGCTGCCGATGTGGCGGCAGAACTTGCCGTACACGTTGCATATCTTGTTCCACCGGCTGTGCGAGTTGCCCTTCAGACCCAGCCACGCCACGGCTCCTGCTGTCCCTGTCGCCGACGCCATCACGCCTGCATACAACTACAAACCAAAATTGATCAGAATATATATCTAGTGTGTTCATTGACACTTTAATGTTGAATTTTTCTTTGCTTTAACTATTTATATTTGTAGCTGAGTCGTCAGTGGTGGTGAAACTGACCACTTCAATTAATGTTACTACTGCATGTTGTAATGAAATATCTGCAAGCGATCCCTTTCCAAATCATCCTTGGATTGATTGGATTAGTTGATCTCTTAAAATACTTTGATTAAATTTGAAGTACTCTGCGTTCTGACTAGTTGCCAAAGTTACCTCAGCTAGGGACTGCGTATGTAGGTTGGAAAATGGACGATGCGTTACATGATGGTTTACGCATGCAGAGAGCTCACCACATCAAGCAGGATGAGGAGGAAGAGCGTCTTGGCGGAACAAGCCGACGAGCTGGAGAGCAACCTCAGCGAGCTGATGGCCGTGATCAAGCTGTAAAAGCACGTCGCGCACAGCGCCGCCAGCAGATATCTACAGCCAAACCAGGCCAAAAATCAACAAGAAACATATCAGTATAACAAGCAGCAACACATCTCAATAGCACAGTAACTAATTTTTTTTATACAGATGTAGATAGTAAATTTAATATATATTCTTTTAAAGGAGTATAGATGTATATATATATATATATATTTATTAGTATATATACTCACATGAACGCCGGTGAGTGCGTGAACTTGGCCGGGACTGGCGCGATGACGACCTGCGGCGGCCTGAGCACGACGGGGACCATCACCGTCTGCTTGGCGGTGACGAGCACGACGAGCGCCGAGAGCGACACGGAGAAGAGCAGCGCCCTCAGCGCCAGGTGGGCGCCGGAGTTGTTGGCCGGAGGCCCATAGCGGCCGCCGCCCGACTCCGACGCCACCACCGCCGTCTTGCCGGAGCTCGGAGCCGTTGTGCCATCCACGGTGGCCATTACTTCCTTCAGCTAGCTAGTGAAGTTTCCAGCAGCAATAACGTCGCAAACTCGCACGGACAGTTGGATGTTGGCGCAGAGAGCACCGCTGTGTTTTATAGATATCCGACCGATCGATGCCGTGTCAAGGAGCATGTATATGCATGGCTGGTGAGAATGCACGCTGTCAGATCAAGTTAATCAGTTGTCTGATTACGAGGCAATCTTGCAAGTACACATAGCTGAAGATAGCGTGATGTGACTGGCTAGTTTAGCGAGCTTAATTAGTTTGGAGCTTTCATTAATTCGCTTAGCTTTGACTAGTGTGGTTACATAATGACTATTCTCTGTCTAAACAGTTTTTAGGTTTAGCGAGCTTAGTTCCTCTTTATCTAGCTAAAACAATAAGTCGTTTAGGGAACGGAGGAAGGAGTCGATATGGACGGATGAGCCATGCTGTAATAGAGCATTCTTATACGCCAAGTACCCTCGACCCGATCCTTCCTTGTTATTTATTACAGTCTTGTTCACATCTTGGGAAGTCAAGGCTCATGATCCACTTGTTTATAAATATACAATGGCGCAGAGAAAATTAAAGTTATCCAAAATCACTTTCGCTCTTTATCACTAGTTTTATAATGATTTTCTTATTTGCATGTCACCTAGGCTTACACGAGGTATGCCCTTAAACTCGTGCAATATACGAAAGTACAACTTCACTATATATAATTTTCGCCCTAACTTTAATTGTTTTACTACATGTTGGTTTATATTTTTACTAGAAAAAGTGACCGTATGTTCTAATGGGAAAAATTAAAATTACGTTAAAAATTAGATGATTATAGTTCAATTAAACCTTAGCCCTTTAGAAAAAACATATTATTCACGTGGACCTTCTATGTAACTTGTTCAAAATAATCTATTTCTTGTTTAGCAGCACTAATATACGAACCCATGATTAGGCTGCTACCATGGGACATACGCTTCAGCTGGCCAGGTCGCAGACATGAAAGACAAACTTGGTTGGGTTGTTTTTGGGCTGGACGGACAAAGCTCGTCCTTCGTTGCGCGAGACGGACAGGACACCGATGAAACAGATACAAACAACGTACGAAAGACCGGATGAATTGTTTTGAATTTGGCCATGGACTCGCCAATCATATTGGGCCCAAAGGCTGCGCGCGAGGCGAGCACGACGATGTGGCTACGCGTGAGGCGGGCATCATGGAACGTGACGCTGAATGAGCGTGCATGAACTGGGACAATATGAATCACAACGTGAAATGAGAGCAGTTTGTATTTTTGAATCGTATGGAGGTCGGACGATGTACCAAAAATTAGTGGAAAGGGCTAAGGTTTCAAAACATGAAGTATAATCATCTAATTTTTAACGTAATTTTAGCTTTTCGTTGCAACTCACGGGCACTTTTTGTAGTCAAATAAATAAAGCAGATTTGGCTATGATCCACCGATGTCCTGTATGTACTAACTGAATTCGTGGGACTGGTACATATAATATATGTAAAGGCATTCCGCTCCTGTTGGCCTATAATGGTTAACAGGATAGAAACGTTACATTTAGGTGGAGCTGAAACCATTTGGTTAGGCTCCATCTCTAGGAAAGATGGTGCTAGAGCTAGAGCCTCGTCAAAGAGGCACTTACTACCCTCTTCTGCTCATAACCCAATATCCACTGCTATCTCCCAAATAGGGATGCTTTTTTGTCTCCTCTCCTCCTGAAAGCACGCAATTCATCTAGAAAAAGGCACATGATTTTCTTCCCATTCCATTGGTTGCTCTTTTTGTCGCGCTGTCCACACCTCGTGTCCTTTATCGAGGGCAAACGATTATCTCGCTTCATCTTCTCCACTGGTCGCACCCTCAACTCCTCACTACTCCATCAGCAGCGGCCCTGCCAGGCGCTAGTAGTCCCACAACCTGCTTGGCTTTATAGGCGACAATCCAATCGATGGACGATGGCGTTTGACCAGACCGTACGCAGAGCAAGAGTAGCACAGTAGCAACTAGGAAGTCCCTTGAGCAGGGAAGGCAAGGGGGCCCCGATCCCCGTTAGCTGGCGGGGAATTCCTCTATTAGGGGACGGGAAAGGGCGTAATTTCTCCCCCATGGGGAGACATGGTAGAAAAGCCTCCACCGTCAGGTGTGACGGGGGCATTCCATTGTCCCCCGGCCTCGGTCCCTCTTAAACTCCGCAAGGCCTGTCTAATAGCCCATTTGACCCATCATGGGAAGATATATATGAGAGAAACCGTAAAGTTCTCTCTCATTTTTTTCCTTCACCCACCCCAACTGCCGCCTCCTACGGTCAGGCATGCCGCATGCAGCTTGTCATCTCACCTTCCCAGTGGCGACGCCCTTGCCTTTCTATCTCTCAACCTGTGTCGGCGGCAACGACATGCAGGCGTCGTCCACCAGCCGTGAGGATCTTGATTCCTACAGCAGTCATATCGTTTTTCCTCTATCAACAGCTCTACGTGGTAGTCATTGTCTCCCTGTGGCTGCTAGCCTGCATGTCGACGAGTAGCTGCAGCAAGAAAGAACACGACAGGAGCTGCAGTCACATTTTCTCCTGTTGTCATTTCTCGTTGTTCCCATTTCCTCCTATTGTTTGGGCAACTGTGCTATGCAGTTGATGCTTGAATGAAAGTGTATGTGCATGCAAGTATTTTGAGTAAAGGAGACAGATCTGTATCCTTCATGGTGAGTTCTCTTCAATCTTTTGTTCATTTTCGACAACGCAAATAGGGCCACATAAAAACGTATTCAATCGATAAGAAAATATTACTCTCGAAGGCCAGACGAATATAATTAGTTTTCTATCATATTTTCCTGCACTTCTCATCTACCTCTATTTATTTGTCGAATAGATATATTTCTTCTTCTTTTTAAAACATAACAGATAGTACCTCTCTTAACTGAACCTAATGTTTCCCGTAGTTAGTTATTTACAAATCCAAGGATCATTTTGACCCTGCCAATTTTGAATTTGCTGTTTTTGTTCCAGTTCCATTCTAATTGGTGTGTTTCCAAACTTCATCTGAATGTTGTGTTTATTTACATGTTCTTTTTTAATTTATTGTCCATTTTACGAGTTTCATTCAATTTTTTGTGTGCTATGTATTTGCAAGGAATTAGTGTGCTATGTATTAACTCTATTTCAATATGATTTTTTTTATGAATCCTATTTGTATTT
The DNA here is from genome assembly GCA_003991445.1 of Oryza meyeriana var. granulata. Classification (NCBI taxonomy): domain Eukaryota; kingdom Viridiplantae; phylum Streptophyta; class Magnoliopsida; order Poales; family Poaceae; genus Oryza; species Oryza meyeriana. The sequence goes on along the minus strand of RYFJ01001857.1, from coordinate 70,583 downwards.
TGTGACCGTTCGAAAAATATTATTTGAAAATTCTTTTCAAGTTACTCAGATAATTAGGCAAATATGATCACGTATCCACCTTATTTGTTCTGAAATATGCAATTGCAATTCATGTGCATCCTAATTAGATGATTGGAGGTTGGTGAGCAGCTATGTACGTAGATGATTGGAGGTGACAAGGATCATGCTACATTCGTTCTCTTTCACTTTACATTTTAGACATTGACATAATCTCGAAAGCGTGGGTTTCCTCTTGTTTGTCTAACTATACATTGATTAGCAATTATTAAAAATATAATTAAATAATGAAATAGTTTTCATGTCAAATCCAACTAATAACTTTTCACATATCAAATCCTAATTTAGCACATATATTAATGATTTTAGATGTTGAGGTTTGACAACAAGCATTTTACAAGGGATGTACGAGTATATTTCGATATGATCCGATTGGGTTGGATGGAAAGAGTGCATAAATGACGTACGTCAACTTATCGGCAATCAATACAAGTAGGATCTCTGTCGCACAAGAAATTTAAAAACCCTAATTGTTGGTTAGTCAAACAAGGAAGGTTAATTAACGTTGATATCACGAGATGGCTGCTGGCTTTTGCGTACACCAAATAAATGCAGCCATCTCTTTCAAGCACCGGTTGGTTGCCCACTGCTTTGCATTGCGTGTTCTTATCTGGTACGAAGTGGTCAAGATGCTATCTCAGACGATACTGTCGTGAATAAATCAACAAACTTACAAATGGTACTAGCATCATGTATCTACTAGTGACCACCAGCCATCAGCAGTAGCATTATTTTACTCAGACAGGAACAACTGTAAGTTCAGTGTGTGGATGATTGGATGCACTGTAACATCCCGAAGTTTAATTACATGTTCAAGTATTTATCCAGTGGATCCTTTCACTGTTAGAAAATCAAGATTTCGTGACGGTGTTGAATTTTCGTGAGAGTATTAGATACACTCTCACGAAAATCACAATTTTCGTGACGGTGCTTGACATACCGCCACAAAAATTAGTTATTTTCATGAGGATATTTTTTAAACCGCTACGAAAATGATTGCCCCTTCATAAAATAATGTACAGTACCATCGTCTTTCTACTTGGAGAAAAAAGAACTAGACCCACCGGCAGCGTAACCATTTCAGATTTGACCTTCTGGGAAGTTAATTTTCGTGACGGTGAGCACCACCACGGTGACGGTTAACTACCTCAAAAATAACATTTTCCTGGCTTCTGATTTGTGAGGATGGCTCATCGTCACGGTGACGGTTAACTGCGTCAAAAATAATATTTTCCTGGCTTCTGATTTGTGAGGGTGGATCGCCACGAAAAATCGATTTTCTGATAGTGTTTAGTGAAAAGATGAAAGTTTTAAAACTTTTTATATGAACAATCTTCTTTAGTTAATTGTCATGTATAAAATTAAATCTTTTGAGCAAAGCCCTGTAATGCGTTAAGAGTAAACCCTATTTATGAGCGAGAGGTTTAAAAGCAAATAAAATTTAATCCTTTTTAATGTATAAAAGAATTTGTTAGATGGCTTTGGGCTTTTAGAATCATATGAGAGAGAGAGTGAGACCCCTTAAATCCCATCGATGCGCATTGGAACTTGAGCTAGGTGCAAGTGCAATAACACAAGTAATCAATACTATGTTAGCTTCTGTGATAGCAGGAATAATTTTTTAACTAATTTGCAAAGCGTGTGCTAGCGCTATTAAAAACCACAAGTATAATAATATAATAATTTGACTCGGAGCGAATGGGAATTTAAGAATTAATGGTTCCGAGGCAAAGCAATCTCCTAGATGATATCCAAGGAGCTCCACCGTGCCTCCCCTTTTAGTTCCTATGCTTGGTTGTCTCTTAAATTAAACGGCTAGCTAATTAGTTTTGAGATGTCGTAGTTCGGTTGTTAACCGTTTATTTATCGGACGCTCCACCCGATCACGCTTAGCAACTCACAAGTAGACCTAGGACCTAGGTACCCGTTGGTAGTGAAGTCCAATTCATTGCCTTACGTGATTTTTCATGTTTTGCATGCTTGATTTCTACACGTTAGATAAACCAATATCTGTGCATCATAAAATTCTAGAAAAATTCTCAAAACTAATATAAAACCTGTATAGGCTACTATAAAATTCTCATGACTTTATCATCCTATATGAGATCTCAATTAAACCGGTCAAATCAGCCAAAGACGAATTAATTTTTAGAACCCTAAGTTGGCAGACCAATGCACCTTCTAAATGTGAATTAAATTGAATAGAAGTGTAGGCATGATATAATTTATTCAAATATTAGATTATTTATCATGAATTAATACAAATTTTTCAGAGTTTATTTGACTAGTTTTTGCCCCTTATAAATCCATCTAAAATTTCAGCCAAAGCCTCGTTGTCTAAATCACTGGGTGAAACCAATTTCGAATTTTGAATGGTAACCTTGCAAAATAGAATATTGGTACCCAGGCCTACCTAGAAAGAAATACCCACGATTTTACCCAATACCTAGCATGGTCAAATTCGAATTTCAATCGAGGGAGAAAGAAAATACCTAAATATTCCAGAAAAACAGTCGAACTGATCCGCACCTGATTTCACACCTTTCCCTTCTCTGTTCTGCGGCCCCAGCATGTCTTGGCCCCACTTGTCATCACCCTGGCTCGCTCCACCTCAACCCAGCCCAACCCAGGCCATGCAACCGTGGGTGTGCGTGGTTTTGGCAGATGGTTTTTCCCACGATGATGAGCTCGCCTTAGTCACACACAGGCACATGGCTAAGTTGTCAGGGGTCCAGACATGATTTAGGTGATTGGGCTGAGCCCAGGAAAGGACATGTTATAAGTTTGCATCATTTGTAGGTCACACATGTGGACGTCTGAAGCATTTGATATTTGTTTATTTCGTATAGGTAAAAATATATACCTCTGATTAGAGTAATACTATTTAAATAGTTATGTTCATAGTTACAAGACAATTGCTTGATGTGTTAATTAGTCTATGTTAGGATCAAACTTGGGTTATGTGCTTATGATACATGACTTTGTTTAGTCACGGTGATGCGGTACTATCTTGGTGGATACTTGACTAATGGAAAGATGGGCAAGGGTGGCTCTTCTGACTTGATTTGAGCATCAGTTGTGCTCGTTTGTTGGATAAATTTCAAATTACACACTTGCTGTCCAGAATTTCAATTATCTTGATTTTACAAATGCTTATACTTTTAATTTATTACTTGCACATCAAAATTAGCTTTATGCAAAAAATCTAAACCTATTTTGCCTTCCATAAAGTAGAAACTTACATACTCCTTTGTAGTAATTATATATTGGGTAAGTCTTGCGAGTACCATCCGTACTCATGTCACTATCTTTCAGATGAGGATGACAACGATGATGTGTGCTTTTGCTAACAGGCCAAGGGCCATGTGTATAGTGAAGCTTTGCTCTTGCCCCGGTTGATTGTCTTGTGAGTTTGGCACGCCACTGGTGTTCTCTTTTGGTTTATTTATGTTGTTAAGGCTGCCGCTATTATATGTTGAGATGTATGATGGCGTATGAACCCTATTATGTGTAGGATCGAATATAAGAACCAAGCCTATCAAAGAAAAGGGTAAATGGTAGGAATACCAAAAACCAAAATCTTTTACGGAATAAAAGAAACCCTCAAACCTGGATGGAGTGCACCGGTCAGACCGTCTCTGTTACGCCGGTCTGACCGCTGTATGTCCGCCGGTAGAACCGCCGCCGCGCTCTTATCGGATGAACCGTCGAAATTCAGAAGGATACACACCGAAGATACTCTTCAAAGTAGATCAACTTTATTGCATCAATATGTGTTTACAAAGTGCACACAAAGCACTCCTCTCTCTCAAAATTAAACCCAAGCTTTTCTCTCTTCCAAAAGTTATTCCTCTAGGGTCTCAACCCCTCATCTATTTATACCTAAAACCTCCTACACAAAGTAGGAGTAGAACTCCTAATCCTAATAGGACTCAACTCCTCGACTCCTAGTCCTACTAGGACTTCACTCCTAATCCAAGTAGGACTCAACTGCTATCCATACGCACATAATTTCTCTTGTATGCTATATGAAATCTTCACTTCTACGTGTATTGATCTCTAGCCTTTAGTATCTCGTGTGATCTCCCGATCATCCAGATATTAACTTCTTCCAAGTTGACTCCTGATCTATCACCGATAATACTCGTGAGGCCTTAAGACTCACCTATATATGCAAAAACAAAGAAACCATATCCGAGCACAAGTTCATTCCTAACTTACTCGCATTAGCCACACACACTCACACCAATATCGACTTATATTTTTTAACAAATTTTCGTTAAATAAATAATTTGCAAAGCCAATTGTTCATCACAAAATATTAATCATGACAATGATTTTACAATCTCCCCCTTGATGAATACATTGGCAATATTTCTAAAATACAAATTGATGTTTTTGAAAAATAAAAACCAAAAAGTCAAATAAACACCGATGGCTCAAAAATCACAAAAATGAAACAGAAAAACCCTCCCCTTTTTAAAAGAAAGAATTTCTCCCCTATATTTACAATAAAAGCACAAAATCGACTATTTTTAAGAATCGATCAACTTGTTAAAACTTTCAAATTCTCCCTTTTTCTCAAATAGCTCCCCCTTTCTTTAAGCATGTATTTTGTATATTTCTCCCCCTTTGACAATGATTTCATCAAGAATTTTAAAAGAGAAAATATAAATAATGAAAGCACAAATGCAATAAATATCAAATATTTATTAATTTTCCTTCTTCTGAATTTTTCTTTTTCTAGGAGCTTTGAAGTGTACCTAAAGCAACTCAGAGACATGTGTTGCAAGACAAGAAAGATAGATTGACCAAATAGCAAACAAGCATGGGTTATAGTCCAAACATAAATCAATGATGTTACAATCAAGATCAAATCAACACTAAAAATTCATGATTTCAACAATTTATAATGCAACATAATCACTAGCACATAGATTGAAAGAAAAACCCCCATACATAGACAAGCTGAACTAAACATTCTTTCTCAAATTAATTTGCCCTTTACAAGAGAATTTTCATCAAGTTTTATTTCTGAGCTTTTGCTCAATTTGCCTTTTAATAGAACAAAAGAAAATCTCTCAATTTTTTCGGGTACGTCCTTGTCATGAATACTGTTTCCAAGGATTCGGCACCCATTATTTTCCTCACATCGGATACGTCCTTGTCATGAACTGTTTCCAAGGATTCGGTATCCATTTAAGGATTTGGTATCCATTTTTTTCTCTCATATAAGCTTTTTTTACTTGAGAAATCTCTAGAGCATTTGAGGAATCAAAATTTTAGCAAGCATATTTATGAGCATAAGTTATTCAAACAAGCACTAGTGTCAATATTGTATATTTACTTAATTCAAGTAAAAGAATTATGTGTCATATATCGTATCCCTCAAAAGTAATAGTAAAGGCTCATATAAAGACTAGAATACATATAAGCTAAACTAGCGACCAAAAGACCTCACTCATATTGCTAGCAAGTACAAAAATATACTAAAGGTATAAAACAAAGCTCCGCTTTTCTTTTTTATTTTCAAATTGAGAGCAATGCAATAAATTAAACATGAATGCATCGAAAAACATAAACTCCCCCTCAAAACAACCTCCAAACCCTCCCGACGAAAAATCAAAGCAAATCAAGAAGATATCAACGGTTTTGAAAAAGACAACCAATTGCCAACGATATTACCAAGGTTCTCATTAATTGACATATATCAATTTGTATTATTATCAAAAACTACTATCTTCATAACTAGCGAGGAAAAAGCTAATAAAGAAGTAGATATTATATTGCCAATTCATAAGTAGATCAATGTTACCTTAAAAACAATGACGTCTCAACTGTTTAATGCACATGGGGAGTATGCCGCCAAAAGACCTATGCAAAAGAAGATGTCGAGGCCTTTGTATTGGGATTAGAAATAAGAATTTTAGAAATCCAACACTGAGACACACAACCAATAGAACCAATTGGCAAATCACATGTATATGCATAAATAGAATTAGTACCAGACTTACCTGAAAACTTACCTTAGGGCTTTATCGAAAACTTATCCGACCAATGATGAAAAGTCGGTCTAACCACCGTCAGCCGTCGGTCTGATTGCTGACGTGCCTGCGGTCTAACTGCCCATGGCCACCGGTTGGACCTCTCTAGGGCTTATGGTCTGACCGGGCCACTTGAAGAAAAGCTCGACTTTTGTCACCTCAACCTTGCAAGTTCACATTCTCTGTCCTTTTGCTGTTTTCTTGCAAGTCTAAAGCAAAACTGAACCAAATACCCATTCTTACCACAATGAGAGCAATTGTACTTTACATGTGTTTTTTTCGAAGAAGAAGAAGAAGAAGAAGAAGAAGAAGAAGCAATTGCACAAGTTGTAGAAAGGTTCAACACAATTCTAGTGGATTTGAAAATCATTTTCTTTGGTTCGGGTTTTATCAAAATCTCACTACTTTTAGAAAAATCAAAAATACTCGGTAGATAATTAGTAAAATAAGCATGTACATCAAAACCTATTCCTCTATTATGTGTGCTCACTTTAGAAGTATCCAAAATCATATTGAGTTTCTTTTTTCCATAGGAAAATCTTTGCAAACAACTTTTCAAATAAGCAACCTTATTTGTCAAAGAAATACAATTTTCATAAGATTTTACAATCCTTTTTTGTTTGTGACAATTTGAGCAAGAAAGTACTTCGTGAGTTTTCATGTCGTTTTGCAAAAACTCAACACGACCAAGAGCATCTTTTAATTTCATCTCATTTAAAAAATACTTTGAACAAGGTTTAAAACTAGAAACATCTTTGTGTTGTTTAATCCTTTTAGCACATAAAAATTGAACAAGGAACTAGCACCAAAAGCAACTTTATACTTTTTCAAAAGATTCTTTGTTAATAACAACTCATCAACAACACAAGAATGCAAAGTAAAACCAAGAACAAAAGATAACTCAAACTTTTTAGTTTTCTCAATTTCAGCTTCCAATCTTAGAGAAGTGTTAGTATTGACATTTCTTAAAATAGTAATTTCAGAATATAACACTTCACAAGATTTGCAATCATCATCATTAGGAATTAGAGATTTTAATCTTGCAATTTCAGAATTTAGAACATTAACAGTATGATCACATTTTCTAAGCTTTTTAGTATATTTATCAAATTTATCAATGAGATCAAAATCAACATGTTCTAATTGATCATAAGTAAAATTTACCTTGTCATCGTCGTTATCAGATTCATCTTCATTGGAGTTTGACACACTCGAGCAATGAGAGCTAAACTTGTAAAATGCTTACCTTTGCCATGCTTTCGCTATCGCTTTCATATTCTTCATCGCTCAACTCAACTTGCTTGAAGGCTTCTAGCAATTGACGTACTAGTTTGCGTTTGTTGTTTTTTCTTTTCTCTTCAAAAGTAGAGCGCTTGTTGTCCTTCTTGTTCTTCTCCTCCTCGTCTTCCTTGTTGGATCTTCCGAGCTTAGGACACTTGGAACGAATGTGGTGTAACTCTCCACATTCAAAACACCGGACTGGGCCTCCTTTTTTTTCTATTCTTAACATTATTCAAAGCTCAAGAAAACTTATTAATAAGCAAAGCCAAATCCTCCTCAGAGACTTGCTCGAGTTGTTCATCGGATGTGGATTTCAAAGCAGTAAGAGAAAATGATGAAGAAGCATCCATAGAAGAAGCCGAAGAAGATACCAAAGCAGTGGATTTAGAATCAATCTTGCGAGAAAGAATATTCATCTCATGTGTCTTTAATTTAGTGTAAAGAGAATCCAAGGTTAAAATATTCATATTAACAGATTCTTGAATTGATGTAACCTTCATCTCCCAGACAAACATATCAAGACCATTCAAAAGATGTCTAGAAATTTCGGACTGTGTATAAGTAGTATCAAAAGAATCATCCACGGAACAAAGGTTGCTAAGAACTTTATTGAAACGTGCAAAATAATCATCCAAAACTTTGCCAGGTTTCATCTCAAATTTCATATAGTCCTTTTTAAACACATCTTTGTGTATTTCCATGATGTTAGAAGAATATTGATGAAAATCGCATAGGGCTTTCCACATCTCATATGCAGTTTCAAAATGAGAATCCGATCAAAATCTGAGCGAGAAACACCACTTAAAATTATATTTCTAGCTTTACAATTGTTTTCAAATTCAACTTTATTTCCTGCAGTTATAGCCTCAGGAATATCATAAGGATTAGAAACTTTTTGCCAAATATCATAACTCTGAGGCATAATAAATGATTGCATCTTTTGTTTCCAAAATTGAAAATCAACTCCATGAAAAACATGCGGCTTGGTTGAATATCGGTCAGCCATGGCTAAATCTCAAGATTGGTGAAGATCAAAAAGAGAAAACAAGGCTCTAATACCACTTGTAGGATCGAACACAAGAACCAAGCCTACCAGAGGGGGTGAATGGTAGGAACACCAAAAACCAAAATCTTTTGCAGAATAAAAGAAACTCTCAAACCTGGATGGAGTGCATCGGTCAGACCGTCTCTGTTGCGCCGGTCTGACTGCCGTATGTCTGCCGATAGAACCGCCGCCTCGCCGCCGCGCTCTTGTCGGATGAACCGTCGGAATTTAGAAGGATACACACCGAAGATGCTCTTCAAAGTAGATTAACTTTATTGCATCAAGATGTGTTTATAAAGCGTATACAAAGCACTCCTCTCTCTCAAAATTAAACTCTAGCTTTTCTCTCTTCCAAAAGTTATTCCTCTAGGGCCTCAACCCCTTATCTATTTATACCTAAAACCTCCTACACAAAGTACGAGTAGAACTCCTAATTCTACTAGGACTCAACTCCTCGACTCCTAGTCCTACTAGGACTCCACTGCTAATCCAAGTAGGACTCGACTCCTATCCATACGCACACAATTCCTCTTGTATGCTATATGAAATCTTCACTTCCACGTGTATTGATCTCTAGCCTTTAGTATCCCGCGTGATCTCTCGATCAGCTAGACATCAACTTCTCCCAAGTCGACTCTTAATCTGTCACCAGCAATACTCGCGAGGCCTTAAGACTCACCTACACATGCAAAAACAAAGAAACCATATCCGAGCACAAGTTCTTTCCCAACTTGACTCACATTAGCCACACACACTCACACCAACATCGACTTATATTTTGTAACAAATTTTCGTTAAATAAATAATTTGCAAAACCAATTGTTCATCACAAAATATTAATCATGACAATGATTTTACATTATGTATTATGTACTTTGCTGCACCTTTCACCTTATTAAGTACTTGTTATGCTATCAATTACTTACGATGAGAAGTGCATGAGTTAGCCGCTGTTCTGGCAGCCAACTTGTGCTATTTTCTAAATTTTGAACAACTTAGATGCATAGAGATGAGGATGATATTGGGTTTCCTAGGATATACTATTTGGGTCATCACCGTTGAGTGGATGACTACTAGTATGTCTCGGTGGGGAATTGACGTGCTCAGCTAGTATCTCTTTTGTCAAAAGTTCAGTGCTTCAAGATCTATATCGTGCCTACAATTAGCGGTGTCACATCATAGTTCACAATGACATGTGCTAATGGTAATGTACAGTATAAATCTTAGGGTGCCCACATGCACCCTAACAATATACTGATGAATTAGATGACATATTCCTACATCAACTCTAGCATGTCTTCCCAGTATACCATCCAAGGTGATAATCCCCAACTGCCAACAGCACGTACATACTCGAAGGTCCACCATTAATTATAAGCTTGTATAATATGCAAGTGAAAACTATGCACTTCTGGACAGACAATCGAATCGGTGGCAAAATTTTCAGTGGCAAAATTTGAACCGGGTGATTAGAGGGTGCTTTTGGTAATTATGTAAGATCGAACATAAGAATCAAGCCTACCAGAGGAGGCTGAATGGTAGGAACACCAATAACCAAAATCTTTTGTGTAATAAAACAAACCCTCAAATCTGGATAGAGTGCGCCGTATTGTCGTCAGTCTGACCGCCGCACTCCCGTGGGTCTGACCATTGCGCCCTTGTCGGTTGAACCATCAGGCCTCAGAAAAACACAAACCGAAGATGCTTTTTTAAAGTAGATCGACTTTATTTCATCAAGATATGTTTACAAAGTGCAACTATTGCACTCCTCTCTTAACTTTTGTACACAAGTCGTGGCTGTAGGCTAAATCCTGATTTTTCTCTTATAAAAAATTTGATACCCCTAGAGCCTTGTGGAGGCCATGGACCCCGAGTACCTCATCGCAAGCATATGAGCCACTCGGATAGAGGATGGGCTTAGCCTTATAATTAGAGATATGATAGAGTCCAATAGACTTTGTCTTGTACAATAAGGAATATACAATCCTAGTCGTGTAGATTATATCTCTAAGAGGAGGTCCCTTGGCTGTAATCCGGCTGGGACTCCTACCTTGTACCCCTATCCCCCGGTATATAAGAGGAGGTAGGGCGCCCCCTGAGGGCATACAGAGATTCACCAAAATCATACTTCTTTAAAGGAATACACCACAACTGGATGTAGGGTATTACCTCACATCGAGAGCCTGAACCAGTATAAACTCCCCATGTTCCTTTGCAGTCCACTGAGTTTCGATCCGACGAGTAGCCCTATATTCATATTGCCGGTGTAAAACATCGACAGTTGGCGCGCCAGGTAGGGGCTTCGGCGAGATCTACATCTACAAGCTCGATGGATCCTCGGAAGCCTCGACTTCGTCGCCGACATGTCCAGCAATCTCACCTTGGCTGACGTAGACCTAATCTAGCCAGCTGAGGAACTAGCCGACTCCGTGCTAGTCGGCCCACAAGATGCTGCAGCCACCCTCGTCGAATTGCTGCGGCGATCTACCACCAGTCTGAGTCTCGGGACAACTCTCTCCTTCGGCGTCCGACTCGCGCTTGGCCTCGAGCCGGCTCGGGTCGGGCCAGGAAGGGGAGAGATTGTCAATCTCCCTTGTAGACCTGGCAACGCCGCGGATCTACATCCCACGCAGCTGACCCGATCCTCTATGCTTCAGTTTGGACACGGCCTAGAGCCGTTTCAGATTGGATGTAGGGAGGTCAGAGTCGTCCTTACTCCAATCAACTACTCGGATTCTGACTCCAAGTTAGACAATGGTTCGAACACTAGTTCAGACATCAGTCTAGTGAGTTTCCTTCTGCCCCGAGAGATCTTCATGGCTTCAACCCCTCCACCGGAGGTGCGCCGACTACAAGAGGAGCAACAAGATGAGGCACGCCGACTACAGCAACAAGAGGAGGCCGATCGCGAGGCTCGCAACGATGAGCTACGCAGGGCTGGGTGAACTGCTCAGCAACAGATCCTCCAGACCAAAGTTGGCGACCACGACGTCTTCGTCATGCCACAACAGAACGTCGTGGCCGTTGCAACCCTACTGGACACACTCCAATCGGGTCTGATCACCAGGCCACCCCGACAATAGCCAAGATCAAGGCGATGATTACAGCTGCTGCCTGTCAGTAGCACCAATAGTCGGGTGACACACTTCTACCGACCAACCGGTTAGGCTCTCCAGCGGCAATCTCGTCTACATTAGCACGACAACGGGCGGCTGGCTCAAGTCAGCCGCACGCAAAGTCACGCCAGACATCACTTAGCAACACAAACAACAACAATCGGCGGGGCCCCCAGAACGATCGCCGGTTCAACCAAGACCTCCGAGTCCGTCTACAACGCGATCTCTGCTAAGAGATTAATGCTCAGCGCCGTCAATGCGAAGACGACGAGCAACACCGACTAGAGGATGAGCACGAGCATTTCAGTCTCCACCATGAGCGGTTTAACGGTCATGGTCAGAGCCAAAGCCCTCACGAAGATGAAGGCGTACCAGCCTTCACCCGGGAGCTACAAGACGTCGACTGGCCGTCGGGCTTCAAGCCGATGGGAATCGAGAAATACGACGGCAAGACTAACCCTGAGTCCGGGCTCACCGTATATACCCTGGCGATCCGAGCTGCTAGAGGTGATCACAAAGCCGTGACTAACTACCTCCCGGTTGCCCTAGCCGACTTAGCGAGGACATGACTAATAGGGCTCCCGAGGTGATCAATCGTCTCCTGGGGGGAACTCCGGGAACGCTTCATAGCCAACTTTCAAGGGACTTACGAGAGACCATCCTCCGAGCACGATCTCTACCAGCTGCACCAGAGGAAGAACGAGTCCCTCCATGAGTTCATCAAAAGGTTCTTCGAGAAGCGCAATTCCATTCCTATGATCAAGGACGAGGTTGTCATCGCTGCCTTCCGCAAGGGAGTCAAGAACGCCCCATTCATCGTGAAGTTCACTCGGAAGCCACCAGCCTCTGTCCGGGCTCTCTTTGATATGGCGAATAAATACGCTGACTCGGCTGAAGCGGTCGCAGAGGCCCTTGACGAGAAGAAAGAGCCCCGGTAGAAAGACCATAAGGCCAAAGCCGACAACGAGCCATCGCAGAACAAGCCGCAAACGGAAATCGGACAATGAGGTGGCCAACATGGAGCGAACTCGGTCGCGGCCCCCAAGGAACAGCGACTACCAAAAAGTTATGAACGGGCCTTGCCCCTTCCACCCCGAGGGCAAGCACGCAGCCAAGGACTGCTCCATGCTTAAGAAGTTTGCTTCCAAGCAGGCTTTATCATCTGGCGCCGACAAGGATAAAGATAAGCCAGATTCGGACCCGCCCGATGATTTTCAGGATCCCCAGGCCGAGCTCAACCACATCTTCGGAGGGCCGTCTGCGTATGAGTCCAAGCAAAAGCAGAAGCTAACAACACGCGACGTCAACGTAGTCTCTACAGCAGATGCCCCCATGTATTTGCGCTGGTCAGAGATGTCCATCACATTCACCCGCGCAGATCATCCAGATTGGGTTTCACACCCGGGACGCTACCCACTCGTCCTGGACCCGGTCATCAAAAATATCAAGCTAAAGAAGGTCCTCATAGATGGAGGCAGTGCGCTCAACATTCTGTTCGCCAAGACTCTGGATGAGATAAAGATTCCTTGTTCGGAGCTGCGGCCGAGTACTGCGCCCTTCCATGGGATAATTCCTGGCCTGTCTGCAACACCCCTCGGGGAAATAACCTTGCCGGTCACCTTCGGCACGTGGGTTAATTTTTGCACAGAAAACATCTGCTTCGAGGTCGCCGACTTCGAGACCACATACCACGCGATACTCGGACGACCGGCACTCGCCAAATTTATGGCGATACCGCACTATACCTACATGGTGCTCAAGATGCCCGGGCCAGCCGGAGTTCTCTCTCTCCGCAGCGACGTCAAGCAAGCCTTCACTTGTGACAAGGAGAGCTACAAGTTGGTTCAATCGCAGGAGACGGCAGTCGGACGCAATAACATTCGGCAAGCCGTCACAACTGAAGTCGAGGATGACCAAGTTCTGGCGAAAAAAGCAGCAAAGTCAGGAATTTCAGCGGACTCTGAAACGAAGAAGATCCCCCTGGACCCTTCCGACCCATCCAAGACAGATCTAGTTGGGATCGGACTCGACCCCAAATAAGAAGGCGCGCTCGTCACCTTCCTTCAAGCCAACAAAGATATCTTCGCATGGAAACCATTTGACATGCCGGGCGTACCAAGGGAGGTGATCGAGCACGCCCTCAATGTCAAGATAGATGCCAAGCCGGTCAAGCAACGGCTACGGCGCTTCGCACAAGACCGGAAAGACGCTATTCGGGAGGAGATAACCAAGCTCCTCGTTGCCGGGTTCATCAAAGAGGTCTACCACTCGGACTGGCCGGCAAATCCAATTCTGGTCCAGAAGAAAAACGGTAAATGGCGCATGTGCGTCGACTACACTGATCTCAACAAGGCGTGCCCCAAGGTCCCGTTCGGTCTACCAAGAATAGATCAAGTGGTGGATTCAACCGCGGGGTGTGAACTTCTCAGCTTTCTCGACTGTTACTCGGAATACCACCAAATTAGCCTGAACGAGGAGGACTGCTTAAAGACGTCTTTCATCACGCCGTTTGGCGCCTACTGCTACATCACTTTGCTATTCGGTTTGAAGAACGCTGGAGCAACGTATCAACGAGCAATCCAGCGGTGTCTACACACTTAGATCGGGTGCAATGTGGAAGCCCACGTCGACGACGTGGTGATCAAGACCAAGTCTAAAGAAGACCTCATCGCTGACCTAGAAGAAACCTTCCAAAATCTTCAAAGATTTAAGATGAAGTTGAATCCGAAAAAGTACGGCTTTGGTGTGCCATCCGGCAAGCTACTCGGCTTCATCGTCTCGCATCGCGGCATCGAGGCCAACCCGGAGAAAGTCAATGCAATCATGAACATGGCACCCCCGACTAGCCAGAAGGACGTCCAGAAGCTGACCGGCTGCATGGCGGCACTTAGCCGATTTATTTCCCGACTGGGTGAACTGGGCATGCCCTTTTTCAAGCTATTGAAGAAAGCAGACAATTTCCAATGGACTCCCGAAGCCTAGCAAGCCTTCGAAGACTTCAAGAAATTTTTTACATCACCACCCGTGTTGGCGTCACCTATGCCCCAAGAACCATTAATGCTATATCTGGTGGCAACCACTCAGGTAGTCAGCACAGTGTTGGTGGTTGAGCGATCCGAACCGGGTCACATACAGAAGATTCAACGGCCAGTCTACTTCATCAGCGAGGTCCTTGCCGACTCCAAGATGAGATATCCGCAAGTCCAGAAGTTGCTCTATGGCCTGCTTATTACTGTCCAGAAGCTGGTGCACTATTTCCAATCGCACCAAGTCACGGTGGTCACATCGTACCCACTCGGGGACGTCCTGCATAACCATGAGGCCACCGGCCGAATTGCTAAATGGGTGTTCGAGTTGATGGTGTTCGACATCACCTTTCAGCCACGGACAGCGATCAAATCACAAGCTCTAGCCGACTTCGTGGCCGAGTGGACAGAAGTTCAGATACCCACATCAACAGCGAAGCTAGAGTACTAGACAATGTAGTTCGACGGTTCTCTAAGGATCGGCGGCGCCGGGGCCGGCGTCTTACTGACGTCCCCCACCAGCGAAAAACTTTAGTACGTTCTACAGATCCACTTCCCGGTTTCCCACAATGTCGCTAAGTACGAGGCACTCATCCACAGACTCCACATCGCTATATCACTCGGCATCCATCGACTAGTTGTGCGTGGAGACTCTCAACTCATGGTGAACCAAGTCATGAAAGACTAGACATATCTCGACGACACCATGGCGGCATACTGTCCGGAGGTCCGAAAGCTGGAAAACAAGTTTGACAGGCTGGAGATAACACATATCCTACGACAATACAATGATGCTACAGATGAATTGGCAAACATGGGATCCAAGCGAGCAATAGTCCCGACAGGGATCTTTGTCGAGCAACTTATGGAACAGTCAGTCAAGAAGAAACCAGCGCCAGAGCAGTCGGCAGGTGAACCTACCCTGGTAACAAACGAAGTGCTGAACATATGTCAAGATTGGCGGACTCCTGTTCTCAAATTCCTCCTGGACGATGAACTCCCAGAAGATCGTAGTCAAGCCGAACAAATCAAACGTCGAGGTAAAGTTTCCTAGTAGTTGGAGAAGACCTGTACCGAAGAAGTGCATCCGGTGTCCTCATGTGTTGCGTCACCACCGAGGAAGGCAAGCAGATTCTACAATCGATCCACTCGGGCATATGTGGCAACCATGCCGCATCCAGGACGTTAGTCGGAAAGGCTTACCGGTAGGGATTTTTCTGGCCCACAGCAGTAATAGATGCAAAAGGCATTATTCGCACATGCGAGGGTTATCAGTTCTACGCAAGACAAACAAATCTTCCAGCCCAAGAACTTCAAACCATACCAATCTCTTGGCCCTTTGTAGTATGGGGCTTGACATGGTCGGGCCTCTCAAGAAAGCTCCAGGAGGGTTCACACACTTGTTCGTCGCAGTGGATAATTTCACGAAGTGGATTGAGGCAAAACCCGTTGCTACTATAACAGTGGCAAGAGCAAAGGACTTCATCATGAGTATATTATACCAATTCAGGGTTCCTAACCGCATCATAACGGACAATGGTACTCAGTTCACGGGTGGTGTCTTTCAAGATTTCTGTGACGAATTCGGCATTAAGATCTGTTATGCTTCTGTGGCACATCCGCGGTGCAACGGGCAGGTTGAGCGTGCCAATGGCATGGTCTTACAAGGCATCAAGACAAGGATATTCGACCGACTATAACCATACGCGGGCCAATGGGTACAAGAACTCCCATCCGTTCTCTGGTCTCTCAAAACCATGGTTAGTCGGGCAAATGGGCAATCCCCTTTCTTTCTAATCTATGGTGCCGAGGCTGTGCTACCAACCGAGTTAGAGTTCGGCTCTCTGTGAGTTCAGGCTTACTCAGAAGACAAATCCAACAATACCTGATTGGTCGAACTAGATCAGTTGGAAGAAGTGAGGGACATCGCAATAATCCAGTCGGCAAGATATCTTCAAGGCCTGCGTCGTTATCACAGTCGTAATGTCCGTGGCCGTGCCTTTTTGGTTGGGGATCTCGTCTAGAGAAAAATACAAACCACCAAAGACAGGCATAAACTATCCCCAATATGGGAAGGGCCGTTCATTATCGCAGAGGTCACACGGCTAAGCGCCTACTGACTGAAGACCGAAGACGGTGCCCTTGTCAGCAACTCATGGAATATAGAACAGATACGTCCTTTCTATACCTGAGTTTTACATCTTCCCATGTGTACAGTTTTTCTCTAACTCACTACGCCGCTTGTTTCAACCGAGTAGTGAGTCGGGGGCTGCATGTATTATATGTGCTTTGTCAATAATATACGAGCCTGTTTTGCTTAAGTTATGAAGTTTTGCAACGACTTTGTTATGTTTGCCCGAGTACAGCCTTCTGCGGTGAATGATTTTATTAAGTTCCTATAGACTAACTCGACGTAGACTATATAGTTGGGTAAAGCTAATGATAACTAAGTCAGAACTTAGAGCTTGGCGGCATTGCACATATATTTGCACATTTCCTTACAAAAAGTTTATATACACCGACTGCATGATGGATTGTTCTTACATACCCAGGTCTCGGGTGATCACCTCTGCAGTCGGCCTCGCTTGGGCTATCAACTCCAGTGCCTCCTCAGGTGTCATCTCCTCAGTGAATCCCTCTCCGATGGCTTCAGTATCTGCCCCAGGGTAGATTGACTTGGTCATCGCCAGGGTTTGGGCCACGCCGACAACAACATGCTCGTCCGAGTACCTCTTCAGGATACTTGGAGCTTCGTTAAGGCGCGCTTGCACTTGGGAGATCGTGTTGGAGCTGGTTCCCACATAGTGAGGATCCATGATGTCAAGGAGCCCTTTCACGGACTCGGCAAGGATCTCCCGTGACTCCTTGACAACTTTTATCCCCTCTGCAAAGGCTTGAAATTGGATTTGGGTATTGGCTCTAGCAGCTACTCAGGTTCGTCGACAAGTAAACTTGTTAGGCAAAATTACAGACAGAGTACCTAATGGATTGGTTAAGATCATTGTCAGAGCGGAGACTTACTTTTGTAGTCGGCCTCCCATTTGGCTTTGGCCTTCTCCAGTTCAGCCTTCTTTTTCTCGAGCTTGGCGTTGGCCTTCTCCAAGTCGGCCTTGTCTTTCTCGAGCTCAGCTTTGGCCCTCTCGACCTCCTTCAACTGGTTTTCCCCCTCTGTTCGGGTCTTCACCTCAGCTTCGAGGGCTACACATCAGAATGGTCAAGAACCCGAGATTGCAGTTAGGACACAACTGGGCAGTCGGAAACAACCGAGTTGAAAAAATATGCATGGGATTTAGTCGGGAAGACAAATACAGGAGACTTACTTCCGATCTTCTTGGCTAGAGCCCAGTTCTCATCCCTGAGCTGGTTAATGACTCCCCTCAGCCAAGTCTCCCTCTCCCAGCTCGACTGCTCTAACTCGGCCTTCAAGGTCTGGAGCTGGCCTAATTGTTGGAGTTGGGGGGCAAGCTGAGTCAAGACTTTGTTCATCCTCTCCGAGCGGTCAACGATTTTCTGCTTGGGGAGAAACAAAGCAAAGCAGAGTCAAGCGTCAGAACACTTATGCAAGGAAAACTACCAGGACTCCAATATGGCGAAAGTCATACCTAGACCCCCTGGGACGCGGCGATTGCAGCGCGAAACAAGTCTTCATGCTCCTTCTCCGCCGCAACCTCATCGTGCTTGTAACTCTTCGTAGTTCCGCAGGGGGCTACCTAGCGGAATGTCCTCGGGAATTTGCGGGGAGGAGCCTCATGCCTGGGAAGGTTCGGTCTCTCTGAAGACGACGACGACGACAAGGACGGTGACAGGGTCCTGGCCCCCAACTCGGCAGATGCTGAGGCTTCAGAGACATGCTCAGGGGCTGGAGCAACAGCTTCAACACTAGCCCCTTGGTCGGTCAGCATTGGCGGCTCTGCAGTCGGGACGACCTCGGTTTCTACAACTGAGACAGTCGCCGGCTCAGCAGATACGCTCGCAGGCAGTGGCACGGATGGGGACGGCTCTACAACAAGAGTGGCCGGCGTGGTCTCCTTGAGATCGATGTTGGCGCGCTTCCTGCACGATGAGTCGGATATCAACACACCACAATGCTGAACAGGACTTCCGGAAGACTTAAAGTCGCATACCTCTTGGAGAATTTGAGCCTGCCCCTGGGGGCTCCTGATGTCAATGGTGGACTGCTGCCGGCTATTGGGCTGGATAGCGTGGCAGTCGGTGGCGGCGTTTTTGTCCTAGTTGGCCCCGTCCCTGGTGTGGCCAGCTGGGGTGCTCGGGTACTCGGCGGTGCCATTCTTGGGCTTGATGTTGCTGAGCCCGGCGGCGCTTGACCCGACCTTGTACTCGATGGCACTCTTCTTGGGCTCAATGATGCTGAGCTTGACTGCGCTGGTCCCGGTCTGGGACTCAGCAGCCTGGGAGCTGTGCTGGCTGTGTCTTTTATCCTCAGACTCCCAGCCGCGGCACTTGGCCTGATAATCTTCTTCTTGCCCTGATATTCAACAGGTCTCTTTCCCGCTCTCTTGGAGTCGGGCTAGGCAGCAGAAGGACTTAATGGCCTCTTCTTCTTTGACTTTATGGCCGATAAAGTTTAGGAGTCGTCATCGAACTCCTCACATGATTGCAAGCAGTTCAACAATACATGTTACACATTCTGGAGCCAACCTAGTCATATATCTGCAAGCACTCATCATAGATAAACTACAAGACAACATCAGCAAGAGTTACCTTTGGGCGCGGCCTCTTCAGGCTATAAGTCACCACAGACCGATCTGTGTCTTCAGTTTCGACCACCCCACTGGCAAAGAAATCCAGCAGGATGCTAGTCACCTTGTGCTTGTCCATCAGGTCGGGGTATTCCCGGCTGGGATCTCCTCTGCCCTTGTAGTCCCAGTCGAAGTGACACCTCAACTTCAACGGCCTGATGCACCGAGTCAGGAATCGTCTGGCCACCCATGAACTGGTTAGCCCGGCGCTCTTCAGTTTGTCAATCTTTTCAATCAGTATATGAACCTGGCCCATTTCTTCAAAGATGGGCACAGACAACCACTTGGTTATAACCACCGGGGGCAAACCCATAAAAGGGGGAAGGCTTGGCTCAAGATCGGAACAGTAAAACCATTCGTTATGCCAGCCTTTGAGAGAAGCTTTCAGGGGAATATTGAAATAAACCCTCTTCATCTCACTCCTAAGTTGGATACCGGCCCCCCCAATCACTTGTACCTTGCTCTTGGAGGGCTGGGGTTTGATGTGGAATAGATGTCTGAATAGATTCAAATGGGGTTCCACACCCAAGAAGCACTCACAAAGAGTCACAAAAATAGAAATTTGCAAGATCGAGTTGGGATTCAGATTCACCAACTCGAGTTCATAAAAGGCAAGAAGCTGGTGGAAGAACTTGGAAGATGGAAGAGAAAGGCCCCGGCGGAAAAAAGAGGCGAAAACAACGGTCTCACTGGCCTGGGGCTCTGAAATCGATTCACCTTCAGCCGGACGCTAGTTGATGACATCGCGGGTTTTCAATCTCAGCTGCTTCTCCAGAAGCTTCAGTTTAGCCAACCCGCAATCTGAAGTCGGCCAGACCTCATCCGACGCATCCACGAAATTTGAGGCCCTCGGCATGGTTGAGGACGAGAAGATTGGGGGAAATGTTGCTGGAGGTTTGGAATGGATGAGGAGGAGTGGAATCGCCCGAGTTTCAATGGGGAAGAGCGAGCAATGGCGAACCCTAGCGAAGCGGGAGGCGAAATTTCGGCGCGGAGATTGGAAGACGAAACGATTGGTGGATTGGAGAAGATGAATAAATCTTTTCTCTCTCTCCCCGTCTTTTATAGAGCCGTTTTCAATTTGTGGGCTTGGGCTTACACAGTTGGTACTGGGCCACCAAGATATGAGTTTCTACAGTAGCACACTCAATGTGGGCCACTCGCTGGCTGTGTTAAAATCACGGTGCTGGTGCTACCAACAGGAACCGATGTGGTAAACAGATATGCTTCATGAAGGCCTAATTACTGAACACATGTGTTCGAGTATCTGTCTTATCCACCAGGTATTGAAGATATATCCTTATAAGGATCACAAGCTAGTCTTCATCAAGATTGGGGATGAAGGTATCTCTCAAGTACACCTGACCACATAATGGATTAAATTTCATAAAGTGGTACTCGGCCTACATGCTTGGCCAACAGTTGCCATGAGCAAATATCTTTCCAACCGACATGACACTGAGGAGTCTAACTTCCGAGTAGTACACTACTCGAGAGAGACTATAAATATTATTTCCAGCAGTATGACGCTGAAGAGTCTAACTTCCGAGTGGGACGCCACTCGGGAAAGACTATAAACATCTTTTCCAGCTAACATGAAGCTGAAGAGTCTCATATACAAGTGGCATGCTACTCGGCAAAGACTATAAAATATTTCCGGTTGACATGATACTGAAGAGTCTCATATACTAGTAGTGTACTACTCAGGAAGGACTACAAGGTTAAAGATCTTTAACTTTATGTTTAATTGTTTCACAATTAAGTACAAAGTCGGGGGCTACACCTAATAGGTGCGCCTATTCGGCGCACACTATTCATACATCAACATGGAGCCCTTCATAGCCTCGTTGCCAGCTGACATGAAGCAGGACTCGGGAAGAAGACGCACTCGGACGAAGAGTACTCGGGAGCAATGCACTCGGGCAATCTTCCCCGTGGGCATCAGCTAAGATTCAACTATGAAGGTCTCAGGGGCTGCTGTGGAGGCCATGGGCCCCGGGTACCTCATCACAAGCATATGGACCATTCGGATAGAGGATGGGTCTAGCCTTATAATTAGAGATATGATAGAGCCCGGCAAACTTTGCCTTGTATAATAAGGAATATACAGTCCTAGTCAGGTAGATTATATCTCTAAGAGGAGATCTCTTGGATGTGATCCGGCTAGGACTCCTACCATGTACCCCTGTCCCCCGGTATATAAGGGGAGACAGGGGGCGCCCGGTATATAAGGGGAGGCAGGGCGCCCCCTGAGGGCATACAGAGATTCACCAGAATCATACTTCCTTAAAGGAATACACCATAACTGGACATAGGGTATTACCTCACATCGAGGGCCTAAACCAGTATAAACTCCCCATCTTCCTTTGTAGTCCACCGAGTTTCAATTCGACGAGTAGCTCTATATTCATATTGTTGGTGTAAAACATCGACAAGCCTCAACCCCTCATCTATTTATACCAAAAACCTCATACACAAAGTAGAAGAAGAACTCCTAATCCTACTAGGACTCAACTCCTAGTCCAACTAGGACTCAAACTTTCCAATCTTGGACTCCTATCCAAAATAAACTCTTCTTTCCATACGCACATAATTCCTCTTCTATGCCATATGGAATCTTCACCTTCACGTGTATTGATCTCTAACCTTTAGTATCTTACGTGATCTCCCAATCATCCGAACATCAACTTCTCCCAAGTCAACTCCCGATCCATCACCGGCAATACTCCCGAGACCATATGATGCGACTAGGTGCCCGATCTTCCGATAGGTTCGATTTGGCGACGTGAAGACGTTCACGTTTTGAGGCTTCCGATCAGTGATCGTCACCTCACAACCGCTACACCCACACGTCTAGTTGTTATCAACCACGCTCTCACGTAGTCGACCTCACCACGAAGGTTTTATCCCTGCAAGCAATCGAAGAAACTCACAAGAACAAGGAAGTACGCAATCTGAATTGTAGATGAATGTTTAGTACACGAAGTTGGGGTTCTACAAACCGATCTAGGCGGCGAAACTGCAATGGCAGAATAATCTAAGCAAAACCCGATCTTAAACGATGACGGCTACTGTATATATATGAGTTGGGACGTCCTAGAGTTAACCCTAGGGCGCACACCCTTGGGCTTAGCCCACGACACAATTACAAGGCCCAAGGTCCAAACAGAATCAGACTGGAAGAGGTACGTACCTTGTTTTGATGATTTTGGACAACTCAGGAGGAATTTTGATGTGGGACCAAAACCATCTGAAAGTAGACTCTATAAGCTTTCCAATAAGTACTCATGGGCCCCGAGAGTCCTTCTGGATCAACGGCTAGGTCCATTTGAAGTTGATGCTGTCAGGAGGCTCGAATCCGAATCCAAAACGTGCAGAACTTCATCTCTTGCCTTCTATGGACCAAAAGTGACGTGGTGATGTAGGAGTAGACTTGGGTAAGGTCTTGGTTTGGTCCCCAATCAACTTCTTTGATTATCCATGTGTTCCTTGCGCTCGGTCTCTTTCCCTTTACCCAAGCAAGTATCTCTGCAAACGAGAATACACAAAAATCATGGTGCAGTAACGCCTGTTCAAATATATAACACGTAAATCTCACGTAGAAAGCATACACCTTTGGTTGATGAATACATAAGGTAGCTATAGTCATATCCGAGCTAGTGATGTCCTCATCATCCTCCTCTTCTTGATTGGAAATCGTCCGCGGTTTCACCTTGTCATTAAGCCTAAGGAACATATCTTTATCTTTCACAACATAGGGTGAGATAGTGTTGTGTATATGGTTGGATTCTAAAATATTTAAACATGGAGAACACTTTGTAGTATCATGCAGACTGATAAGAAGTTTGTGGATGTTCCTGCAATTCTTTCTCTGCAAGCATAGCAAACTGGAACAAACGATTGATAGTACTATATTCCTTATAATCAACAATATCCTGAATTTCACACCTCAAACCATCATAAAAATGATAGATTTTATCCTCTGTGTCCTCCACTACCCCACAACGAATCATGCTCTTCTGAAGCTCAGTGTAATACTCCGGAACAGACATAGTACCTTGTTCTAAACGTTGCAGTTTCTTATGCAAGTCACATTGATAGGAAAGAGGAACAAATCTATTTCGCATGGCTTGTTTTAACCTATCCCATGTATCAGGTTGTAAGTTGAGATTACCTAATTCTTGCCACCAGATTTTAGCAAAATCCTTGAATTCACTTGTAGCTTGCCTAACCCTATGAATTTCAGGAACTAGATGGGAATTAAACTTCTGCTCTACTGTCATCTCCCAATCTAAATAAGCCTCAGGGTCATATTTTCCATAAAAGGAAGGCAAGGCAAATTTAACTTTAGCAAAAGGATCATCATTACCTCGCCCTTGGTGGCGGTTACCTCCCATACCTTGCCGGTTGAATCGCAGCCGTTGTCATAGGCGCTCGTCACGAAATGCAACACGTGCGTCACTATTGTCGGCTTCGTCTTCTTCATTATCTCCGTCATCATCAACAAGTGGTGGTGTTGGGTGACGGTTTGCTGCCAACTGCTCGATGCTATTAGTGAGGGGTAATGCTCCCACTTTAGCCTAGAGGTCTTCCCGCATAGCATTCAAGGCAGCCACATTTTCCTCAATTTTCTGATCCAACTTAGTGATCTCGTCTTTTGAAGCACAATCAGTGAAATTATTCACCTCACCTGCCATGGTTAGTAGAAAATAGGAAACAAACAGCACAAAAGTATGATCCCTATCAACTACTAGGCACTAGAATACACTCTCAACTAGAACACACTCTCAAGTGTCTTACCCTGCTCTTACAAAAATCTTACCAATTGAAGCAGGCTATACGACTGGGAGAGGTGGGATGTTTGACGACGGCAGGGGTGCGATTATGAAAATCAACCTATACTGACCAGAAGTGTGTGGATCTCGAAAGGCAGTGTATCGTAGCAAGGGTTAGCAAAATTCAATAATAGAATAGCAAAGCTAAATAAGTGTTCCAAATACTTGTAGCAGTCACTGGCCGAGACACATTCCTAGAACCAGCCTAACAAGCGAGAGTAAGAAACAAAGGACTTAGGACAACTCTCTCTCACCAAGTCTCTCGAATATCTTGAAAGATTAGCTCAGCAAGACTGCTCTCTGAAAACAGCTCTCTATCCTTTTCTTTTTCTTTTTTTTATCTTCTATTTTTTCTTTTTTTCTTCTAGGAGTACACCTAGTACACAAGAAGCAACCACAAAAATTGGCAGCACGATATAATGCATGAAGTGACCCTAGAAAAACATGCAGAGGCACTCTGAAAAGCGTGCAGGAACTTCGGAGCTTGAAAACTCAGTCTTGCCGGCCAAATTTCATGATTTTAGATTGGCCAAATCTGAAAAGTTGAGTGAGGAGTGGATGTAAAATTTTCTGTAGATGTCCGTAGATATAAAGTTTGCCCAATTCCGAGTCCATATACAAAAGTTATGGCTGTTTTAAGACAGGTAGTGCGAACTAGGGTTTCGTGGCTCAACCCTGTTGCTCCGGCTAGAGTATAAGGGCCAATAGGTCAAGTGCGGCTGACAAGGAGGCTAGCGATGCAGGGTGATTGACACAAGGCGGCTTGTGACCTATCTAAAAAGGCTTGCGAAAGCGGGTTAAAAGCTCAAGGCGGCTTGCAGTCCGAAACCGAGTAGAACTCGATCTCTGAAGGCAGGCTCTCGTGCAACGCAACAGCTAGAACTAGAACCACGAATATGACTCTAAACTAGTGACCACTAATTTGACCTAGGACACAGACTCAACAAAGTAAAACCGAAATAAATTTTGCAAAGGAACAAAGGGGTTTGGATAGGGGATAAACCTAACACTACGAAGAACATGGTGGTAATAAATTTTTGGGTTTTCTGGACTCTAGGTAAGAGAAACAAAGGTGGATAGATGGGAACAGATAATACCTATCGGGCAACTTGTGCTCTGATACCACTTGATGCGACTAGGTGTCTGATCTTCCGATAGGTTCGATGTGGCGACGTGAAGACGTTCACGTTTTGAGGCTTCTGAGCAACGATCGTCACCTCGCAACCGCTACACCCACATGTCTAGTTGTTATCAACCACGCTCTCACGTAGTCGACCTCACCACGAAGGTTTTATCCCTGCAAGCAATCGAAGAAACTCACAAGAACAAGGAAGAACGCAATCTGAATTGCAGATGAATGTTTAGCACACAAAGTTGGGGTGTTTAGCACACAAAGTTGGGGTTCTACAAACCGATCTAGGCGGTGAAACTGCAATGGCAGAATAATCTAAGCAAAACCCGACCCTAAACGATGACGGCTACTGTATATATATGAGTTGGTACGTCCTAGGGTTAACCCTAGGGCGCACACCCCTTGGGCTTAGCCCATGACACAATTACAAGGCCCAAGGCCCAAATAGAATCGGACTGGAAGAGGTCCGTATCTTGTTTCGATGATTTCGGATAGCTCAGGAGGAATTTTGATGTGGAACTAAAACTATCTGAAAGTAGACTCCATAAGATTTCCAACAAGTACTCATGGGCCCTGAGAGTCCTTTTGGATCAGCGGCTAGGTCCGTTTGAAGTTGATGCTGTCATGAGGCCCGAATGCAAATCCAAAACGTGCAGAACTTCATCTCTTGCCTTCTATGGACCAAAAGTGACATGGTAATGTAGGAGTAGACTTGGATAAGGTATTGGTTTGGTCCCCAATTAACTTCTTTGATCATCCATGCGTCCCTTGTGCTCAGTCTCTTACCCTTCACCCAAACAAGTATCTCTGCAAACGAGAACAAACAAAATTCATGGTGCAATAACGCATGTTCAAATATATAACACGTAAATCTTACGTAGAAAGCATGCACCTTTGGTTGATGAATACATAAGGTAGCTATGGTCATAACCGAGCTAGTGATGTCCTCATCACCTTAAGACTCACCTACACATGCAAAAACAAAGAAAGCACACAAACGGTATATAATATGCATATGAAACTATTTAAAGTCATAAACATTAATTATCCCTCGTGAAACACAAAATCACATTGATACCGAAAGTGAACACCGCCAATTGTTCATAACAAAATATAAAGCAAATCAAGATAATGATTTCACAATATAGGAATACATTGGCAGCATCTCCAAAATGCAAATTGATGTTTTTGAAAAATAAAAACCAAGAATTGTCAAAAAGCACTAATGGCTCAAAAATCACAAAAATGAAACAGAAAAACTCTCCCTCTTTTTAAAACAAAGAATTTATCCCCTACAAGAATTGTCAAAAAGCACTAATGGCTCAAAAATCACAAAAATGAAACAGAAAAACTCTCCCTCTTTTTAAAAGAAAGAATTTATCCCCTATATTTGCAATAAAATCACAAAATCAACTATTTTTAAGAATCGATCAACTTGTCAAAACTTTCAAACTTTTAAATAACCTATCAAAACTTTCAAACTTTCATATTCTCCCCTTTTCTAAAAATAACTCCCCCTTTCTTTAAGCATGCATTTTGTATATTTTTCCCCCTTTTAAAATGATTTCATCAAGAATTTTAAAAGAGAGAATATAAACCATGAAAACACAAATACAATGAATATGAAGTATTTATCATTTTTTCTTTATCTGAATTCTTCTTTTCCAGAAGCTTTGAAGTGTATCTAAAGCAACTCAGGGACATGTGTTGCAAGGAGATAGACTGACCAACTAGCAAACATGCATGAGTAATAGTCCAAACATAAATCAATGATATTACAATCAAGGTCAAGTCAACACTAAAAATTTATGATTTCAACAATTTATAATGCAACATTTCCGCTAGTACATAGGTTGAACTAAATACCCTCACACATAGACAAGAAGATTAAAACATTCTTTACTCAAATTTTAATTTCTCTTTCAAAAAGAAAAACATACCACTTATAGAGAATTTTCCAATAAATTTGAGCTTTTTGCTCATTTTTAACATTGATAGCACAGATAATAAATCTCTCAATTTTTCTGTGTATGTCCTTGTCGTGATTACTCTTTCTAAGGATTCGATACCCACTATTTTCCTCACAGTAGATACGTCCTTATCATGATTACTGTTTCTAAGGATTCGTATCATTTTTACCTCTTATAAAGTAAATACAAGCAAATTGACTTTATTTGCACTTGCAGCATGTAGAGAGCATTTGAGTAATGAAAAAACCAAGTACATATACCAGCATAAATCATCCAAATTAGCACTAGGTTCAACATTGCATATTTATTTGATTCAAGTAAAAGAATTATGTGTCATGCATCATATCCCTCAATAGTAATAGCAAAGGCTCATATAAAGATTAGAACACATGCAAGCTATACTAGGAATCAATAAACCTCACTTATATTGCTAGCAAACACAAAAATATACTAGAGGTATAAAACAAAGCTCCACTTTTCTTTTTATTTTTAGATTGAGAGCAATGCAATAAATTAAATCTGAATACATCGAAAAGCATAAACTCCCCCTCAAATCAACGTCCAATCCCTCCCGACGAAAAAACAAAGAAAATCGAAAAGATATCAAAGGTTTTGAAAAAGACAACCAATTGCCAACGATATTACCAAGGTTCTCATGAATTGACATGTATCCACTTGTACTATTATCAAAAAACTATTATCTCCATAACTAGCAAGAAAAAAAATAATGAAGTAGTAGATATTATATTGCTAATTCATAAGTAGATCAATGATACCTTAAAAGCAATGACGTCTCAATCGTTTATCGCACATAGGGAGTATGACGCCAAAAGACCTATGCATAAGAAGATGTTGAGGCCTTTGTATTGGGATTAGAAATAAGAAATTTAGCAATCCAATAATGAGACACACGACCAATAAAACCAATAGGCAAAGCACAAGTATATACACAAATAGAATCAGTACCAGACTTCCCTGAAAACTTACCTTGATGTTTTACTATAAACCGATATGACCGATACTGAAAAGTTGGTCTAATCACCGTCAGCCACTAGTCTAATTGCTGATGTGCATGCAGTCTAACTGCCCATGGCCACCCGTCGGACCGCCCTGGAGCTTGTGGTCTAACTAGGCCACTTAAAGAAAAGCTCGACCTTTGCCACCTCAACCTTGCAAATTCACGTTCTCAGTATTTTTTCTGTTTTCTTACAAGTTTAAAGCAAAACTAAACCAAATGTTTATCCTTACCACAATGAGAGCAATTGTATTGCACACGTATTTTTTCTTTAGAAGAAGAAGAAGAAGCAATTGCATAAGTTGTACAAAGATTCGACAAAATTCTAGCGGATTTGAAAATCCTACCATTCACCCCCTCTGGTAGGCTTAGTTCTTGTGTTCGATCCTACAAGTGGTATCAGAGTCTTGTTTTCTCTTTTTGGATCTTGACCGATCTTGAGATTTAGCCATGGCTGACCGATTTTCAACCTAACCACATGTTTTTGATGGAGTTGATTTTCAATTTTGGTGCAAAATGATGCAATCTTATATTATATCTCAGGGATACGATATTTGGCAAAAAGTTTGTCATCCTTATGAAATCCCTGATGCTATTACTGCTGATAATAAAATTGAGTTTGAAAACAATTGTAAAGCGCGCAACATGATTTTGCGTGGAGTTTCTTGTTCAGATTTTGATCCGATTTTCATCTTAAAACTGTGCATGAGATGTGGAAGGCTCTACGTGATTTTCACAAAGGATCTTTTCAAACATCAAGAAAATTCGCAAGGATGTTTTTAAAAAGGATTATAATGAAAATTGAGATGAAACCTAGAGAAGCTCTTGATGATTACTTTGGTCCCTTTAACAAAGTTTTAAGTAATCTTAAATTTCTTGATGATTCTTTTGATGTTAACTATTCTCAATCTGAAATTGCAATATATCTTTTGATTGGATTAGATATGAAAGTTTGGGAGATGAAAGTTACATCGATTCAAGAATATGTTAATATAACAACTTTAACTTTGGATTTTCTTTATACAAAGCTAAAAACCCATGAGTTGAATATTTTTCTCGCAAGTCAGATTTAAAAACTACTGCCTTAGTTTCTTCGTCTGATTTTTTTATGGTTCTTCATCGAATTCTTTCAATGCCTTAAATGCCATCTCCGATGAACAACTCGAGCAATTCTCCGAGAAGGACTTGGTATTATTAACTAATAAGTTTTCTCGAGCTTTGAATAATGTTAAGACCAGGAAAAGAGGAGGTCCAATTCAGTGTTACGGGTGTGGCGAGTTGAACCACATTCGATCTCAATGTCCGAAGCTTGGGAAATCTATGAAGGAAGAAGATGAGGAGAAGTTCAAAAATGTCAAGAAGAAGCAAGTGTTCAAAAGAAAGCAAAGCAAGGAAGATTTCAACAAGTTATTTAATCAAGTCTATGCTACTTTTGAACAAGCTGGGGCAAGTGATGTCGACTACGAGAGTGAAGATGGAGGCGATCACAAAGGCAAGAACATCTCAGAGGTTTGCCTCATGGCTCATGTAGGATCAAGTTCAGATGACTACAATTCTGAAAGCGATAATAATGAGGTAACTACCTTTACTCCTTCCATTAAAACTTGTCAAGAGATGGTAGTTGCTCTTAGTCTTAAAATTCAGAATTATGACAAGAAAATTAAGAAACATGATTTTATTGTTAAATCACTAAATTCTGAAATTTCTAGATTAAGATCCTTGATTCCTGATGATGATAATTGCAAGTCTTGTAAAGCTTTATTCTCTGAAATTTCTGCTTTAAAAGATATAAATCCCGTTACCTGTTAAAGACTTGATGATGCATTCACTAAAAATAAGGAATTAAAATCTTGTTTTGCTCTTGAAGCTGTGTTGCATACTATAGTTTTGGATAAATTATATTTGGCTAAGAAGCTTTTGAGAAAATATAAAGTTGCTCTTGGTGCAAGTTCCATGTTTAATATTTTGAGTACTAGAAAGCTAACGCAATAAACAGATGTTGCCGTATCTAAAACTTGTTCAGCATATTCTTTGAATGAGATGAAAGTAAAAAGTGCTTTATTTCATGTTGAATGGAGAATATTGTGAAAAATCATGAGATGCTTTCTTGCTCAAAGTGTTGCAAACAAAAAGGTGTTTTGGTTGATTGCAAAAATTGTGCTAATTTGACAAAAGAGGTTTCTTATTTGAAAAGTTATTTGCAAAGATTTTCTGATGAAAATAAGAAAATAAATATGATTTTGGATCAATCAAAAGTGAGCACACACAATATAGGAATAGGTTTGATGCACATGACTATTTTACTTCTCACCAACCCGCTGTTTTGAGTATCACTGAAAAGAGTGAGATTTTGACAAAACCTGAACCTAAACAAACCATCTTAAATTGGTTGGGATTATATTTTCTCTTTTGCCAACATGCAAAGAAACCAAGTCTTTGAATTCAAAATCTTTGGTTGCAAATTCATCTTCTCGTGAGAAGTATACTTGTTCTTTCTGTGAAAAAGATGGACATTTAGTTGTTTTTTGTTTTAAACTTGGTCGAAAACAGAAAAATGAAAGGAAAATTGCTTTTGCAAAATCTAAATAGCAAAAATCAGGTTTTGGGCCATGGCTAGCGGTCAGACCAGCCTCAGGTAAATTTGTCTAAACAGGATAAAATTGTGTTTCCTTGTGGTTATATGCCTGTTGTTACTTCTAGTCGTGTGTCTCAGTACTAGATCCCTAAATTCCTTTTATCTAACCCCACTACTGAGACATTGGCATTTGCTTGTGTGTAGGCTTTGATGGCAAGGAAGGAGAACGTATGGATAATGAACTCTGGTTGTTCGTGGCACATGACCAGTGATAAAACATGGCTCTCCTTCCTTCAACCGGCATCTAAGAATGCTCGATTATATTTGGAGATGCTTCTATAAGTGTCGTTCTTTCTACTGGATCTGTTAAGGTAAGTAACATACGTACTCAGCAAGTCACGGAAAAACTAAGTTATGCAAGCTATCAAAGAAAGACTGGGGTTTATTTCACAGACATTTTATTTTGAAATCATTTTCCAAAACTCTAAGTGTGGGTTGATCTAGGTGTAGCTGGAAAGAGGCTCTCACCTCGATTCTGTCCGCGAATTGCTTTGCAACAACTCAAGTAGACAAAACAAATTTTAATTGATTAAAGTTTCTAGTTAAATATACTCCCAGACCGACTGTCGGATCACGACAGCGTCTCAATGGGTTTGTGCTTATGCAGCTTTTCATAACCTTCTCATCTATTAGTTTATTTTCACTTTCGTACTTTCTAGGATGTTAACTCATTTTTTCTCTATTATTTTCCTTTTACTTTCGTCCTATTCAGGACATCATCTCAACTCATATTCCAATTCTATGGCTCCTTGAGCCATCCATAATCTCCATCTCAAACATACACTGCTTCCAATCGGGAAGCCTAATCTGTGATGCCATTCGACATCCCGGTCCACACAGGCTCGTTTCAAACCACGTAATGGTCATCCATCAGCTGTCCTGGCCAATTCTGGTAATGGTTCCCAATCCCACAAACCACTTTTGCAAACATAAACAAATCTACGCTAGAGGAATCTCTTCAAATCGCCATGACCGTGGGCACGGCTGTTTGAACAGTTCAAGACTCTGCAGAGGTGCACGCTTTACCCACATGATGAGAGCTTACTCCCTCACTGACCAAGCGAGGGAGGTTCATGACAAGGCCTTTCAGAAGCCATCCTAGGGTACCTCATGCCGGTAGATAGGTCAAACCAAATCTCATTTAAGCATCACGCTTTAATCAAATACCCCAAACACCTTGACCGAGTACTTGGCAAGCTTCCATTTCTTGCTCTACTCAAGAATCTGAGATATCCCCAACCACCTTATCTCGGCATTCCACATCTACTGACATACGAGGTAACCCTGTTCCGGCTGAATACTTAGCCAAGGGCATCCCATACCACCCGTGTGGTCACACTGTACTACCATCAATGTAATTCCCCAAGGAATCGGTCCTTATATACAAATACAAAGCATCCCCGCAAACGCGATCACTTTGCATCATGAGTTTTCACAAACAAATTTTGTTTCGCAATCCCGCCAACATCACATGTCGGGTTTTTAAAACTTTCGAAACCCTATTTTCCCAAATCGACAAACAATTATGCTGGAGATGGACCATCGGAATCTATGCTCAGATAGCATAGTTACCAAGGTACTATGGGGTGGAGCGACAAGGAATTGGGTACCAATGTCCTACAGGGTTTATGCAGCTATTGGGCAAGTCTGTCGGTTTGTCACGCAAACTGAGGCCGATCAATTTATCGTGCACACTAGCAGTGCAAATTTTGCAAATAAGACATTTTTCAATTTAGGGGAAATATGGTCAAAGAGTGACTTGCCTCAGTCTTCATCTTCAAATCCTCGCGAAAATCCGAGGTCCGACGACTTCCTAATTGTCGACTATGCTCAAAACAAGAAAAAAACACACAAAACCCTAAAAATAAGATACTTGTATTAATAACTAATAGTGCCATAAGGTAGATCTCAATTTTAAAAAAATTTGGAGACTTGAACGGGGTCAATCGGAGTTACGGATTAAAAGATATGGATTTTCAAAGTTTAAATAATTTTCTGGAATAGATAGAGTTATTAAATTGGAAAAGGAATATTCTAGAGAATATTCTTTGAGCTGACAACTGGGGCCCAACGTCAGTGTGTGAGAGAGAGAGGCCTAAGGGGAGGGGTCCACATGGCATAGGTAAGGGGGGAGTGGAGCCAGGGTCCACATGGCAGTGGAAGGGAAAGGAGATAGGGCCCTCATGTTAGTGGATGGAAAGAGAAAGAGGGAATGACAGGGAGGTCCCACATGTCATAGATTTAGGGATGTGAGTGAATATATATTGGCTAGCTATGCGGACCCACATGTCATTTACACTAAGGGAGAGTAAAAAGGGGCCACATGATAGTGCGAGAGCGGGATTAATTAGGGAAATTAATCCTTGCGGGCCCACTTGGCGGTGACTCAATATGATTAGAGGCATCGGGCCCATGAGACAGTGAGAGAGGGAAGGGTTATGGTGTTGGATCACTGTGCACTAATTACTTGGGCCCTCATGTTAGTGATTAAGGTGTGGGTCTTACGTGTTAGTGGGAATGGGAGAGGGATTAATCATGCGGTCCCACATGTCAGTGCCACTAGATGGGGAAAGAGGTGGGGCTCGGCGGCCAAGGCCGGGGGCTCGCCGGCCCGATCAATGGCGGCGGCACTTGGTGGCCATTGGCAAAATGGCGGCGAGTTGAGACGAGCGGCATGCGGCGGTGGTAGCAGAGGAGAGGAGAAAGAGAGTGAACGGCTTGGATCGGGTGGGGCTTCACTGGAAACGGCCAGCAGCAGCAATGCAGAGGGCGGTGAGGAGAGGAGATGGCCATGCGGCGGCTGCGGAGCACAAGCGCCGGTGGCGGGGCCTAGGAGGGGTTGGACTGGAGACGGCGGCTTAGGTTTTTGAGGAGGGAAGGAAGTCGGGGGGAAAAACAGCTCACCAAAGAGGAAAAATTTGCGGGGGCAGTGGCGATGCTCAAAGCTTGGCTCGGGTGCGGCAGCGCAGTGAGGCTAAGGGACGAGGAGAGGCGGGAGAGTGGTGGCCTTTTATAGGCGAAGGAGGGCACAAGACAACGTCGCAGTAAGGCGGTGACCAAGGGAGATATTTTCGGGGTGGTGGCAATTTTTGGCGCGGCTTGGATGGGACATGGTGATGGCAGACATGGGGCAACACCAGTCGGCAAAGGTGGTAGATGCGTCAGATAGCAATGGCGGTGTCGGTCGATAGGACAAGGCGATGATCTGCACGCGTGCTGCACATGGTCAATTGACCGAGCAGCTGGTCGGCGTGGGAGAGGCGCGAGAGGTCGGGGACGACTGCACGTGGTCGGCTGGGCGGCTATCCACCGCGTAGCCGACGTGTGGGCCCTACCTGTCGGTGAGGCGGACTGGGTGGTGGGCAAGCGCTCAACGGCTGCCGCGCGAGGCAGGCCGGTCGCGGGGAAAGAAGCAACCCGTGGGCTGGGCGCTTGTTGGGCTGTGGGTTGCCGAAGAAGGGAAGGAAGGGGGGCAAGCTGGGCCGGCCAGGGAGAAAGAGAGAGATCGGCCCGACTTGAACAGTGAAATTTCATTATTTTCTCAGGGATTTTTAGATGAGGGTTTTGGGGAGTCTTGGGAGGTTCCAAAGGATATTTGAATTTTAATACTTGGGTTTATAACATTCTCAGGATTTCTCACAGAGGGCTTTTAATTGGTACTGTTATATATATATATATAGTATATATATATATATATATATATATATTATATATATATTATTTATATATATATATATATATATACTATATAATATATAATATATTATTTATTTATTTATTTATTTATTTATTTGAGACAAGTTTGAATTTTTTGAAGAGACTTAGGGAGGGTTTCAAGGAGGCTTCGGACTCTGAACTTGATTTTAAATTTGGGATCGTGATAGGGGGAAATTTTGGGGGATTTTTAGTGAGGAAAAAGGATAGGATTTCCAAGGGGGTTTGAATTTAGAAGCAGGGACTTGGACTTTAGAGGAATTTGTAGGATTTTCAGGAGGGTTTTCTTGATAGAAATTTTAAATTTTTGGCGAGGACCAAAAGGAAGTTTTTGGACGGAATTTCGAATTACAAAAGTCAAAATCTAACATTTGGACTCTGATAGGAATTTTGGCTAGGGATTCAGGAAGGTTTAGAAATTGAACTATTTGAGACGTTCGAATTCCAAAATCTTGGGATTTGGATGAAATTTTGAATCGGACTTTTGAGGTTTCAAGAGGAGGGTTTAATTGAGATCCGGCACTTAGTCCTTAGTTATACACACAAAGATCCAAAATTTTTGAAAATAGGGTTTTTATTAAAATACTTTTAACGGCCTGGAAACCGGAGTTACATCCCAATCGTGTTTTTTTTAAGATCTAAAGTTGGAAAAACTTCTTATGAGCTTCGGTTTGGATATCAACCCAAAGTTTCTCATTTGCGTGTTTTTGGGTGCAAGTATTTTGTTCTTAAATCTAGAAATTTTGATAAATTTGAAGCACATTCTACAAATGGATTGTTTCTTGATTACCCTGCTCATTCTCGAGGATATCGTGTACTTGTTTTACAATCTAATAAAATTGTTGAGACTTGGGAAGTCACTTTTGATGAGGCTAGTCTAGGTACTAGACTAGAAATTGCAGGTACATCGTCACAAATTCAGGGGCAGAATAGAATTTTTGTGGAGAAGAGCGACAACGAGGGACGAAGCTAAGGTGGCCAGTTAGACCTGCCTGAGAAGCCAGTGGTCATTCCAGTAGCAAGGGGTTCAGCTCTAGCTTCGGCTCAAATGCTGATTCCGGTGGTTCTCCATAACCTACAACTTTAAGCAGTTCAAGGTTTAGAAACGTGAAAGCAACTTTCAGAAAGTCTCCTACGCTCTTTGCACATTCAACGACGATATCCTCCAGAACAAGTAATAGGTAACATTGGTGAGCGTATTAACAAGGTCTTAAGGTAACTCACGATCATGTAAATTCTGGCTTTTGTTTGCTTCTTTTTGAACCCAAAGGTTGTTCTTTATCGCAATAACTGATGAATTCGGTTGGATATAAATGCTTATGGCACTCGAAGAACTTGAGAATTTTTCCAAAGAAGACAAAGTTGTAGGATCTTAGTTGGAAACCACCTCTTGGTCATAATATTATTGGAACTAAATAGGTTTCAAAAATAAACAAAAAGAGGGTGGTGTAATTGTGAGGAACAAGGCTAGGGTTGTTGCTCAAGGTTTTTACTAAGGTTGGAAGGGTTGGATTTTTGATGAAACTTTGTGGGGCTCTGGGTTGCTAGATATTGAAGCAATTAGACTTTTGTTGGCTTTTGCTGCTTGTCGAAAAGGGTTTTAAATTGTATCAAGATGGATGTAAAAAGTGTATTTTCTTAATGGCTTTAAATACAGGAGGAAGTTTATGTGAAAACAACCACCGGGTTTGAATATCCTTAATTTTTTTTTAACGGCATGTTTTTTAGATTGTCAAAAGCGTTTGGTATGGTTTAAACAAGCTCCTAGGGCATGGTATGATAGACTTAAAAACTTTTTGCTTGCCAAAGGTTTTCAAATGGGAAATGTGGATAAAACTACTCTTTGTTCTTAAGCATGGGTGATAATCAATTTTTGTTCATATCTAGTATGGATGATATACATCTTTGGTTGTTTATCTCACGCTTTGGTTCTATGAAGTTTTCTGAAGATAGCATGCACAGTGAATTTGAGATGAGTATAATGGGAGAGTTGACGTACTTTTTAGGACTACAAATAAAATAGGCACCACAAGGTACGTTTATACATCAAACAAAGTACACCAAGGATCTTGTACAATGGTTTGAGATGGAGAATTGCAAGTCTATCTCTACACCTATGGGATCTACTGTTGTTTTGGATCCGTATGAAGATGGTGAAGCTGTTGATCAAAACAAGAATACCGAAGTATGATTAGTTTTTTACTTAGTATTCTTACTTAGTTCGCTTTCAAGGCAGACATACAGTTTGCTATATGTTTGTGCGCCCCGAGTTTCAAGCTTCTCCACATGTTTGCATCGTCAAGCATTACGTGAATTTTGAGGTAATTTACAACACGACTCTTTGAGTTTTGGCATTTGGTATTTGCTTCACATCATCATCATCTATATGCTTAAGTAGTTATTCGGATGCGGATTTTGGTGGTTATAGAATTGATAGAAAAAGTACTAGTGGAACATGTCATTTTCTGGGTACTTCTTTGATTGCATGGTCTTCTAGGAAACAATCAAATATTTCTCAATCAACTGCTGAATCTGAATATGTTGTTGCTGCTAGTTGTTATTCTTAGATTCTTTGGCTTATTTCAACTTTTGAAAGATTATGGTCTTACTTAAGAGAAAGTTCCTCTCTTTTGTGATAATAAAGTGCTATTAATATTGCTAAGAATGTGGTACAACATTCACACACTGCATTGATATTTGTCTTCACTTTTTGAGGGATTATGTTGAGAAAGGAGATGTTGAATTGAAATTTCTTGATAATAAATTATAATTGGCAGACATTTTCACTAAGCCTTTGGATTCTTCTCGCTGGGGGCTATTGCGTTTTGCTTCGGGGAGAATTGGATATTATTCATCCTTTTGGCATGATTTGAGGGTGAGTTTCTGTGTTTTTATTGCTTTAAATTTTCATAAAATAAAAAATTAAAAAGATGAGAAAAGAAGAACTTTGACTTTTACCTCTAGTGCATTATTGTGCTTTGCTAGCAATACTAAGTGAGGGTCTTTTGGTCGCTAGTTTAGCTTGTAATGCATTCTAATCTTTATATGAGCCTTTGATGTTGCTTTTATGGGAGATGATGCATGACACTTAAATTCTTTTACTTAAATTTAGTAATATGCAATATTGATATTAGTGGCTTATTTGAATGACTTATCATCATATGTATGCTTGCTGAAATTTTTATTCCTCAAGTAAATATATATATACATATATATGCTTATATGAAAGAAAAAAATGATACCGAATCCTTGGAAACAGTATTTCACGATGAGGATATATCCGAAGTGAGAAAATAACCGCTGTGCCAAATCCTTGGAAATAGTATGTCACAACAAGGACGTACCCGAAATAATTAAGAGATTTTCTTTTGTGTTATTACAAGTTAATTAGAGCAAAAGCTCAGAAATCAAACTGATGAAAATTCTCTTGTAATTGGTAAGTTATTTTAAGAAAGAGTGTTTAGTTTAGCTGTGTCTATGTGTGGGGTTTTTCTTTTCATAACTATATGCGTGCAGTGATTATGTTTGCATTATAAATTGTTCGAATATATGAATCTTTATGTGCTGATTTTGAACATATTTGTGATTCCTTTGTTCATGTTTATATTCTAGTTATCGATGTTTTATATCGGCAATAATTATATGGGGCTATTCGTCGGACCAAAGCTCGATGAACTTTGAAAGGACACATGAGATTTATATTGGTTCAAGCCCTCGAAGTGAGGTAATACACTACTTCCAGCTATTGTGTATTGCTTTCACGATATATGAAATCATCTGCCCCAAGGGGCTCCCTACCTCTCATATACTGGAGAGATGAGGGTTACAGGGTAGAAAACCCAGTCGGATGCGACCAAGTGCTTTCCTTATCAGTATATAAAGTATCCGGCTAGGACTATATCTCTTTTCTTATTATGCAAGGTAATATGAAGCCGAGTCCTACTCTATCTTCAATTGTAGGGACTGGCCCACCCTCTGTCCGAGTGGCCGTAATTGCTTTCCTTGAGGTACCCCGGGCCCATGGCCTCCACACTAATTCATGCTTGTTAGCTAGTTAATCACTTTATCTCCCTTTTCTTGCAACACATATCCTTGAATTTCTCTAGGTACACTCCAAAGCTCTAAAAAAAAGAATATAAACTTCTTGATGAAATCATTGTCAAAGGGGGAGAACGATACAAAATGATGCAAATTTTTTATGAAAAGGGAATTTCTTTCTTTTAAAAAGGGGGGAGAAGTTTTCTTCTTTTTCAAATCTTTTGAGCAAATCTTTTGAGCCTTGAGTGCTTTTTATCATTTTTACTGATTCTTTTGGTTTTTATTTTTCAAACACTAAATCATATTTTGAAGAGTTTGCCAACGTGTTCATCAAGGGGGAGATTGTAAAATCATTGTCATGATTAATATTTTAGGATGAACAATTGGCTTTGTAAATGATTTATTGATTGAACATTTATTAAAAATATAAGTTGATGTTGGCGTGAGTGTGTGTGGCTAATGTGAGTCAAGTAGGAGAAGAACTTGTGCTCAGATATGGTTTCTTTGTTTTTTGCAATGTGGGAGGTGGGTTTTGAGGCCTCGGAGTATTGGCGGTGATGGATCGGGAGTCGACTTGGGAGAAGTTGATGTCCGGATGATCGGAAGATCACGCGGGATACTAAAGGCTAGAGACCAATACATGTGGAGGTGAAGATTCCATATGGCATACCAAAAGAATTCTGTTTGTATGGAAAGAGGAGGCGGCGAGGCGGCGGTCCAACCGGCGAATATACGGCGGTCAAATCAGCGTGACAGAGGCGGTCTAACCAGTGCACTCCATCCAAGTTTGAGGGTTTCTTTTATTCTGCAAAAGATTTTGATTTTGGTGTTCCTACCATTCTCCCCCCTCTGGTAGGTTTGGTTCTTGTGTTCAATCCTACACAGAGTACATAAGCGGAAGCGTAAATAGTGCACTTATTATATGGGCGACCAAAGGCCCAACACTACAAAGATAAACAATAAAGCAACAAGCTAATATGGGCGACCAAGACCACAGGTACTTGACGGCAGGCACGAGCTATACATCGAAGCCTTTATCTCCAACGAACTCTTCATCTGGGTGGGAGAAATGAAAGCAAGACTCAATACAACCACTTTACTCAACAAGTCACACCCGCAAATGCAAGATTAATTATATGGGGTACAAGTAATTATTTATTATGGTTAATTTGCAATAAACCAGCATTTTAAACCATTTTAGATTTTCAATTCCAAAGTTATTATTCAAGCAAACCTACCTTAAACTAGGCCACACCAGACCAAACCAG
Organism: Oryza meyeriana var. granulata; assembly: GCA_003991445.1. Taxonomy (NCBI): domain Eukaryota; kingdom Viridiplantae; phylum Streptophyta; class Magnoliopsida; order Poales; family Poaceae; genus Oryza; species Oryza meyeriana. The sequence goes on along the minus strand of RYFJ01001857.1, from coordinate 30,626 downwards.
GTCAAACCAGGCCAACCATGAAATTTTAGTCCATTAAACCATGGTACCATTTTATTAGAGGAAACATCTAACTCAGTTATATTACTAGGCTTGCCCATAACGGAGGGTATGGCTATTCGAATAGTTCATACTCTGGATAGAGGTGTGCAACTTTACCCACAAGGCACACCTTCATCCTGCATTACCACGTTCCCGTACCACCATAGTATGTGGACAGAAGACGTGACATAACCCTTCACTTATCCCAACCCTAAACAAAAAACTGGCCCAGACCCTAGTCCCCCGCCAGATACCCAGGGACGAGCAGACATGGTCCATGGTAACAGCATCTCAGCGCCCAAGTGGTCTTCATTTGCAAGAGACGTCTGTCACCAGATAGACTTCGTTCCCCTCTATCCGTGTCCTTCTGTCCAAGACTAGTCTAAGCTAGGGGTTAAGCCTTACCCATTAGACATGTGGTTGTATGGTTTACGCTTTGCAACAGTGGTCTGAAGACCAGTCCTTATGGCGGCTAAGGTGCGACTATCAAATCAAACCATGCACCTCGAGCTAGGTCAAAAATAGGGTTCTGGGAATTTTGAATAAAGGAGCATCATGTCAAGGCAAACCAGCCATTTTCCGATCTTTAACAAAATTATAGAGTTATTACCAAAGTCTAGATATTGTAAAACATCTACATGTTTCTAGTATGGCTAAGCATAAACCTAAAATTGCTTGTAAGCACCACATATAGATTTTTCACTAACTGGCTTTTGGTTACCTATGGTTGACAAAGAATAATATACAAATAATAAGGACATAACAATGAATATAGGTATGGCTAAATAAAAAAAATTATAATTGCAGGGATTTATTAAAACAAAATGCAATACTTTAAATCAAAATAATTTTAGAAACATTGGGTCAACAATATGCTCAAGGAATTGACATGACTTGCCTTGCTCGCTTCTGAAGTCTCCAACGTTGACCTCAAGATATAGCAGTTCTTCCAAATCTGCAGCGTCTACATGATATACGCAAAATAAAAGGGCTTTTACACTAAGAAATCCACGTAAACAGAAGATGCAAAGCACATAAATGGGTTCTTGGCATTTTAAGGAAAATGTAGAGACTTGAATGGATCATTTTGAAGTTCAAACGGTCAAGATATGGCCACTTGAAGTTTAAATGAAATTTAAGTGGATATTTCCAAATTTCTTGAATTATATTTCTAAAGAAAACCAGAATTTATTGCGTCGGTGAGGGAGATTGCTTCGGCGCCAACACACGGGTCCCACGCGTTAGCCACGCGGGCGGCTGACAGGCGGGCACCGCAAGCCAGCCACACGGGCACACGTGCTGACGCTGCTGCCGTGCGGCAGCACGCGACTTGGCCGGGAGCAGTGCCCAACCCCGATGGTCACCACCGACGACCATCGGCAAGGTGGCGCCATCGCGGACAAGGCCGAATGGAGGGAGGGGAGCGTGGCGATCCTCACCACTTCGAGCACAGCAACGGAGAGATGAGGACTGCGTCGGCGGCGAGGTGAAAGCGGTGGAGGAGCTCGAGTTCGCGGGGACGTCGGTGTTCCGGTGGTCTCCAGGCTTGAGGAAGGCATGGCCGTGGTATGGAAGTCTCGTCGGAGCCCGAGGAAGTCCCGACCGATGACTTAAGTGCGGCTGAAGCAAACGATGGCAACGGGGAGAGCAAGGCATTTGAGCAGCGGTCGAAAGGGAGAGAGTGAGGTTTGAGCACCCTTTTGTAGGCCACCGGGTGGAGAGAGAAGTGCCGAGGGGAGAGATCGACATCGGCAAACCTGGCGACCGCCATTAATTGCATCGGATTGAATGGCGAGTGATTGTGGTGGAATTAAGCCAGGTTATGGGGGATTTGATTAGGGGTTTTGATGAGAGAGTGGTGGGGAGTGATTCCCTCCACTCAATTTGGGGAGTAATGGCGTAGAGGAGTGGAAATGGAGGCAGCGACTGCGCTAGGGCTTCGGTCGGCGCAGGCGGGATACGGCTGGAGGAGGGGGATGACAGGCGGGCCCCGCCAGTTAGCAATTGTGGTGTGGGAGTCGCCAGGCACTGGCTAGGCCGCATGGACAGATTGGCGCGGCGGCTTGGTGGGGGCAGGATGCTCGGCTGGGCTGGCCTAGAAAGGAGACAAGAGTGACATGGCCCACGGGCCTGCGCGAGGGGAGAGAAAGAGAGAGGAAGAGGTGGGCTAGGCTAGAGGAAAGAAAGGGGAACTGGCTAGGTTCGGCTCAGAGGGAAAGGATTTATTTGAATTTCTTGTTTTTAGAAAATCTAATAAAGTTTATTGTTGCTTACTAAATATTTATTGTGCTCTAAAAATAAGTAAAAATTGATTAAATATTTGGAGGCACAAGGAATTTAACAAATATTCCCACAAGCCATTTTGCATTCAACCTTGGTGACTTTTAATTGTTGTAGGCTTTTGATGAATTTTACCAATTCTAGAAATAAGTTAAGCGATGAAATTTTAGGTAATTTTTAGGGCACAATAAACCTACCCCCTTATAGGAAATCTCGACCCCGAGATTCGGAAGCACTGGCGAAGAGATGGGGATGGGTTGAGTTCAACTCGTCTTCATTTTCCCAGGTTGCTTTCTCTTCAGAATGGTTGCTCTATTGAACCTTGCAGAACCGGATAACTCGGCTTCGGGTATGCCACTTGGAGGTGTCCAAAATCTTGATGGGTCTTTCAGCATATGTCAGATCCTCTTGTATCTCTATTTGAGCAGGGTCTGCTTCTTCTGACGGTACCCAAAGGCACTTCTTGAGTTGGGAGACATGGAACACATCGTGCACATTGCCCAAAGATGCGGGTAACTCGAGCTGGTATGCATTTTCTCCTCTTCTACTTAAGATCTTATATCGACCCACATATCTTGGTGCTAGCTTTCCTTTGGTGTTGAATCATCGTACACCCCTGAGCAGTGTGACTCGCATATACACATAGTCACCAGTCTCAAACTCAAGGTCTCTGCAATGATTATCTGCATAACTCTTTTGCCTAAATTGAGCCACTTTAAGATTCTTCTTAATGACTTTGACTTTTTCCTCGGATCTCTTAAAATATCCGTTCCGAAAACCTGATGTTCCCAAGTTTGATGCCAAAGGAGTAGAGTCCGATACCTCCGTCTATACAGTTCTTCATAAGGTGCCATCTTCAAACTGGACTGGTAACTGTTGTTGTAGGAGAACTTGGCATAAGGAAGAGTATTATCCCAAGTTTTCCCAAAATCTAGGACATATGCACGGAGAATACCTTCAAGAATTCGATTGATTTGCTCAATTTGTCTGTCTGCGAATGGTATGCCGTGCTAAAATTTAGATGTGTTCCCATTTCATCTTGCAATTTCTGTCAAAAGTTGGAGGTGAACTGGCTGCCTCGATCAGACACTATCTTCTTGGGTACCCCATGCTAGCATACAATTCTTGCAAAGTGTAACTCTTGCAATTTAATACCGATGCAAGTTGTTTTGACCGGGATGAAAGTAGCACATTGGTTAATCTATCAACGACTACCCAGATCGAATCGTAACACCCTTGAGTTTGAGGAAGACCAGTGATAAAATCCATGCCAATTTCCTCCCATTCCACTCTGGTATTTTGAGTGGTTGAAGCAATCCTGCTAGTCTTTGATGTTCTGCCTTGACTCATTGACTTGCATCGCATATAGCCACAAATTCTGTTATTTCTCGCTTCATGCTGACCCACCAATGTTTGTCTTTTAGATCTTGATACATTTTGGTACTGCCAAGATGAATTGAATATTGACTCTCATGTGCTTCCTGTAGTATGAGTTTCTTTAGTTTCGAGTCGTTGTGGACATAAATGTGGTCTGCATTCCAAACGGCTCCATACTCATCTTCTATGAGGCATATTGCTTTACCTCTCATATTTTTCTTGAGCTCTTTGACATCGTTGTCGCTCTTCTGTGCTTCTCGAATTTGATCAAGGAGTAAAGGTTTTGCTTTGAGAGTTCCCAAATATCCATGACTGACTATACCAAGATTCAAAGCTGCCATTTCTTTAGATAGCTCAGTTGAACACTCCTTGATATAGGTGGCATTGCAATAGCTTATTCTGTTTAGAGCATCCGCCACTACATTGGCCTTGCCAGGGTGGTAGTGAATTCCCACATCATAGTCTTTGATTATCTCCAGCCATCTTCTCTGACATAAATTCAAAGCTAGCTATGTGAAGATATACTGTTGACTTTTGTGATCGGTGTATATTTCACAATGATTTCCAATGAGATAATGGCGCCACAACTTTAAAGCATGAACTACGACAGCCAACTCAAGGTCATGTGTGGGATAGTTGTTTTCATGCGGTCGTAGCTGTCGCGAAGCGTAAGCTACCACATGCCCTTCTTACATACGAACACATCCCAAACCTTGAAGGGATACATCATGATATCCTAGAAAATCCTTCTAGATATCCAATAGGACTAATACTAGGGATGTACTATCTTATTTTTGAACAATTGAAATGCCTCTTCACATTATGGGGTCCACACGAATTTCTCTTCCTTCTTCAATAGCTGGGTCATTGGTCGAGGTATTTTTAAGAATTTTTTGATAAACCAACGATAGTATTCTGCTAGTCCCAGGAAACTGCAAATTTGGATAACCGACTTGGGTTGTTTCCATTTGGTGATTGACTCAACCATGGTAGGGTCCACTGCCACAACTTGAGCAAAAACAACATGACCTAGAAACTTCACTTCCGACAACTAAAATTCACACTTGCTGAACTTGGCGTAGAGTTGATGCTCTCTTTTATCACTGATTAAATAGACTGAACGCTCTTAAGACTAATTTGAACATCGAGGTTTCAAATTTCAAGTAAACAGTCATGAAAAAATCTAAAAATATTTTTGAACTTTAAAAACATTGTGATATATGGCTCCAAAAAATTTCAGCACAAAATACAACTTATATACAGAGAAACAAAAAAAGAAATATTATTAAGGCGTAAAGTGGACTATTTTCAATAGTTTAGGGGGTAAAATGAGCCAAAAAATAGTTTAGTAAGTCAACTGCTCCAATAAAATAGTTTGAGGGAATAAATTGGACTTTTTTAAATCTTCATTTTACTCCCTCAACCTATTTCACCAGAGCACTTAACCCCCATAAATTATTTTTGGCTCATTTTACACCTAAACTATTAAAAATAGTTCACTTTACTCCCTAACAGTATATATCTTACTTGTTTGGTTATTTTATTTAATTTTAATATGTACCATTGAGCTTTAATTTTAATTTTAATGTATACCATAGAGAATTTAATGTTCTAATTACATATACCCGAAATTAAATATTCAATTATTGCATTAACATTTAAGCCCAATTTTTTTGGATGTTGCTCTATTTGGTAGGTCCTGCCTTGCAAGGTTAATTTTGGAAGGATAATTATGACCACTACTACTTGCTTTTTTTTTCTAGGATGTATTAATGGAAGGGGCATATAATTTATTATATTGAATAGTACTATTCAATATAATAAATTCATAAATAATTGATGGTTATTATGACTACAAGACCTCTTGCATCGATGCAGTTGATGTAGGTAAGTAAGATATATATATATAGATAGAGAGAGAACACTTTAAAAGGGCTCCACCTCTCCACATATGAGAGAAAAACTAGACCAAGAATAAACTGCATATGGGCAAGTGAGGGAAGGTGTATATTGTTTTCAATGGGAATGGGAGAACTCAGCAACAGAAGTAGAGAACAGGTGTAAGAAACATTAACAAGTGTTAGAAACATCAGGTTGTGTTCAGATGGATCCATGGCGGCTACTAAAACTTGCTGTCCCGCCCGGCTGCACCATGCCGATTGTAATCCGCGGCGATGTACCGCCAGAAGTGGCTACACCAGTGGCATGTAGTACGCCATCGATCTCTCGTAAGGAGCATCCTCGCTAATCAACACATAGGCCTAACACATCTCTGTCGTCTTTGCTTCCAGGTCCACGTGCCAGTTTTTAAATAAAGATTTATCACATATTTTAGCACCACATTTTCCTTTTATTTTCTTAATGTCAATTTAAACACATTGTATAAGTTGGTACAAAATTTCATCGAACAGAGCTTATGTACTGCAACAGGTGCACTCAACTTTGGTACAAAATGAAACCCTTCCTCAAATGCCCAAGCTCCTACTGAAATATTTCTTGACCATGCATTGTTGACCAGACGAGTAAGGGCAGCTAGAGAACTTATTAAGAAAACATTTTGCGTCTGCATTCTGTTTCACTTTAGAGTCCAACCATTATGCTTGGTCACAGCGATTCTCATTATTAAATTTGTCCTTTCGCCACTCTCGCATCAGCTAGGCCTTTACGAGAAGCAGAAATATACTTAATTTTTCAAAAAATGTCTCACATGACATAAATGGAAAGTTTGCTCAGCGTTTGTGTAACAACAATAGACAAACTAGCTTATAACTCTGACAGGTAGGATAAGTTCCGATGTGGATGAGAGAGAGAACAGTCAACTTTCTATTAATCATCAACTCTTGGCATAAGATACAAGACAAATACATAAGCGGAAAAAAAAACTAATACGGGCGGGACCGTAGAAGAGGAGGGATGAAAATAAAAATAAGGTGAAGGATTAATTGTTAGAGTGCTATTGTATGACATATTTATGGACCAAGATGATGTCGACAAGCTAGAAGCTTAAATCAAGCACAACAGAGTCTTCAACAAAAAAAAAAATCAAACACAACAGTTGAACCTGTCCTCAGTAAGCATCATAAAAGTGGAGTATATAAAGAGGCTGAACTGGCTACAGCTTCTACTACCTAACTCGATAGTATCAGAAGTTGCCTAGCTAGCTTCCCCCTCTTCGATGGAACATTTGGTGACATCAGGGAGCAAAAACTAGACTAAAAGGAAAAAAATGCACAGCAAGAAAAAGGCAAAGGGAGATGCATATTGTTTCCAATTGGAATGGAAGGAATTAGGAGTTTGAGAAGCGTATGGAACATCAACATTGGCTAAGATGTCACTAAGTCATCCCTATCCTCAAGTGCCATAAGACATATGTCGGGGAAGAAGTGATCGGTGTGGCAGCACATTTCGTAGAAGCCTTTATCCTTCTTTGCCGTCTCATTATCATCATCATCACCGGAGTCGATATCGCATACCTGCACCTCTTCGAGAGCAGCTAATACCTTGTCGATGGCCTTCTTAATCATGTCCTTTTGTCCTCCTCGTCCTCAGCCCTCAGACCGCTTGAACGTCTTTTCACTCTTTTTCTTCAACTTTGGCAATTCACACAAATATGGTTTGGTTCTCCGCACCCTAAGCAAGTGATGGTGTTGCTAGCCCTACACCCTTTTCTCTCTCACATTGTTGTAAGCCATGAAAACTTTTGAGCAATTAGAACATGATCATCTTAGGGGATCTTCTCTAACTGCTCCTCAGTGCTCGAGTGTAAAGCAGCAAATAAAAAGTCACCACACATGAGAGCTAAATGAGTAGCAGGAATGCTAGCAGTGGGCTTAGCCACCAAAGCCATCGAGTGCTTGTGACCTTTCCGATGGAGCATATCCATCTCGTGGGGTTTCAACTTCGAGTAAAGCTTCTCCATGGTAAGGTTACTAAAAGGGGCACTCTCTAGGATGGCGTCGATCAGAGGATGGGTGAATAATTGTTGGTTTCTTTTTAAAAATACCAGAAACAAATACACAGCAAAAATAAAAACAAATGATATAAAAGTTATTCTAATATTACTAGAACACCAAACTATTCACCCTAATATGCAAAATACCCAAAACAATCCTTCAAGTTGCTGCTACAGTACCACACAGTGTCACGCTACAATGCCGACTAGTAAAATCAGAAAACCACCCCTAAAGAAAAAACGTTAGAACAAATTCAAATCCATTTTATTTAAAACTTGAAACATAAGTTTTAGACATTGCCTAGCATCAATTTTAGCCAAGAAAAATAAAAACCAACAGATGAAATTGATGGGATTTAAGCAAACTTTAATTTGAACAAAACCTGACAAACGTGCACTAAAACCTAGATTAAGTAAACACTAGCCGATGGATCCAAACCAAACATCGTGGGTAGAAACTAGACTTCATTGAGAATCCAACACAAAGATCTGCATTCAAATCCAATAGTTAGATCAAAATCTGAAAGCAATATAAAATTAGAGAAAAACCTGCCAAAACTCACTATACGCGAAATCCGAATTGAAAAAAGGAATTGTGGATGAATTTGCTAAACTTTATTGATCAAATCATGTTTCAAAAGTGCCAACAAAAGCACTCCATCACTCTCAACTCTCGTTCTCTCAAATCCTAAAAAGAACGACATTTTTCTCTTCTATTCTCACATCAATTCTCTATTTCTCTTCCTCTGCCTTTTATACAATATAGCAGAGGCAGCCCAATGACCACATAACTTGGGCCAAGATGGTCCAATTAACCCATATGGACTCACTAGCCCATAATCTAATACAAACTAAACCACCAGCCTACTCGCTGGTCCAACTCCATCATCTCCAAACACCACAGACCCAATTGATCTAGAACTTCTTCATTCCACATCCTCCATCATCTTCATGCGACAAAGCTATAGTATGACCATCCAATGACATCTCCTGACCGACTCTAACCTCGGAAACCACATCCTAGTCTTGGTCCCTCGTCACTTACCATGATCACCTAGCTTCACCTACGTATCAAAGACAAAGAAAACATATTCCGGAATTGATCCACATTATTCCAAACAATACTTACTTTTACCAATTATTCATCACACATAAAACACTTGATCTAACAATCTCTCTCATGATGAATATATTGGCAACACCTCGAAAATGCATATTTTAGTGTTTCAAAAACAAAATAAAAACAAAGTGTTAAAAAGCACAAAATGGCTCAAAAAATGGTTCAAAAACATAAAACCACAAAGTGAAAAGAAAAACTTCCCCATTAGTATAAGAAAAGGATTTCCCCATTTTTCAAACTTTTGATAAAAAACAAAAATTTGACTACTTTTGAGAATCGATCCAAATTGTCAAAACTTTCAAATAGCTTGCAAAGCTTGCTCCCCCTTTCATTACGCATGCATTTTCTATATTTCTCTCCCTTTAACAATGAATACATCAAGCATACAAATATGATAATAAATAGTCAATAAAGCACAAATGCCATGATTTCACAACTTCTCCCAATTTTTTTTTCTCTGGAGCTTAGAAGTATACCTAAAGCAATCCAAGTAGCATGTATTGCAATACAAGTGAGATAGATTGGTCAACTAGTAAACAAGCATGGGTTAAAATCCAAGCATGAATCAATGATATTGCAATCAAGATCAAATTGGCACTAATACTAGGTTGAACAAAATACCCTCACACATAGACAAGAAGGTGTAAACATTTTTTTCTCAAATTTACGTGCTCTTTTAAAAAGAAATGATACCACTTGGAGAGAATTTTCCAACAAAATTTGAGCTTTTTGCTCACATTTAACATTGATAGCATGGAAAAGAAATCTCTCAATTATTTCGGGTACGTCCTTGTCGTGATTACTGTTTCCAAGGATTCTGCACCTATTATTTTCCTCACCATAGATACATCCTTGCCGTGATTACTGTTTTCAAGGATTCAATATCCATTTTTATCTCTCATAAAGTAAATACAAGCAAATTGACTTTATTTGCACTTGTGGCATTTAGAGAGCATTAGAGGAATAAAAAACCCAACAAGCATACATGCAAGCATAAATCACCCAAACTAGCACTGGGTTCAACATTGCCAATTTTCTTTAATTCAAGTAAAAGAATCTAGTGTTGTCGGTGAAGTGGGAACCAGGGCCCTACCACCGGCGGCTCGGGGCGGCAGGGTGCCACATCATCACATTGCCAAGAGTCGTGCGCACAGCTCGCGGCCACTACGAAGCTATACCTGGGATCCCCCAGGTCCAAGAAGTAAGGCCCTAAGCTTGTGGCCCTAAGGGCTAAGCTCGGGGCACGCCCTGAGCTCGTGGTCATAGCGGACCGTGCTCGAGGCACAGCCTTGCCTTGCCCCCGAGCTCGGCTACCCCGAGCAGCTCGAGGAGCGCGCGGAGGCTACAGAGCATGCTGCCTCGCTTCAGTCTTTCCACACCTCTCCCATTAAAGGCGACGGGCGTATATCTACCGGGCATGAAGCATGGGGGACAGGACGGCTCTGTACCCCACGCCAAACGTCATCATCACCTTTTCCTGATAGGGGGCATGGGCTGGTAGGCGGCGTAGTTGACTACCGCGCCACCTGCCCTAGCTTACTATGTCCCAACTACTTCTACAGGAGGCTGACTGACGGTCCCATGGCCAGAGCCCAAGCTTCCCAAGCAAGCTCTCGACGGTCACGCCCGGACGCGTGGCAAGCGGTCGTCGCCTCTCTCGAGACCTGCTCAGAGAGGGCCCCTATGAGAATAGGCGACCAGGCCCACCGAACAGCAGAAGACATGACCAAGCATACCTAATTCTGTAATAGCTTATGCTACTCCCATAGTGCAGTCGATGTGGTATTCCCCAAAAAAATATAAGTGGAGAGCTAAGGCCACAAGGGAGGAGGATCTCGATCCGACCCACAAACTCTAATAGCCTAAATCTTTTGGCAAGCAACCAAGAACACAAGAGTAGAGTATTACACCACCATGCGGCCTGAACCTTTCTAAACACTTTGCCTCATTTACTCACACAGCAACGTAAGACAGATCAAACGCATTCACCCCCGGCTGAACTCACAAAGGGGGTCCCTTCGGATCCCTGCATACGGTGTACCCACATCGACAAGTGTCATGCACCATATCCCTCAAAAGTAATAGCAAAGACTCACATAAAGACTAGAACACATACAAACTATACTAGGGATCAATAAACCTCACTTATATTGCTACTAAGCACAAGAATATACTAGAGATAAAAGTCAAAGCTCCACTTTTCTTTTTTTTATATTTTCAAATTTAGAGCAATGAAATAAATTAAATATAAATGCATCGAAAAGCATAAACTCCACCTCAAATCAACCTACAATCCCTCCCGACGAAAAATAAAGAAAATCGAGAAGAAGTCAAAGGTTTTGAAAAGACCACCAATTGCCAACGATATCACTAAGATTCTCATGAATTGACATGTATCCACTTGTACTATTAGAAAAACTACTATCTCCATAACTAGCAAGGAAAAAGCTAATGAAGAAATAGAAATTGTATTGCTAATTCATAAGTAGATCAATATTACCTTAAAAATAATGATGTCTCAATCGCTTAACGCACATGGGGAGTATGCCGTCAAAAGACGTACGCACAAGAAGATGTTGAGGCCTCTGTGTTGGGGTTTGAAATAAGAAATTTAGGAATCCAATACTGAGACACATGATCAATAAAACCAATAGGCAAAGCGCATGTACATGCATGAAAAAAATCAGAACTATTCTTACCTTAATACTTACTTTGAAGCTTCACAAAAGGTCGGTCTAACTGTTGTACAACTCGTGGTCTAACCATACCAGTTGAAGCAACGCATGGCCTTTGCCATGTTAACCTTGCAAGTTCTTGTTCCCTGCATTTTTTCTGTTTTTTTGCAAGTCTAAAACAAAATTGAACCAAATGTCCATACTTACCACAATGAGTGCAATTGTACTTCACACGTGGTGTTTGTTTTGAAGAAGAAGAAGAAGCAATTGTGCTCATTGTAGATAGATTTGATAAAATACCAGCAGATTTGAAAATAGTTTTCTTTATTTCAGGGGTTGTCAAAATCTCACCATTCCCAGTAACATCAACAATAGTAGGTTAGTGATTAGTAAAATAAGCACATGCATTAAAGCCTAAACCTCTGTTATGTGTGCTTACTTTAGAAGTGCCTAACATCATATTGAAGTTCTTTTTACCATCAGAAAACCGTTGCAAAGAAATTTTCAAATAAATAACCTCATTAGACAAAGAAACATAACTTTCACAAGCTTTAGCAACACTCTTTTGTTCGCTATGGTTAGAGCAAGAAAGCACCTCATGAGAAAGCATGCCATTTTGCAAAAGTTCAACTCTACCATAAGTATATTTGTAACATACCAAAAACTGTAAAGAAATAAAAGTGATGTACGAAAAGTGGGAGGCAATAAAAACACATTATTTATCCTAGTATTATCCACATTTTGATTTTTTGTTGCATATGCATTTCTAGGAACCACAATTGCCATTTCAAATTTTTGAAGGAACTCTTTGGAGGAATAAAAATCTAAGAAAATTCCCTTAGAAACTAAACTATATCAATCAACCACTATGATTTTCACTGAATTTTATCAATTAAAATAGTGTCTTAAATAAATATTCTTATCTCAGCAAAATATGGAAAATTTTCACTAACAGACAGCCTACTTGAAATTTTTGCCAGAATCAATCCATCAATTAACTTCTCACCAAAATTTACCAGAACCTGGATCAGATTGTAAACTAGTTACAGTAAAAATTTCAGTACAATCTTCACAAAAATTGAACATAAAATAATAGGACAAAGCCTACAGACTCAGGATAGAATTCAGGAAAGACTGAATTTTGGCCGAACTTTGAAAATTTATCAGGAAAAATCTACAAGCCACATGACTCTGAAAATTGGCACAGAGCTATCCATTACCACTCACTGCCCACAGTAATTTTTCCATGATTTTAACGGCACTGTAGACCAGTCAAATGGTCAGACCAAACTAGCCCCCAACTACTCCATTAACACTTAGTCTCTAGAAGGTGTTCTCTCTAATTTATCACTGCCAAGTGGGTCCCAGCCACCGTGGACCCCATCTGTCGGTCACAGGCATCTTCCAACATGGCCCCACCTACATGACACCATCGCCACGCACACGGACACGCGCCAGGCTGCCGGCAACACACCCATAGAGCGGTGCCAGCGCGCCCTCCTCCATTTCCTCGGCCAAGTCGACTGCAACCCGAGCCACTTCGCCATTTCACTCTCCTCGCCATTCTCTCTCACTTCCCCATGGAGAGCCCGAGGTGAAAACCACCACAACACTGAGAACGCTGCCTTCTTCCTCAGCACCGGCGAGATCCCAACAGCCACCGTCCTTCTTCAGTGAGCCTCGCCGCAACTGAGTCCTGGGAACGTGATTGCCTCTGGATACCTGACCCATTTTTCCCTTCTTCTTCCCCTGACCTCGAGGTTGAAGACGCTGTAGTGTGCACTCAGCTCCGGTGACTATCGCCACGGCATGGCTGACGTTCTCCCTGACTGAAGCTCGATAGGCGTTGATCTTTAGACAGCAGCATCGCCGACTCAAGCCAAGCTCAAGGACTGTGCACGAAGAGCTGAAGAGCCCCGAGGCCGTAGATCCGAGTCTTCTCCTTCTCCACCGGCCGCCGTGCCCCCTTCTTGCTCTCTCTGACCACGGTGAGTTACATCTCGATTACTCGCGCATGAAGCTACTGCAGGATATCACTGAGCTAACGCCGACGGCCTTCCTCTGGTTTGTAGCCCAGATCCGGCTGTCGACGATCAACCGAAGTACTCCGCCACCGTGAGACCTCTTCCGACATGCTCGCCGCCGTTCCAGCACTGCCGAGTAACCCAACACCTTCGGTGAGCCTCTCTGGTCCCTCAGACATCGCATGCATGCATCCATTCAGCCCGTGAAATGCAGTCCATATGCATGCCGAGTGAGTTCGCCGCCTCCGCCGTCGTCGCCGTCGATTCCGACCACCCCAGACAGTGAGACTACCACCGACAGTTGCGCAAGAATGTGTAGAACATTTCTCCTTTTGGCAACTCGGCGAGATCGACTGCCGTTTGCTGTCACCGCCGCCGCGAAGCTCGTCGGCCGCACGTGCCGTCGCGAGCCCTGTCCCGAGCCGCTGACGAGCGGGCCCCACTGTGGTTAGCGCGTGAGGACTGTTGTCAATAAAGATTTAAAACTCCCAAGGTCTTTTTAACAAAAATACCAGTCACTGACGAGTGGACCTAGGAGCTAAATGTAATATCTAAAAACAACGGGGACTCTTAATGAAGATTCCCTCTCACACGTGGTAAAGGACCGCGGGTTGATTTCTAGAAAACCCGAGGACTTTTCCGTAAAGTTTCCTCTCACTGACCGGTGGACCCCTTGTATTTTAAATCTGAGAAAACAGATATAAATCGATAAATCTTTTCTGTTACACTAGAAAATAGGTTTAAAGTTAAAAATTCATAGAAAATTCATTACAACTCCAAATTGGGTGAAACCAGTTTTGTTTGTCTTGCAATTTTATTCTCTACAATTTGATAAATTAAAAAGTAGCACTTTATGTACAGAAAACCTGCATAAAATTATGGGAATGGAAAAAGGGGTGAAAATAGGACTTTTAACTAGAAAATTCATAAGAAAATCATTCCAGCTCAGAAAAATGTCAAACCAATTTTGTAATTCTTAGAAAAATGTATAATTTCCATTTATGAACTCAGTATGCACAGAATTAGGCCACAAATAATCAGTACATTTTATACTCTTAAAAGGACACATAAAAATTATAAAAATCATATCTCACAAATAGTAAGTGCAAAAATAAAAATAATTTCACCAGAAAGTATATGAAACCAATACCAAGTCACTGTATAAAAATCATACATATTAGAGCATTTTGTATTTTTTTGCACTATTTATTGTCTTTGCATTAACTTTAAAATTTAATATTTAGAAGAAGAGCCTTTGGAATTTGAGGAGGTAGAATATATTGAGGAACCTGAAGCAAATCTAGACCAAGGCAAGAATCCCACTACCTTTGAACATATTGCTCCTAAATTTTGGGATTATCAATGTTTTTATTTTAACTTGCATCGTTATTTTGTTATGTATATTATATAGATTGTGGGTAATGGTAGTTAATCCCTTTTTCTGCATAACCCACCTTGAAATGTTGATAATCATTACTTGTAATCTTAGGATGGGTAGAAGTGCCTGTTAAGTGCTTGTTATAAGGTATATACTTGTATATATGCTTAGACATGCCTAGCTACTTACAAAATAAGTCATGGCCATCTAATTATGTTTGAAATGGGAATTTATTTACTTCTGATCAGAGATGAATATTTATGATATTTGTGAACTAAAACTGAAGAAAAACCATTTTAAAACTTGGGCAAGCTAGTGGTACACATATGTGATAGTTGTGTACCGATAGGGGGAGTGTTTGCCTGGGTTGCTTAAGGACCGAACTCAGTGTCATTTCTCATGTTAAACAGTACAACCACATGTGCTAGTATGAGATAGCCATAGTGGATTAAGTTACTTAATATTTAGCCTTGCATTTTGGTAGGCAGAGTAGTATAGGCAGTGCCTACGAATATACTGTAGGGCTATTCAGAGGAGCAACCTATATCCCGTAACGGAATAGGCGTCTAAGCGTGTCCAATACAATGTTGTGTGCCTCGTGGGGAGCCAGGTAGGCTGCCGCCACGGCGCTAGGTTAAGGCGCGGACCCACCACCCACGGCATCGGCTAGCACCCCGATGTTGAGTAACACACCTTGTGCTGGTGCAAGGCTAAATGTTAGGTAATGTAAAAGCTGTGTTGTGACCTCTAGACCGCATTCAATGTGTAGAGTGTGATGGTACCGACGGGTACCAGACAAACTAGAGCGATCACATCATGTGGGTAAAATTGTACAAACTCTGCAGAGTCAAAACTAATCGGTTAGCCGTGCTCACAGTCATGAGCGGCATGGTTGTGTCCATTGAGTATAGATTTCTGCTTTTAAAATGCTTTATGGAATGAGATGGTTGGGTGAAGATTTTTACTGATTTATACTTGGTGATTGATGATATGATGATGAAATGGAATGGAGCTGAAGTATTAAGTTGTATTATAGTCTTGCTGCCAAGGAGGGCAGTGAAGTTATTATTTATGAAAATCGATGCCATGATGTTACTCTATTAGTGTATTATGCAATTTGACTTCTGAACTTCTCTTTTAAATTGTTGCGAAATAAAATTGGCTTTCTGCAATAAAAATGAGCCTCATCATACAGCCTTTACCTTGATTACAGCTTACATGTATAATTAGGTTTAATTGTGGCCTTGCCAGTATCTTGCGTACTGAGTTCTATTTTATTTCTGTGTATGCCCCTATAGATCCATGCACAGGTAAAAATGAAGATTTGTATGATGACTGTGTGGGTGAACAGGTTGATCAGGATGGTCCTATCTAAGGGTTTACCCTTAGTCGGTTGCCTGAGGATTTTGGGTAGCCAAGCTTCCGATGGACTAACTATTTAGCCTATACGGCTTATGTAAACATTAATTAATATGTATCTGTATGTGTACTTCTTGTTTAATTAGCTAAATACCCTCTGTATTGGATATTACTTACTAAGATGAACGTGTGGGACTAGAACTTTCCTAGGCTAGTCACACATTAGTAAGAATTTAGAAATGATGAGATGCATGGATGTTGATTCAACCGTAGACCATGTCCTTAGAAGTGTGTATCGTGTTTGGTCGGCACCTTCGTGTGTTTTGACGGGCACACTTCGCCGTTTCGGACTGGTGAATCAACTCTCCAAATATCTCTTTATTTCTGAATTCAGTGCTTTGGATTTGTATTGTGAATGGGTAAATATTATGGCAAGGCTGCGATGAGGATGGATGGTTACTGCACTTATTTGGTTTTTATTTGAGATCCCATCCATCTAAATATTTCACGTTGTCATAGTAGTTACTCTCCATAATGCATTTCCGGAGTGCCCACAATATTTCAATTACATCTCATTCAAAAGTCATTTAGAACATGGAATAGAGTCAACCACAATAGTAGGCCCGCTAGCATTTTTATGTTGTTTAAACCTTTTAGCACATAAAGCATTAACAAAAGAACATGCATAAAAAGCAACTTTCATCTTTTTTAAATAGTTCTTTCTCAAAAATAATTCATCAATAACACGAGTATGCATATAAGTACCAAGAGCAAAGCAAGATTCTAGTTTCTTTTTTTTTTGCAAGAGCATCATCAAGTTTTGTAATGGTAGAAGCATGAACATCTCTTAAAGAAAAAATTTCAAAATGAAGCACTTTACAAGATTCACATGAATCATCATCAGGAATTAAAACTCTTAATCTAGAAATTTCAGAATTTAAAGATTT
Source organism: Oryza meyeriana var. granulata (assembly GCA_003991445.1). Lineage (NCBI taxonomy): Eukaryota > Viridiplantae > Streptophyta > Magnoliopsida > Poales > Poaceae > Oryza > Oryza meyeriana. The sequence continues at coordinate 13,475 of RYFJ01001857.1, read as the reverse complement.
AACAATATGATCATGTTTCTTAATCTTTTTTCTCATATTTCTGGACTTCTTTACCTAGAGTCACAACTATCTTTCCAAGAGCCACTTGAGAAGGATTAAAATAATCAGGTACCTCATAGTCGTTGTCGGAGTCATACTCGTCGTAGCTCAATCCTCCACGAGCCATGAGACACACCTCGGAGATGTTCTTGCCCTTGTTGTCATTTTCATCACTTTTAGAATCAATATCACTTGCATCAACTTGTTCAAGAGCAGCAAAGACTTGATGTAGCTTTTTCATGAAGTAGTTATTCTTCTTTCCCTTTTTGACTGTGCGCTTCTTGTCCTCCTTGTCATCACCGTCGTCCTTCTTGAGTCTGGGACACTTGGAGTGAATGTGATTTAACTCACCACACTCAAAGCGTCGAAGTGGACCACCTCTTTTCTGTTCTTGACATTATTCAAAACTTCAAAAAATTTGTTAATAGTCCAAGCCAAGTCCTCCTCGGGAATTTTCTTAAGTTGGTCATCTGACGTTGCTTTTGAAGAAGACAAAGAAAATAAGGAACAAGTATCCAAAGAAGAACTAGATGAAGCAAACACCAAAGCCATTGATTTAGAATCGGTTTTAGAGAGAAAACATGAAGTTCATGATTTCTCAATTTTGAATAAAGAGATTCCAAAGTCAAAATATTCATATTAACAGACTCTTGAATCAAAATAACTTTCATCTCCCAAACCAACATATCAAGCCCGCTAAGCAAATATCTAGCAATTTTAGAATCAGAATAATTAGTAGCATAAGAAGAATCAACTGAACAAACATTGCTAAGAATTTTATTAAAGCGAGCAAAATATTCTTCCAATGTCTCACTGGGTTTCATTTTAAATCTCATGTATTCCTTCCTGTACACATCCTTACGCACTCTCCTGATTGTGAAGGAGCCTTGGTGACAAGCACATAATGCATTTGACATCTTATGCATAGTAGTGCAGTGAGAAATACAATCAAAATCAGAACGAGAGACACCACACAAAATAATGTTGCGAGCTTTGCAATAATTTTCAAAAGCAACTTTATTTGTGTTGTCAATTGCATCAGAAATAGAATAAGCAGTAGAAACTTTTTCCCTAATATCATAACCCTAAGACTTTAATATAAGATTGCATTCTAGATTTCCAATATTCAAAACCAACTTCATCAAAAATATGAGGCTTGATTGAAAACCTATCGGATGCCATGTCAAAAACTCAAGACCAGTTAAGATCAAAAGAGCAAACCTCGCTCCAATACCATTTGTAGGACCGAGATAGTGTCGATCAGAGGAGGTGAATAACCGTCAGTGTATTTTTCAAAACACTAGAAAAAATATATAATGAAAATAATAACAAATGATATAAAAGTTATTATCATATCACTCGAACACCAAACTAATCATCCTGATATGTAAAAGACCCAAAACAAGCCTTCAAGTTGCTGCTACAGTACCATACAGTGTCAGACTACAGTGCCAAACAGCAAAATCAGAAAACCACCCCCTAACAAAAATTCATTAGAACTTCGCCAATTCAAATATGTTTGATATGAAACTTGAAACATAAGTTTTAGATATTGCCTAGGTTCAATTATAGCCAAGAAAAATGAAAACCAACAGATGAAATTGATAGGGTCTAAGCAAACTCATCATATGAATGAAACCTAACAAACGTGCACTAAAATCTAGATTAATTAAAAACTAGCCGATGGATCTAAGCCAAACATGGTGGGTTGGAACTAGACTTCATTGCGAATCCAACACAAAACATCACACTCAAATCCAATGGTTAGATTAAAATCTGGAAGGAATATAAGATTAGAGAAAAACCAACCAAAACTCACCATACGCGAAATCCAAATTGAAAAATAGAATTGTGGATAAATTTGCTAAACTTTGTTATCAAATCATGTTTCAAAAGTGCCAACAAAAGTACCCCATCTCTCTCAACTCTCGTTCTCTCAAACCCTAAAAAGAACGACGTTTTTTCTCTTTTGTTCTCCCATCAATTCTCTCTCCCTCTACCTTTTATACAATAAAGTAAAGACAGTCCAATAACCACATGACTTGGTCCAACATAGAAAAATTAATTCATATGGACTCACAAGCCGATAATCTAATACAAACTAAACCACCGACTGACTCGCCGGTCCAACTCTATCATGTCCGAACACCACGAACCCAATTGACATAGAACTTTCCCATTCCACGTCCTCCATCCTAGTATCGATCCAGTGACATCTCCTAACTGACTCTGACCTCGAAGACCCTATCCTAGTCTCAGTCCCTCGTCACTTACCATAATCACCTCCTAGCTTCACCTGCACATCAAAGACAAAGAAAACATATTCCGGAAACAAGTTCTTCCCAACTTGTTACACATTAGTCCAAACAATACTTATTTTTACCAATTATTCATCACACATAAAACACTTGATTTAACAATGTTGTATGATTGTAAAGGGCCTTTCCCACCCCAAAAGCTAGCCAATAAGGCGAAGGGCTCTCCCACTTATAAACTAGGCCACATGTCTTTCCACAACCAATATGGAACTGTTTAATACATCGTAATCAAGACAATTCAAAATGTGGCGAGCTTTTTTATTATGTGTAAGCTCCTTGTCAATTGATCTCAAGTTTGAAACAATCTTGTCAAAACGTTTAAAATAGTCATCAACTGATTCCCAGGTCAAGTTTGGACAAGCATAGAACACACCACATGTAATCCTATATACTATACACTTAATCTCTACAAAGTATAGTTAATGCTATTTCTCTCTACTCTTATTAATCCATATTATCTCAATTGTTTCTGGGTCTTGAATAATTAATCTATTGTTATAGTCTTTTATGATTCATCATAGATGCAAATTATATAAGGTATATAAAGTAACATCATTTAGCTACAAAATAAATCCATCATACACTTTATTTCTACCATCATCGTAGAATATTTTAGTAGCAACGTGAGGTATCATCTAGTTAAAGATACCCCGATGACTACCTTCAAATGCCTGGCATCAAATAATTTCATCAAGAAAGCTGGTTGTTTTAGAAGAACTAAATTTGTTATATAATAATTGCATTTTTCCCCTAGCACTTTACTATTGAAAGATCAAATTGTGGACATTATTGCTCTAACCGGAAAGTGCATGTGGAAATTCTATATGGAGGTTTAGAGCAAATGAAATCTAGCGGATGAAAAGCCTATAGTTTGGGAGCAAATTGAAGAAATAATTGGCGATCCATAGGTGTCTGTAGTCTGAACTTCGCAGGAGTGCTGGCCTGACTGGTTACTGCACTGCAGCTATTGATTTGATCAAGTGAATCATGGCTCAAGTTGTGTGTAGGGTAGAATATAATGAGCATTAATTAATTCCCCATCTGCTATATGGCCTGTCCTTCAAGGCTCATCAGGGACCTACCAGGCTGTACAAGCTCCGCCCCTCCCTCGGATAGGGCCTGACTGACCGGCTGGCCGCCGGCCGGCCGCCGGAATCAACCCTGTGTCTGCCGGCGGCCAACGGCGCCCGTGTTTGCTTGTCCACATACCGTGGCAACTGCATTGCAGGAGTAGCGGCAGCTTTTTGCCAGGCTATTACCGAGATCCATATACATCGAGACCATATATATATATATATATATATATATATATATATATATATATATATATATATATATATATATATATGCCTGATAACGCTTCTACTGCATATATATATCTCCAGTCGCAAACAGTTAATTAGTCAGTTACTGCAGATGAGAATAATTATGAAAAACCGCTAGCTTCTTCCAAGTAATAGCATGGCACTCTCTCATTGTGAAACTTTAGTTGAACAGATGGACGGTTCAAGGATATCTAGTTAATTAATTAGCCATTGATATAACGGGAAGGTTTCATGCGAGCGCTCGAAAAAACTTCAAAAACATGCACATTCATGTTGCCATATCAGCGCTGGTTATAAAAAAACAGGCACTAATATATGATTTTTCGCCCTCCCCCTACCTCACCAGCACCCCTGCGGGCAATAGCCGGCACTGATGACACCACATTAAAAAACAGGCACTAGTAGTATCAGTATGATTTATTAAAAAAATAGACACCGATATATGGAACATTAGTACTGGTTCATTAAATAAACCGTCACCGATGGGATTGAGCTGAGCCGACGATCAACATCGAGCCAACCCGAGATATTTGTACATCGCTCGCTCCATTCTCTTGATCTCTCCGCTCTCTCTCTCTCTCACTCGTTCTCTCTCTTTGCTCGTTCACTCTCTCGATCTCTCCTTTCTCTCTCTCCCTCGCTCGCTCGCTCGCTGTCTCCCTATCTCCATTTTGGCCGCCTCACTTGCTGTCTTGCCGGTGCCGCCGTCACCACGGCCCCTGCCGCCAAGCCTCCTCCTCACTGCCTCTAGATCGAGTAGGCGGCCGGCAAGGACTCCCGTGCCATCTTCTGGCACTGCGGCCGTCTAGAGCTCGAGGACCACCTAATCCGGCCACCTAGACACCGGGGGCCGCCGGATCTAGCCGCCATGAGCTCGGGCACGGCCAGATCTAGACGGTGCGGCCGTGGCCATGAGCCCGGGGGTCGGCTAGATCTAGTCCTAGTTCTGCTTCCTCCACTGTGACGAGGAGGAGAAGGGAGGGGCAAGCTAGAGGAGGCGGCGAGCATGAGCTGGTTCAACGATGGCCACATCTCGACCTTTTTTTCCTCCCCTCCTCCGTTTGCTACTCCACCATCGGGGAGAAGGGAATGGGAGGGCAGCGGGTCATGAACGGTGGCGGCCGTGGCTTGACAGCTAGGAGGTGGATTTTGTGATTTTTATATTGATTGATTTTGTGATTTAGTTCTAGGGTCGTGCAGATTGATTATGTGATTTTTTTTATGTACTTCTTGACTTGTTCTAGGTATTATTGATCTGTGGATGTGCTAAACTATGAATGTATTCTTGATTCAGTGGATATGGATGTAGATTTAGGGACCTCAAAGCATCGGCTCGATTTATTGAGCCAGTTTCCTTTTTTTTTTTGTGACTCGTCCACCACAATTAGTACCGGGTTCTCCCTTCAGCACTGATGGACCTCTATCATTAGTGCCGAAAGTTTAATGCTGGTTAAGGAACAAATAGTGATGAGACTTCCTAATCGGCACTAAGACGTTTTTTTTTAGTAGTGACAAACTCAGGATGATACAATTAATTGTCAAAATTGTTCAAGTGTACATGTATATTTCATACCGTACGTCCAGTCCAAATTATAGTGTATGCATTAAGTTCGAGAATTCTTTTTGTACGCGTATATATTCGTACGTCTGTATATAGTACGGGATACGGTTCATCAGGCCAGGGTTCTTCTATTCCCACTGTCATTTTACTCAACCCAGCTGTACGTAATTGCGCATAATGTACTCGCACATACGTACAAGGTACTGAATATATGCTTCAATTCATACATGCATATTTGTACATACTGAGGTGATGGAATCCATAGTTTCCAAACGCAAGAACACAGCATGCAAGCATTCATTCATGCACTCCAACGACTTGCCGGACTGGTCCTCCATCATCTAGCAGCATTAATCACCAGCACATGCTGCGACACAGCATTAGCCGCCGTATACCATCGCTGTGCCGTTGAATTCGGCTCTATCCTGATCAGTTGGAGTGCATGCATGCAATGCAAGAAAGCTAGCACACCGTGCTATCCATACTGTTCCCAAAGTCCAATCCTCCTCCATGTGACTGCCGCTATAGCACACTGCAGCACTTGCACTCGCCCGAACCACCCAATTCTACCTCGGTTTTGGCACCCAATCTCTCCTGTTTCGGTAAGAGCATCTTCAGCAGGGACCCTAAACACAGCCCCCAAACAGTTTTTGGGTAGTGGGATAAAAAAACTAGGTCCAGCAAGGATCTTACTACGGCCCCCAAAATGAGGAGGCCCCCAAATCTTTCCTCCAAGCCCCCAGTCCTGGGGACTCTATAGCACAGCCCCCATCGACGTTATTTTGGCGCCTACGACAATTCCCCACCCACCAGAAGAGAGCGCCGTCTGGGAAGAGGAAGATCGAAGAGAAAAAATCATCGCACCTCGATTGGCCACCGCCGCCGCCGCCCTGCTCGCCCCCTGCCGCGCTCGCCCGCCGGCCCCCGCCGCGCTTGCCCCCTGCCGCGCTCCGCTTCTCTCTGCTAGCTTTATATATATATATATATATATATATATATATATATATATATATATATATATATATATATATATATATATATATATATATATATGAGTACAAATGAATAAATGCAATAGTATAATATAGTTTATGGTGAAATATAATAGAAAAGGAAATAGGGGCTGAGAAATGGAGACTGTTGCTGGAGTTCGGAGCATTTTTAAGGTCTAAAGGAAATAGGGGCAGCCCCTATTTAACCTTTGGGGGCTCTAAAATAGGGACTATTGCTGGAGATGCTCGGAACAGACACCTAACAACTGTACCGCCGGCTGCCAACCTCCATTCTCCCCAGCCACCAATTAGTACACACGTTCGGAACAGCTGAACGCGGTGGCTTCTTAAGTCGCACGTAAAATAAAAAATATAATTAGTATATGATTAATTAAGTATTAGCTATTATAAACTTAAAAAATAAATATATTTGTTTTTTAAAGAAATTCCTATATAGAATTTTTTTAAAAAAATATCTCATTTAACATTTTAAGAAACGTACTTAAAAAATAAGATAATAAACAAAAGACATAAACACAAAGAGACACTACCTAAATAAACCTCCACCTAACCGGCGTGCACCCTCCAACCCAAACTTTCAGATAGCTGCATTCACCAGATCAATGGTCACATGCATCATCTATATTCATGCACGACCATGTGAATGAGCACTGTACCCTTTAGGCGTCTACCAGTGTAACAGTAGCATCATAGTTTGGTACGTAGCTCATCTTTGCTAACGGCCGGTCAGTGATCCATGGTGGATCCATGATCCATCCATCGGCCGGTTTGCCCTCTGAAAACCATGCGTGTATATTTACTCCTCACTCATCACCTCCCCAACCACCCAGCTGCGTGCCTCTTTACTGCGCCACCGCCATGGCTAGAGCTTCGCACATGGCCAGCCAAGTGCATGCACTGGTGACTGAGCGCCATCCGTCGTCACTCAATGCTGCTGCAGGCTGCAGCTTTACAACTCTATGGCCGTCTCCTATATAAGGCGCTGCTCGAGCAAGCTGCAGAACCAATCAGGCAGCAAGCCTGCAGAAAGCCAGAAGCTTCTTCTCCTCTCTTCTTGTTGGGAGGAAGAAGCAGCTGCAGTTAGCTGCCAGCCAGCCATGGCGGGCAGAACGAGGGGAGTGGCGCTCGTGCTGCTGCTCTGCCTGAGCGGCGCGGCGGTGGGTGCGCGGGCGCGGCAGGTTGCTGCCAAGGGCGACGACAATGCTGCAGGCGACGAGAAATTTCTCTTCTTGAAGAAGCACTTTGGAAAGGGTCTTGGAGCCGGGCTTGGTGGAGGATACGGGAAAGGTGGTGGCTTTGGAGGAGGCGGTGGAGGAGGAGGCGGTGGCGGTGGGCTTGGTGGTGGAGGAGGTGGTGGCCTAGGCGGAGGTGGTGGTTTTGGGAAAGGTGGCGGGCTTGGTGGTGGTGTTGGTCATGGCATTGGCGGTGGGTTCGGTAAGGGTGGTGGGCTTGGTGGAGGCATCGGCCATGGTGTCAGTGGTGGGTTTGGCAAAGGTGGTGGTGTTGGTGGTGGGTTTGGTAAGGGTGGCGGGCTTGGTGGTGGTTTTGATAAAGGTGGCGGGATTGGTGGAGGCATGGGCCATGGTGTTGGAGGTGGATTTGGCAAGGGTGGAGGTCTAGGTGGTGGTATCGGTCATGGCATTGGTGGCAGCTACGGTAAAGGTGGAGGTCTAGGTAGTGGCATTGGGAAAGGTGGTGGACTTGGTGGTGGTTTTGGAAATGGAGGTGGTCTTGGTGGAGGTGGTGGTCTTGGGGGTGGTGGTGGTATCGGTGGTGGCATAGGCAAGGGTGGTGGACTTGGTGGTGGTTTCGGAAAAGGTAACGGTCTTGGTGGTGATATCGGCAAGGATGGTGGACTTGGTGGCGGTTTTGGAAAAGGTGGCGGTCTTGGTGGTGGGGGTGGACTTGGTGGAGGCAGCGGTCTCGGTGGCGGCATTGGCAAGGGCGGTGGACTCGGCGGAGGCTTTGGTAAAGGTGGAGGTATTGGTGGCGGCTTTGGCAAGGGCGGTGGAATTGGCGGTGGTTTCGGGAAAGGTGGTGGACTTGGTGGAGGTGGTGGCGGAGGTTTCGGTGGTGGCAATGGTAGTGGAATTGGTGGTGGCTTTGGCAAGGGTGGTGGATTTGGTTTTGGTGGTGGTGGCGGAGGTTTCGGTGGTGGTGGTGGTGGAGGTGGTGGCGGAGGCGGTGGAGGGATCGGTGGCAAGCACTAATATGCTGGCACTCTATTTCATTTCAGTTTTCTTACACTCTATCGGCCGTAATGGTATTTAGCTTGAGTGAGCAGCTGCAGTATTATGTAGGCTTTTGTCGAGGAGCTTATAGCAGTGCTGTTGTGCTTGATGGTTTCTGTCGTTTGGAGAGGTATGTTTGGTACTCTACATGTTGTTATTAATTTGTGACGGTGAGTACACGTACCCCCATTATATATGTACTTAAGTCCTTCATTGTGTCAACCATCATGTTTTGGAATGATTGGTATAATTAAGATTAAGCAGGTTTAATGATCTTTGAAACCAAAATAAAAAAGTGTAAGATAGTGATTCGCCGAACGGATACTGTACTGTGTGCACCATTAGGCGGATAACAGCTTATCTGAATATATTGTCTGATCAAATCAATGCCCGCGTGAAATTTCTGACAAGTAGTGACTCACCAAATAAAAAAATAACGTTAATTACCATAGATCAGTACTAATGGTCAGCGACGTTACAGATCATCGGAAATAAGCGAGCGGCGCAAACGCAGGTGGGCGTCGGCCGGTCTCACTCCGGCGTGTCACCACCGTCATTTCTCGTACAACATCTTCTGGCTGCCGCTCTTGAGGTCGAACATCCGACGCCGGACAGCCTCCGGTTCGACTCCGCGTGCGAAGCGGCTAACTTTCCTCGCGAAGTAGAGCGCGCATTGTGCGGTTCTCTTTCCGATCGGTCGCCGCGCTGCGGCCGGTGCGTTGGCGTGGCACGGGCACGGGGCGCAGCCATTTTGCGCGAACAGATGCGCGGCGGCCTGTAAATTCGCCGGACGGCCAAACTCGAGGTGGGGTTGTGCCGGGGTCGCTGAGAAGACGGGCCATCTCGTCCTTGCGCACGAGGGACGTTCCATACACCACCGTGAGCACGCACGTGCGGCGTGTCGCCGAGGAAGAAGAGGCGGGCCGTCAGAACACTGTGTCGTAGGAGGGGAGACTTTTCCCGGTGGAGTGGCGCATGGACCAGACTTTTGGGTGCAGCGCCGCGACGGGGATCCTGTGCACCACCGGGTCGCCGCCGGTGTGCAGATCGAACACCTGGATGTCGTATCGGTACGGTCCCAAGAACTGTGCCGACTCGGGGTGGTCAGAGGCCGAAGAAGGCCTGCCAGCCGTGCACCAGGTCGATGATCGTTTTCTGGATGACAAATGCGTGCCGTCGGTTGAGAGTCTCCAACCGGCGCACAACTGTATCGCCGAGTCCGGCAAGCTGTGTACGCAGCCTGAAAGGTTATCCGACTGGAGTTACGGAGGTAGATCGAGCGTATATGAACTGGAATAGAGTACAATAATAGCTTAGGGTAAGGTGTACCTTATCTGGTATAGTGTAGAATCCTATTCGGACATCTCCGTGTAAATTACTGTACATGAGATAGAAAACTAAGTCATACTTAGACTGGTTACCTACCATGTAACCCTTCTCCCGTGTATATAAGAGAGCAGGGAGAATATAAGAAGAACCAAAGCGAACACTTCCAATTGAGACTAGCATAGCAACAGAGCAATTCGATCCGGTGGGTTTCAATCCATCAAACAGGAGTAGAGTATTACATCTTCCCAAGAGCCTGAACTTGTATAAATTTGTTTTTTGTCCTAGTGTCACCGATGATAGCCTAGATCCAACACCATAGCCCTACGTTTCATTATTGTCGATTATTAAACATCGACAATTGGCGTGCTAATCATTAATTTGCCGATTATATAACATCCGACAATTGGCGTGCTAGGTAGGGGTTAGTGTCAAAGATCTTACATCATCGAGTTTTTTGATGGCTCTAGTCATCGAAATTCCTGGTGAAGTCTCCCTTGTCTCCCGGTCAACATCTTCTCATTTAGGAGTTTCTGGATTTATCGTATTGGAGAAATGGGAACCGAGGCTATCCATCACTGGCTGACTCGGCTGGCCAGTCCACGTCATCACGTTGTCAAGGTCTGCATGCCTTCACGGCCACAACAAAGCCATACTGGGGATCCCGGTCAGCAAGATAGTCCGAAGGGCCCTCACGGGGTGAGCTCGGGGTGCCTCCCGAGCTTGTGGCCTCAGTAGACCAGGGTACCACCAACCCCCTACACCCGAGCTCGGCTCCTCTCAAATAGCTTGAGGAGGCACATGGAGGCAGGACATTAATGATGACACGATCGAGCCTGGTCATCATCGCTTCGGTATCCCCTGCATCTCTCTAATAAGGGCGAGCGGGACATTTATCTACCGTGGCGTGCGGCGTGGGAGACCAGAGACAGCTCTGCACCCTCATCGTATGGCCATTATTACCCTTTCCTGACAAGGGGCATGGGCTGGGCAATAGCGTGGTTGATTACCGCACCATCTTCTTCGGCTCACTACGCCCGTAATACTGTCGCTGAGAGATTAATGGGTAGGCCTTGTGGCCAGCGGGACAAGCCCAGGCTTCCTTCACAAGCTCTCAACGGCCACTCTCGAACACGTGGTGAGCACCATACTCCTTCCTCACCTGCTTTGAGGGTGGCCCTCGTGGAAGACAGAGGCAGTGTGGGGGGGCCCCACAGGGCGGAAGCCCACCATGCATACAGTACCTGATCCTAGATCAATAGTCGATACCATACCATATAGTCATCGGAACAAATTCAGAGTACACTAACATAAATACAATAATTAAGAGTTACATATATAAAAGGTTTCCAATCAGACAGGCCTGACTATGATGGGACAGACTGGCAAGACAGGGTAAGATAGCAGATACACACAGATAGGGCGAGAGGGGAGGACAACAACTGCAATGGAAAGTGACGATACCCAGGTGGGTTGGGGAAGCTAGGCCCAAACCTCAGAAGTCCCGAGTCGGGCTTGGTCCTAGAAGAAACCGGCAGCAGTCGGTCGTGTCTTCTTCTTCAAAACATAATATAATATATACAATATAGGAACAAGGTGATATTTGTTTCGTACTCCGCAAGCCGGGGAAAAAGATGCTTGTCGGCTGACAATGTAAGGCTAGAGATCTTATTTTCGCGGAAACTGGCTTTTGGAAATATTGCTTGTCAAATGCCGACTGTCCAATTTGTTGTTCAGAAAGAGGCTCACGCCTCGATTTCCGTATGATGTTGCTTTTCAACAAACTCACGTCCATAGTGACCGTGGGATCGGTTGGGTCATACGTCGATGTGCGTGTTATAGTTAACGTGCACCTCAAGTGTATGTAGTGTGATTGTAATCGAGGTGCAAATACTGTTAAGACATATTGCACGCCGCCGTAGCACTGTGGTCGCGAGTGGTCTTCGACGAAGCTGCTTAGGTCTCGATGGATTCCCCCGATGGTATAACTAGTTGAAACCACCTCCGTCTACCCTTGAAGACTTTCGGTCCTAACCAACTCACAATATCTCAGTGCGTTGTTGTCTCATCTATTAGCAATTCTTTCCGGCCCTAGCGACCTGGCGTATCGCTCGATGTCACTGCCCACTGAGCTATCAACCACGTTAGCACAAGTTGACTCGTCGTGCCACTGGCTACAACGCAGGTAGTTTCGCTCTTTTATTCGTGCTCTGGCTACAACTTCAAAGACTACTCGCGTTTAACTTTGGTTCTCACACACTTGCTTATGGTGCTCGTCAACCCCGGGTCAACATAGACACTCTTCCTGGCCACACCAGGCCTTCCGTTTGCTTACCGGACAATACTCTGGCTACACGATCCCCTTAACCATAACAATCACTAACAAATCACTGGTCTACCAAATCTACGCGGGATGGTGTAATCACCTCTACAGGTCGCCTTGGAATCGCTGGTGGCGGATCACTTGCCGCCTCCCATTCGATGAGCAGTTTTTTTCAATCTAGAGCTTCTGTGTCAGAGGGTGCCAGTGCTTTACTTTGCCCAGCGACACGAAACTTACAGCGACGTACCTGGCTCCGGTGTGGTACCGGTGTTGTAATATGTTGGCGTGAAGGCGCATTGTGCCAATATGGCGCAGGTCTAGGGTTGACGCAATTATGGCCACACCGAAGGATTCACACTAGGTACTAATGGCTTATGGTCGAGTTGCGTTCCAAGCTATCCATGGCAGCATCCAGCTCGACGAGCTCTACGGCACCTTCAGATGAGGTTCACTCAGTCGGTCACCAGACTTCTTCGTATAACTATAGGTTTTACCTCGGCCAGGTCGGCGACCCATATTCTGACGTATGGTGTTTTACTGAATAGAAATTGACCTCGTGATGCATTCTCGCGCTAAAGGTATATACTGGTCCTTATCATAGTTATCTGTCGACTACTCCAGGGCCTAGAGGTGCTTACTGTCTCTGGAGCATGTCAGTCGGTTGTTTCTCCATTTAGTTACTATTTTGTCATAAACGGCCGATACGCAGGTACCGGGGTTATTCCAAACGTTGAGTAAAAAACAGCCAGATGTTTGTCCCACAACAACAGTATGAGAGTCGTTACAGGTGCTACGTGGAGCCTGATTGCTGGACCAGCATTAACTATCATGTACCGATTAGCCTATGGTCCCAACATGTGCAGTCTTGTGTGGGGCACTATCAAAGGGAGAATACATCAACCATCGTGAGTCGCGAGAACATGAAAGCGCGAGTTACTGGATGAGGTCCAGTTCGGTTGCCAGCGTTTGGCTAAGCGAGGCAATGAGATTGGTAAAGTGTAAACTAGAGCTCTATGTTGGAGTATTCTTGGAAAAGATCAGATCTTCTGCAGTATGATATGTAGCAATATGATCAAAGGGGCTTGCCTTGGGTCAGCGGAAGATCTTGCATGCGGCGTAGATGGCCTTCTGGTATCGTACCTCGGTTTCATGATCTGAAAAAGGGCCAGAACGGATTAATTACTTAGACGGCTGAAGTAAGAGGTAAAGGACACTAGGGAAAAGAACGATCCGCGGTAATTCGGGATTGGAGCGTGTATTTCATAGGCGGCTGAGTTGATAGCTCTGCGGACGGGCAGACCTAAGGCTCATCTGGTAGCGCAACTCCAGAGTGCCGTAG
>RYFJ01004517.1:0-42144 GCA_003991445.1 Oryza meyeriana var. granulata | reverse complement strand
AAAAGAGTTAGAGATATACCCCGCAACGTGGACGCAGCCCTAATCCTCTCCATTAAGCCTTAATCGCTCCCTAGATTACCATCATTAGTGTTTTTAATTGATGTAATTATAAATAATAAAAAAAGAGAAGTTAAAAGTTTTTAGAGTTTTAGTTTAAAAGTTTCAAAAATCTATATTAAAATGTTTAAATTTTAATGTAGATTGAGTAGATTTTTTAATTATTCTTTGGTTAGTTTTTAAATTTGCCAGTGTGAAAGAGTTTCAAAAATGGGAATTGAAATCAGTTTCAAAATTAGAGATTGAAAATTTTATAATTAGTAGTTGGTATATACAAGTTTCTTGTGATTTTTTAATATTTTATTTTTAAATATTATATTTTTTTTATTTTTTTTACCTGTGCTATACATATGCGCAGCTTCTCAAATAAAGACTAGCTATATAAGGTGTGCTAAAGACAACTCGGATGAAAGACCACAAGCAAGAGTACTTATGGAAGCCTTAGAATGGGAAGGCATTGGGGACTGAACTACTAGAGCTATGCTCAAAACTTGTCAAAACATGGACACTAGATCAAATGTACTGATGAATCTTGTGGACCATCATGACCATGTGCGACTAATTTGTTTGCAGCCAAAGTCTCCATCGCAGCTCGTGCACAAGCTCCCCACACGAACCAAATGATCATTGGCGATGGCAGTGTGGACAAGAAGATCAATGCCATATTCAGGAAAGCTTCTGTCAGCAGTAACTTTTCTTAGAATCTTCAGTTAATAGAAGTTTCTCAAATTGAAGTTGCCCAGATCTACACTGAAATTGCCAGCGTCCAGCAACACAGTGGAATCCGCAAGACTGCTGCCCACGTCCGGGATCCTTGGTACTAAGGGCACAGGAGGTAGACGTGCATCAGCAAGTGAGGGGCGCCACTGCAGTAGCATTCGAGGAACCTGGTGATTTTCTCACCATGGTTTTTGAGCAGTAGCTAGTTCTCAAATTCCTGCCCATTTTGCAATACTCGTTTATTGTAATCAGATTTTGGGGCCATATCAGCGACTCGGGGTTTTGTTTTCTCAGAATGGGAAAAAATCTCAGCGGTCACAAAAATTTTGGGATTTTAGAGAATCAACCGGATACCTCGAACTGAATTTCCAAACAAAATTTAAAATTTGAACATATTTTTCTCAACTAGAAGCCTGACGACCTGAGTATGAGGAAGCATGGTTTAAGGCTTGCTTAATTACAGGCTTGAAGGCCCGCTTGATCAGAATTTTTTTTAACTTGTAATTTTGTCTAGTCAATTGAAAGTAAACCAGCATTCGGGCTCAAATGTGGGCTAGTGGGCTGCCTACTTGCATCCCAAGTGTTCCTCTCTCCGGCTCTTCCGTGAACTTAGGACTAGGAGTACGTACTTGCCTGTCGGCTATCTAAGCAATCTGTTGCTTGACCAATGACCAATGATGAATTTTTTATTTTTATTTTTTAAAAAAAATATTTACAAAACTACTTTTTTTCAAAAATTTACAAAAATATACTCCCAACGCTCTCTGAGAGGGTGTTTTTGGTGGCCGTCTACAATTTTGCAGATGGCACCCTAGCCGTCCTTTAGGAGGGCGGCAAGGGGGCCGTCTACAAAATGCCCTATCTGCCGGGCCGTCGCTTTTGCAAGCGGCCCCCTTGCCGCTCTTCTAGAGGGCGGTTTTTCCTAGCTAGGGGGCCACCCGCAAAATGGCCGACCACAGGGCCGCCTGCAAAATGGCCGGCCCCGTGGTCGGCTATTTTGCGGGCGGCCCCCTTGCCGCCCTCCTAGAGGGTAGTTTTTGGCCGACTAGGGGACCTCCTGCAAAATAGCCCTTTTAGTTAAAAAAATTTCTTTCCTAGTCAATTTCTCAGTTTTATGGGTGCCACTTGCAAAAGTGTTAAAAATCATCCTTCGGGAGGGTGGTTTTTTGTTGGATCAGTATAAAATCCCCTCCCAACCTCCAAAAGTTCATAAAATTCACAAAAATAACAGAAAAAAAGAAGAGAAAGCTGAGAGCGAAGGCGAACGAAAATGGCGAAGACTTGTCGGTTTACGGATTCGTTTGCAGGTAATATTTTATATCTCTTTGCAATTTCCATTTCTATTCATCAAGTGATGTAGTATGTGTAATATTATACTAGTTATTTCATGGGTAAGGGAATGTTAGGTATGATCCACAGGGTGTAGATCTATTATAGTTGAGCATAACGGCTAAGGGCATTGATAGACCGGGTGAGAGATGTTAGGTTTTTTTGCTAGATGAGTAACCCTAGTTTGAGAAACGCTAGGAAGATAGAAATGAGGACGATAACATTTTATTTTTTAGTCATGTGTAGTATACTCTAGGTATGTAGTTGTATAGGATATTTTTGGCCTAGCGAGTTATAACTTGTGTTTATGTGGTTATAATGTAGGTTGTTATGGATGTGTTCGGTATGTCCAGTCATCAACGACCTTCGATTGGTGTGCCTCCGCCGATGTGTTGGTGCGGAGACGATTACAAAGTTATAATAAGTGAGCAGGATCATACATACCGGCAAAGATATTGGATGTATGCTAATTACGCGTACTCCCTGGAGAAGCCGAAGCCGCAAGGAAAGAAAGGGAAGTCGAAGAAACCAGTAAAGCTAATACGAATTATCTTGTAGTATGAAATATTTAAACCTTTGAGCTAACAAATTTATATATGTGAAGGCACCGAAGTCTCCTCCGCCTCTGTGCGACTTCATGCAGTGGATAGATACGGAGATCCGTCCAGAGGACGCAAAGTTTCTTCGTAGGTCACAGAAATGGCACAGGGAGCGCCTCGAACGTCTTTAGGTGGCGGAAGCAGAGTGGGAGGCTGAGCAGAAGAGGAAGGAGGAGAAGGAGCGACAGGAGCAGGAAGCTCGTGAAGCAGACAGGGAGAGGAAGCGGGAGAGGGCACTACGTGCGAAGCAAGCTAGACCGGAGAACGTGAGGAAGGGAAAGTACCCACGCTGCACACAGTAGTTGCATATCTAGTCGGATGTCCGTTTGAAATACCCTAAGGCATGTAATAACGATAACTAGAAACATTTTATGTGCCATTTGTACTCGTTGGATAGATAATTTCATTAGGTTCGTGAGTAATTAACTGTGCTTGGTTGTCATCACTAGAAATCTACTTTCGCCATGAAGTTAAAACTCAAAAATTCATGGTTTTTGATCAGTTTTGTCGAAAACGTAGACCGTGAGGAATACATTGTTTGATCGACGAGCGTAAATGAAGTAAAGAGGTTTCTGTAGTAAACTTAGGATTAATAAAACATAACATACAAAAGATATAACATATGTACAACAGGTTAACTACTACTGCTGCAATGTACTACCGGCCCTAGCCATGACCTCTAGCCCTCTTCGTCCTCCTACCCTGCGCTTGCACGTGGCCCTGGGAGTAGGTCACCCGAGTGGTACGGCACGGCCAGCGCGGCTCACCTACACGGGTGTGGCAGCTGGTGGGTCCTGTGTCTACGGTGACGGAGCTCCTCCGAGCTACAAGGAACCTAGTACCTCCTGAATCTCCGTGTCCTCTAAGTCGTCGCCCTCAAAAGGATCTGATGCCCAACCGCTGCCATGTGCGCCCTGCGCCGAGGAGGCAGCGCTAGCAAACATCCCCGGTGGTGTAGAGTGAAACTCTATGTAAAAAATTATTGATAATTGCAGACCGGAATTTTGCAAGGCAAAAGTAAACTTTGCACCATGCATCTAACCTGAAGGACCTCCTGTGGTGGCCTTGGGGGCACTGCTCATGTCCCGCTGCGCGTGCGGTCGTGTGTGGTACGCTCCCTATGTAGATGTGCCAGCTCCATATGGATCTAGGTTCGGTGTAGCGAAAGCTGCACGGAAGCATATTGATGTAAAATGATGCATGTCGTAGAAGGAAGCATGGTATGAACCGATGGTTAGCGGAATTTACCTCTGGAGGGGCCAGCTGGCTGACTAGAACCCTGCTGGTGCACTCCTGCTCCTGCGGGCCGTGGATGGTGCTGAGGTATAGCTATGGGAGGTACCACGTCGACCGCACGACACATGAGCACACGAATCACTGTGTGCATCGACCGACGGATCCTCCCAAAAGTCATCCTCTGTTCCTGCGCAGTCAGCACAATCCCAACGTCCAAATCTGAACGCCACATCCACATCAGCTTGAACCTGTCACGCTGTGTCGGCCTATTTCAAATGTGACGTGAATATGTGTTAGAACCGTGGACACCTACAAAGGGAATAGCAAAGTGCAAAGAGAACGTGACTTACCGTGCGGAAGTAGTCCTGGTCACGGTGTATAAGATACGCGTGTGTGGCTATGGATTAGCTGGGGTGAACGTCACGCGTGTGCGGGTGCGGGGCTGGTACCACCTGAGGTATCCTAGGTAGGCGGCCTCAGTGTGGATGGACCTCGTTGATGACCTCCTCCGTAGCCAACAACCAGTCGTCCACGTATCTCTGCAGTCAGGAAACCCACTGAGTGCTGCCTGCCTATCCCTTACG
Source organism: Oryza meyeriana var. granulata (assembly GCA_003991445.1). Classification (NCBI taxonomy): domain Eukaryota; kingdom Viridiplantae; phylum Streptophyta; class Magnoliopsida; order Poales; family Poaceae; genus Oryza; species Oryza meyeriana. The sequence continues at coordinate 37,619 of RYFJ01004517.1, read as the reverse complement.
AGTATACCTAGTTACAAAGAGTGTATTAGACTTCATAAAAGAGTTGTAGTACTCAACAAAGATCGCAGCTGTACTAACCGGTGCACGTCGCGCGGGACAACCAGCTCCACGGGCACAGGAAAGTGCTGACATAGGCCGAATTGTTGCATCACGTGCTGGGGACAGTGGGGTGCGACAAAGATGTCGAACACCATCGGCACTAACATCATCCAGTACGTCTGGTCGCGCGTGCAAAGAGCCGAGAGTCCGAGCGGTGCTCTGGCCGCGATGGCCTGCGGACTGTACGGCTCCCAGACGACGTCGTTGGGTTGGAGGTGGTCGAACTCCATCACGAAATCATAGTAAGCCCTCCTAACCTGCACGTGGGCGTAACGACGTTGTAAAATAGGACAAAGAGAACACATCAGTGTTTGTGCATAAGTGGTAAACCTAGAATTTCATGTTACGTACCTCTTGGTGACACCATATTATCCCCATAGTCGGACGGTCCTTGGCTGATTGCCCATACAAGCCTCTAAGGCCGCCCTGGTAGGAAGAGTGTTGAATCAGAATGTGGCCTATCGCGAACCGCTCAGCCGCCCATAGCTACAGAAGGAGAGGGCAACTGGCGATAATCGCACCTGGATCGGTTTTTGTACACGCGTCACAAAGACCACGGTACATCGCCGCTAGCACAGCAGATCCCTTAGCTCCACTGCAGTACGCAGCCGTCCTCGCTATTGGCGATCGCATGAGCGTAGTATATCAGTTCCTTGTCCACCTCGTGCCCCATCGTGCTGGTGAACATCACCCACCCGAATAGCCATAATAGGTACGCCTCCAAGCTCCGCCGCACCGAGTAGTCGTCGGCATCAAGGTGTAGCTGATCAGGCTAGAAAGCAAGATTATTGTCAGTTCCACTGTTGCTTTATAGATCGGGCGATTGTAAATCAAAGGAATACACGACTTACAGTAAACTGTAGCAGCCACGCCCGCTCATGGTGTAAGTCGGTAGTGAACCCAGGGCACCAAGTCCAGGCCGGCGCTGCACGATCGCGAACTGAGCCATGATGTCCTACGACCAACCATGCGCCCCGTCAACCGGACCCACTGCGTCCCCTGCGAGGGGAGCAGGTAGGACACGTCCTAGAGTGTGGGAGTCATCTCGCCACACGGTAGGTGGAATGTGTGCTTCTCTGGTCTCCAGCGATCCACCAGTGCTGCCAGAAGTGACCGGTCAGCGTCCTACCGCCTGGCGGGGTCCCTCTCGTTCGGTGCGGGCTCAACTAGCCTACACAGCGAAAAAAGTCCAAACTCACGCAACCTACAGAATATAGCACTGTAATCAATATTGGAAAATATAGATATGTAAAAATATTGGGAATAAATGTTGGTACAGCTCTTACCTCTCACAGAACCAGGGGTCTATTCGCAGGAGGTGACTTGAAGGCCATGGATGGAAGGTGTTCAACTTGGCACCCTCAACGGCTGATAAGTAAGACCGGTGGGACCGGTCAAGGCTCCGGTCGAGCAGCTCCGGTGTCTAGTACGCCATACCTCCATGCAAATAGAGAGTTAACGTAATTTTTATTGTCAAAGCAACAAGAGTAAGTTTGCAAAGTTAATTGAACAACCATATTAAAAAGTATTGTTAAGGTTCATAGCATTATTAGATGACAATAAAAGACAACAATACGGTACATATCGTTCTATAACAAAGATCAAGCACGCAACAAAGCAGGAGAACTTAAGTTATAGAATCTCTATTACATCGATACATGGACTAACACTACACCGCAACATCACAAAATGCTCGAGAACATCTAGGACGGGGTCACCTTGAAGTTGTGCCTTCACCCAGAGACAACTACCATTGGTGCCTAAACCTGACAGTCCAGCTTCCGCCGCACTTGGACCAATTGTATCCTTCGAACATTTCTTATAGGTATAGCCTTTCTAGTCACACTTTGAACAACATTTATACCTTCCACCCGCTTTTGACTCATCCATGTAATTACGGATGCGTCTTGTTTTGCGGCGACTATTTTGTTCCTCAATTTTATTGGGTCAAAAAATGTAGATAACTTGGGATGCTCAGTAGTAATATCCTCGCAATACCAAAGCTGTATATCTCGCTACTCTAGGTACTGTAGATTGTTTCTTTTCTGAAATAAGGTAAGACAAAATGACGTGCTTCTATCCTGCACTCAGCGCCCGCAGTAATAACGTGAGAACATGGCTTGTGGAGCAGAGTAGGCTTTCGGCACGAGCACTTGGAGGTCCCATCTTCCTTCAGCTCGTACTCCTGCACAACTCTTTTACGGTAGATTGTACACATGCCCTTGTTGACACACAATATTTCAAACCTGTACTCTTGTGTACCTTGAGATATAGCTTAATGTCTTCGGACCTTATTACTTTTATCTTGCATGTACTTAGTCAGTAGTGTGCCAAAGAAAAGATTATTGTCTGCCATGGAGGGGCCAGCTACTCTGAACCGATCTTTGAAGTGAGTGCATGTGCCATGCAAGATAAATTCAACAATGCCAACAAGTGGGAGCCCTCGAATACCATGCATCATCTAGTTGTAAACCTTTGCCAAATTTATGGTTATTATGCTGAATCGAGAACCATCTTTGTCAAACAATAAGGCCCATTTCTCCTTTGGCTCATTCTCAATCCACTCCAAAAATTTCCAAATTGACGATGCTGACCTTCTTCTCATACGAGGTCCATCACTTAGTAGAGGTCCAAGAGCTTGTGGAGCCTCATCCCCCTACAAGGGTAGCCCTCTTGGACTGCTCCTCTGTTTGTTTAGACATCGGCTCATCCAACCTTCTCCAAAGCTTATTGAATTTCTTCTCTTGATTCTGAACGCATAGCCTTTTGAAAAGATACATAAGGTGTTTGTTCTTAAACTGCCTATAGAAATTAGCACCCATACGACGCATGCACCATCTACTTCGAACATCGGACCACCTTGGTGGGTACCCCTTATCAGCGCATCCATTCCTCAATTCCTCAATTGCCCGTAACAAGCCGGCATGACGGTCATGTATTAGGCATACGTCTGGCCTTATCCTATCACACCCAGAAATTTACTAAAATTTCCAAAGCTAATTTGTGCAATAAATCCTCGTCCAGGAATCAGCCGAGGTACACAAATCGACAATTTGATAAACATAACCAAAACGTAATAATGATAAATCCTTACAACAGAGACACTTAGTCCTCACACTGAAGAAAACAACAGCGGAACGAAAATCCTAGCGTAGCTTCAGCTTCAAACCACAGGCAGCTCAACTGGGGTATAAGCCAAACACCAAACTTCTCCTCCTCGCAAAGCTTCACTCTGATGATTACAATAATGCAAGACCGAGTACCACCCACCATACTCAACAAGCCACACTAGGGAATGTAAAATAATGCAACAGGAATCCATAGGAAAGGCATAGTATGGCTTATTTGCGTAAAACAACATTTAAAATATTTGTATTTAAAAGCATCGAAAATAGTGTAGTTCGATTATTAATCAATATTGAATCAACCATTGAACAACGCTCCAATGTAGTTCAGGCCCATACCATAACTCTCCAAACTGGAGCTATCCAGTTCCATCATTTATTTCCATTAATGAATAGCATGGGACTAATTACAGAAAACATTGCTAGGCCCGCCCATTGACCGCGGGCACGGCTATTTAAATAGTTTTTACTCTGGCCTAAGATGTACCAATGTACCCACAAGACACAATCTCAACATCATGTCAGCCATGCGTCGTGATTCTTGAAAGTACCCGAATAGAGATTGTGACAGGACCCTCCATGTAAACCGCACAACAAGAGTGCCACCCGCTGGACCATCAGTCTCTGGCAGGTGTTGATCAGGCCCCCAACAGGGAGACGATCCAATGCCCAAGACATAGACTTATTGACGCAGCCATGGTGGTCTTATTGACATAGCCACAACACACCGTGGGGCCTCCGGTTGAATGAATCACACTTTAGTTCCCGCCATTACCCATTCTGGCTTTTGGTTAGCACGAGTATTGCTTCACAACAAGTAATCTATAAACCGGTCCTTAACTGTCATGAGCATCGCTAGCAATAATCACAACCCTGGTGCTCACAGCCCACCATTCAGTCAAGTTTAGTTAGCACAATTAATTAACCAACGACGACCAACTGTCATGAAAATATAGCCATTGTCCATTAATTATTGATAAGTGATTCATTAATTTTCCCCACATAAAATGACGCTACGGTTTCTATGCATGGCTAAGCAAATCCTAAGTAATCTAGCCAGATAAATAATTAAACATCTAGCCAATCAATCTTATTTACCTAGAGTATCAAGGTAAAGGCATCAATCACAAAATGGCTATAATCAAGGAATATAGGATAATAAATAAATACCCATAATAATAACATTCAAAAGTGTTGCATGCAATAACGTTAAAATAAAATAATTTTCGCAAATGAGATCAACATGCTCAAGGAGATTATCGTGTAACTTGCCTTACAATAAAATGTCTTCGATTGCTCTTCCGAACTCTTCCGTAGACTCCGCGACCTTTCAAAACGGTGATTATACGTGACTACACGTAAAATGATAAAAACCCTAAGAAACTCTAAATAAATAGTACATAAAAAGTACATAAACAAGTAAATCATGATTTTAAATGAATTTAGAAAGAAGAACGGGTCGAATTGGAGTTCGGACGGAAAAGATATGACTTCCGGAAGATTGAATTCAAAGAAAATCCGAAAAGAATTGAAGAAGAATATTCTCTGGATTTCGAATTGAAATAAATATTTTTGGCTGTGTACAGAAGTGGAGCCCATTGTCAGTGGCTTAGCCCTTGTGGACCAGGTCCATAGACTAGAGTAAGGAGAGGAGTTGTGGACTAGTTAAGGTGTACTGCCAGAGTGGATGAAGAGGCTGAGGTGGCCGGATGACATGGCACGATGATGTGGCCGCTAGGCCTGAGGTGGCAGAGATCGGATCCAAGGGTTTAGATCCAATCTAGAGGATCGTACGGTCGAGGTGAATTCGATGTTTTAATAAGGATCTAACGGCTCGGATGGATTCGGGTTGGATCCAATGCTTGGGATTGGATCAGGAATACGTGCGTGGGTCCACACGTCATACATAGAAGGGGTTCACAATAGGGCCTAGTCTTCAGGCATAGAAGGGGATCCCCGGTGGGGCCAGCATGTCAGTGGCCCAGGGCAGGGCATGGCCGAGCCTAGGCACAGTGTGGCGCGGCATCAACGCATGGCGCGGTCGGGCAGACGTCGGCGGTGGTAGTCCACAACACAACGGCAAAGACAGCGAGCGACGGCGGCACGACAGCGAGGTGGCAACGAGAGCGATGGACGTCTATGCAGTGGATGACGACACCGTCCTGCAATGGCCATCTATCCAACGCTGCCCACCTCAGCACAATATCTACCTCACAAATATGAAGTTTTTTCTATGGTCCCAAGGACGCAAGTAACCAGAGTTACCATATTTTTTTAATATTAATTTGTTGTATCTTGCCGGAGAGAAGAGGTGTTGCCCATTTTTGCAATTTTCTCTATCCGAAATGTGCTCCAACATGCAATAATTAATTTGGATGGAAATTAATCGCCACACCGAGAGCATTTACGGGAATTTGGTTGCTTCATCGAAATTTCGGTTGTCTGTTATGGTACTTTAATGCAACTTGTGTTTGTCTGCAGTGATGCTTACCTCTTCTCTAATTTAGTTTGGATAGATAGAATAATTTATAATCAATCATACCATCGGTCAAATACGTGTCAAGGTGTGCACTCCCCGGAGAGCTGCTACCCAAATTACGACAATAATAGTTTGCTACAAACGTCCGATGTGAGACAGTTATGAGACGCTCACAGCCTCCACCCACCTCGCCCACTCCTGCTCTCTCTCGCTCGTTTTGCTTGCGTTGCTTCCTCAATGGTATTACGCCACCACCGTTTCTTGTTAAGATGCAACTGTCGCCGCTTGTCGAGACGCAGCCGCAGCGGCCGCCTAGGGTGTCTCTCCATCCTTCTTCTCTATAACACCCTCTCTTCCCCCTTTCTCCTCTCCTCCCCCTCTCCTCCCCAATCTTCGTGGGCTCTTCTCTGGCCAGATTTGGCAACTCATGATCTCAGGACACCAGATCTGGGTGAGAGCTATCATGGAGAGAGGGAGGGAGGCAGGGAGATGGCTTTAGAGAGGGGCTTCCTCTACAAGAGTTCGGGTTTTTTATGACTACAAAAATAATCCACGTCTTTGCAGTCATACATCGCTAAATTTTATCAGCCACGTTTGATCCGAATTTTGTGGCACGCAAGGATAACTGACATTCTAATCATAGATTATGTTTCCTTCCAATGACAGGGTTGCCATGCATGGAGCATTTTTCTAATCTGTGACTAACCTGACATAGCAGCAAGGATCAACGGAAGGGCAAAAATATTTGACAAAATGTGTGTATATAGTAAACCATGATTGAGAGGAGCAATATCGTGATGCCATGATTGAGAGGGATGGTCCAAATGTACATTGGTTTCACGGTACTTTTGACCCTCAAGTGATGTACGATTGTACTGGTAGGAAGTCGCATGGTCGTTTTGCAATGGCAGATGGTGCATTTGATAGTGACTTGGTGCAAACTACTTGCACTGCTGGAGCATCTTCTGAATTTCGACATGCAGGGCATCAGAGAGTAGATGGTGAGTTTGAACAACATTTGCAGGAGAAGGAAGCAGAAATGGTTGAGCGGATGAAAGAAAGGGAAGCTGAAATAATCAGGCAAGCCCGAGAGGAGGCTCGTCAAGAGATTCAACGAGCAAATCAAGAGAGATGCTCGACAGGAACTACAAATGCAGCAAATGATATCCTACTTTGCACAATTTAGTCAGGTACATGCTATTTTTTCTTTTGATGTTGTATTGGGTAGCTATTATGTTATACAATATTGCAGCATGGAAGTAAAAATAAAATACTGAGTTCACTTATTTTGTTAGCCTCAACTACAAGGTCCAATGTTTCAACCAGTTTCACCATTCAATTGGAATCATATGTTCGTAAATACTTCAGCAGCATATCAGCTAAAATTGTGAGATGTTATTTTCTCATTAAGCAACTTTTCCTTGTAATTCCTACACAGCTTGTACTTACTTTGATGTTTACTATGGATGCAAGGGTCCTTACAAGTTACATGTGGCTGCAATTCAGAAAACGGGTGATAGTTCACATGGGTACCCACAAGCTGCACACAAGTTTGGAGAAAATGGAAGTGGCACATCTCCTGCTGGTAGGACAAGTTCTACGGAGAATGCCAACAATGCTGAAAATAGATATGAACCTACGATTGGCAGGCCAACTGCTACTGAAAATGTTAATGCTGTTGAGAATGGATATGTGCCTACAGTTGGTGGGATAAATGCTGAAGAATCTTCTGGTGTTGTTGATGTGAATGATCCCTTTCTTGCACAGATGCTTGGTTGATCTACCTGGTCAAGAAACAATGTTAGATTAATAGCAGTTTATTGTTTTAGCACTATATTCAAATTATCGTTCCATTCAGAACATATTTGAACAGTGACTGTGATGTCCATTGTTTATGTTAGAAATCGTTACAATTTCAGGATGAACAATTATTGTTAAACTTTATTTAATGTTTTATATGAAGATTACTATCAGTTTGTTGGAACTAAATCTCATGACATAAACTTAGGCTATGCATAATCACTTAATTTTGCTTACGTGGAATTAAAGTGGATACTGACCGGTTGAAGATGAAGCCATAGATGCCGATCGAGAAAACCTAATTGGTGGAGCTCGTCCTTCGATCCCCTTCTGTGCACGTTAGGATCGGTGTTCTTAGGGTTTGGGGTAGCTAATCCGTACTTAGGTCATCACCACATACGGGATTGATGTCCCCTTTATATAGGCACAGAGGAGATCGGGGGCGAGTTCATAGGGATGAATAGCGCGTCCGATCATCGCGCAAGGGAGAGAATCGAGCGCACGAGCCTAAAGACTCGGCGTCGTCGTTAGGAGGGCGTGGGCTTGGGGTGGACCAAGCCCGACGCACCTCTTTCTGGCTCGTTCGGCCAGGAGATCAACCAACATTCTCCCACTTGATCATAAGGCTAACGAGTCTAATCTTAGTAGAATAGCGAACCAAAGTAATGTGTCACAATAGTTTAGAACACCACTATGACAACAGTACCTATAGCCACCATAATACCTTGACAGGAAACAACTTACTCTTTATTGGGTGTTGATTGATTCTTATGCCCTTATACCCAGGATCTCATTCAAAGGCATATTACTTACACTTGTGCTGGCCAGTAACATAATTCTTATTTTAAACTAAGTCATAAGCTTTTGATTTTTGGATCCATGAGTAATAACTTAATACTAATATGCTCAAACAAATTGATCCTGGGACCTATCTTTCACAGCATAGTGTGGTTATGTTTGGCAGAAACACATGGCGTTGTTACTTGAATAGGAAACTGCAGTCTTAGTATTGCGCAATTCATTATTGCAGTGGATGAGTGGTTTTAAAGAGCTATCTACCACTCTTAGTACCAAAAATTATTCATTGGTCATACGCCCGCTCAAATATCTTATCACATGTCACAATCTTAGTTTGCATCGTTGACTATGCAATAAAGTAATATTTGGAGCCATTTACCATGGTGTTGCTCCTAATGCAAGGATGAGAACACAACATAATGTGGATATCATCCACACATCCTTGAAAATTAACGTCTGAATAACTTAACTTATCAGACTTCTTAAATGTAAATGTGTTATCATAGCTGTCCTACAATGATGCAAGACATTTTAATGAGCTTACAGTGATTCTAATTTTGAACTTAAATCTGCCAAAATTTTGGTACATAATGCTAAATCTGTACGCATCCAGACTTAGCACTTATAAGGCTTCTGACAGCTGAAGCATAGGGAATCATCCATATTATTTTACACTAATTGATCCCTTTAACTTAATAGAGCAGGTATGATAGAATAAGCTTAAATAAGTCCAGTACTCCTTTAGAACAAAATCCCCTCATCTGATGCACTACATACTTATGTACCAGCTAATGGGTCATCAGGCATGTAGAGTACTAGCAAAGTCAATTTCCACCCTTATATAATCATCCACCTCATTCACCTTGAACCTGAATAACTTAATCGGATTTAGGGTACCATTTTGATTAAAGATTGTTTAGACACTTGGTTAAATCCACAGACGAATTTCATAAGTTTGTAGCCTTCATGTACCTTGCCTTTCACAACCAATACCTTAGGTTGTGTTGTGCACATATCTTACACAAGTGAATATTTAGTATTGCAAATTAAACATTCATCTATTAGACCAACTAATGTCATGACAACCTAAAATAAATTGGTCCTAAACAAGTGAGTCTCTCTAATAGGCAAGGGAAAAATTGTCATACTTAGTTCCCTCTTTCTTATGAAAAACTCTTTTCTGCAAGCACAGTCCAAATATCTTAATATTCCATCTAGAGTCTTGCTTATTCATGTAGAATCATTTACACGCTCTTATGACTCCTTTTGGAATTTCTAGTTAATTTTGGACATACTAATGCTCACAGATAAATACTTTATGTTATTATAAACCACTTAAATGAGGCGAGATGACAATTCATAATGGAGCTCTTATCATTAAGCTCCCACAGATTTCTCATAATGGAGCTCTCATCATTAAGCTCCCACAGATTTCGTCATTCTCTAAAGACATATCTAATTTATTTGACTAGGTAATTGCAACATCCCCATATAGAATAGGAATTTGGCAAAAGACCCAGAAAAGTTGTCGATAGAGAACATAATAAACTTAGTAAATATGTCTCCCTTAATATCCTCCTCCCTTGACTGAATGCTTCTCATCGGTCACTAATGAGAGAAACATAAAACATAATGGAAGAAAATATTAGAGACTTTAGAGTTAGTGAGAACTTCAATGAGGCATGAGGCGAAGTAACATATTATTTCTTATATTTCTCAGTGAATTTTAAAGTAGGAATGAAACGTCTGTAGCTTAATGAGGTGAAACAACATGTTATTTCATCTTCGACGTGATGACGCATAGGCAGCTACTTAATGGGACGAAATAAGATATTATTTCATCTCTAACGTCATGAGACGTATCATTCTCCCCTTCGAAATGTGGCTTTAGCAATGATGTTACAATTTCGATGAGGTCTTATTATAATTTAATACACATCACCAAAGGGCATTCAACACAGAAACATAATTAGAGGGCAAACAAATTATATCTTGCTCGAAGACGAGCCTCATAACTTTATTATTGAATTCAATACATTATCCCTTATTATTAAATCCAATATTGTAGCCATACTTATGGAGGCAAGGTTCCTAAATATAAAGAGCATGACATAATGAAGCAATAAGTTTCTTGCTAGACTAAGGGAAGATGAGTGATTGCTTCCTTATTAAGCTTATTCTCGTTTATCTGACTTTGCTCCCCTTTTGCCATGATCGTTGCGGAAAGTAATTCCTGTATTGAATAAGTGCAGTGCATAATTGTACCTAAGTCAATTCACCAAGAATTAAGATTATAAGATTACATAAATGCATCATTATTACGAGTAACATTGCAACTAATGCCATTACCCTTCTTAGAAAGCCATTTATTGAAGCCTTCACACTTCTTCTGCACATGCCCAGGCTTGTGGCAGAATTTGCAGATGACTATGGTGCTAGACTTAGGAATGGATTTAGCAGGTCCTTTCTCCTTCCCCTGAGATCTGATCGAGGAAGTCTCAGGCTTCTCATTGGGCTCATTAGTGTGGTTCTCATCAGCCTTTTCAGATTCAGCAAGGCGAACCTGCTCATTCTGCTTTTCGGCCCTTTGGTGCTCTTCCTCCTCAACAGAGTGACTTATGAGCTTAGCAATTGACCACTTATCCTCCTGAGCATTATAGTTTGCTTTGAAGGAATCGAAGTTAGGCGGCAACGAATTCATAATGAGATGGACAAGAAAGCCATCAGAAATAGTCATGTCCATACCCTTTAGTCGCTCAGCCATGTTGGTCAATGACATTATATGTGCTCTCACACCGCTTTCATCATCATAGCGGGATGTGAGCAACCTCATGATGAGAACACTTGCTTGAGTGTTAGAGGAGCACTTAAAATTTTGCTCCACATTAGTCATATATCCCCTAGCAGTTGCAGCATCAGGAATGCTTCCTCTAATGCTAGGAGAGATAGAGTTCTTAATTATCATCAGGCTCATGCGATTGGCCTTCTCCCATGTTTTTGCCCTTTTCTTATAAACCCTTCTAACATCACGGGTTACATCAATAGGCGGAACAACAGGAGCGTCCTCACGCATGGCAACATCATAATTGAGTAGCCTAAGAATGATTTGCACCTTCTCCTTCCATTCTGAGAAGTTAGAGCCATTAAATTGCTCAATGTTGCTTATTTGAGCCATGACATCATTTGGAGCTGAAATTTGATGACAAATGACATTAATAGATAATAAAAATGTGGATAATTAACCCTACGTTGGTTTGGTTAATTATACACATAAATAGTTTACTCCATGAAGAAACTTAAATGAAGTAAAATAACACCATCATTATAAGGCGAAGTGCATTAATTGTACACAAAATGAATGATGCTTTCACTCCATAACACCACTCAGGCGTAAATGAAGTAAAAGGTCAAAAGGCTAATCTGCATAAATATGAGGTTTCACTCTATAATGCCGTTGGGCCAAAATAGAGTAAAACAACATGATTAGAATAATATAATTAGTTATGCACATAAAATTAATAATTTAATTCCATAATACCATAAGGTAAAATAGAAGGAAATTTATAAAGTTATTAGGTGACAATTTAATGCGCATTAACACGTGAAATCTCACCATAGGCAAGAAAATAAATCTAAGTGTCAAGATGTCATCAAAAAAATCATAAAACCATAAAATTTTACTTCATAATACCGTTGGGCCAAAATGAAGCAAAATAACGTTATTATCTGAATAATGAAAATCCTAAATCGCAACTTCCGCTGGGTCAAAAGGATGAAGGAAAATAAAATAAATGTTCTAGCCAAATTTCTCGTTGGTTCCATCTAGCTAGAAAATCTTACAATTCATAAGGAGAATTTACTGCAATTTTTGGCATCAAAAATGGCTTAAGATGATTAAAACTTAATGTATGAATCATAAATTAATAATTATGGCTTAAAGAAATTAAATCTCAGTACATAAAATATAAGGAAACTTAAATTTAGTGGCAATATAATAACTTAATGAAATTTAATAGCATCAAGAATAACATAAAACAATTTAAATCTACTCACAGGAATTAATAAGGAAAAATAATTAAGGCAATTCGGCCTTGCGGCCCATTAATTCCCCGGCCAAAACTGTGCTCAGGCACGCGCGGTGAGGTGGCGTTAAGTGCGTGCGGCCCATGTGCACCTGCGGCCCAGAGCCGACTGCCGTCCGATCTAAACCGACGGTCAGGATTCCACGGGTGCGCAACAAAATGACGCACAGCCGACCGAAAACCCTAATCCCCATTTCCCCGTCTCCTCCTGATTTCCACGCGCGAGAAGAGCGGCGGCGCCGACGCCGGGCGAAGCGGCGGCGGCGCGCGGCGGACCAGGACGGCGGGCCGCCCGCCCGCCCGGTTCTCCTCCTTGTAATTGCTACCTAAGCCCGTGAAAATGATTAGGGATAGCAATATAAACATGAGACTTAGCCCTAACTTCGATCTAACACAAATCATGAAAAGACAAACTTAACTAAAACATTAACAGAACGCATAAACCCTTAAAACTCAACAAGCCGACGCTAGGAATCTTGATGTGGCTTAGGGCTTCATCACCGGAGTGATGGAATATGCGAGTGCCTAAGATGGCTCTGATACCACAATGTTGGAACTAAATCTCATGACATAAACTTAGGCTATGCATAATCACTTAATTTTGCTTATGCGGAATTGAAGTAGATACTGACCGGTTGAAGATGAAGCCATAGATGCCGATCAAGAAAACCTAGTTGGCGGAGCTCGTCCTTCGGTCCCCTTCTATGCATGTTAGAATCGGTGTTCTTAGGGTTTGGGGTAGCTAGTCCGTACTTAGGTCGTCACCACGTACGGGATTGATATCCCCTTTATATAGGCACAGAGGAGATCGGGGGCGAGTTCATAGGGATGAATAGTGGTCCGATCATCGCGCAAGGGAGAGAATCGAGCGCACGAGCCTAAAGACTCGGCGTCGTCGTTAGGAGGGCGTGGGCTTTGGGTGGACCAAGCCCGACGCACCTCTTTCTGGCTCGTTCGGCCAAGAGATCAACCAACACAATTCAGTTCCAACTTTATTTTATTACCATCTAATATTGTCCAAAGAAAATTAATTATCCCAAATATGTAAACAATAACCTAAAATCATAAAAGTTTGGATATGTAACAGTGTACTGTCAGTGAAGATAAAACATTTTCTATATCTATACAGTCGTGGATTTTGTAAAGAAAATCTATGACATGGCAGATATAGATAATTTACTAACAATTTTAAACAGTGCAGTCATCGATTTAGTAACTGACCTTTGACAGACCTGTTATAGATCTTTCTACCAACATGGCATGAGACGCATGCGGGGAACATCTATGACTGTGGGCATGCTGTTAGGTATTTAAGGATCTATAACATATTTGTTAGAGATTTACAAGGATCTCTGACTTATTGTCTTTGACGAGTAATCTATGACAGAGTACTATCACAAGATACAATCTATGACTAAAAATCGTTGATCATTTTGGCCGTCACCAAAAACTGAACTACTTGTAATAGCAACCACCGTTTCTGTCGTCATGTCCCTCACTGCCGCTGGAGGAGGTGGTGAAGAAGCAAGCAAAGGTGCGGCGAAGATGTTGCACCTAATGTTTCTTTGATGTTGCATGAAATATTTGGTTGATACTGCAATTGGTTTCTTGGGAAATTGCACAAATTGGAACAATGTTTTATTTATGTTGTAGTTGGTTTTACTTAAATGTTGTATATATTAATTTTTGGGTGTTACAATCAGTGTTCTTGAGTATTGTATCTAATTGAAATATTTTTGATAAAACGATGAAACATTTTCAACTAACTATGAAACATCAGGAAACAATTCATTTTGAAATATTTTTTTCAAGTGATAAAATATTGCAACATTTCTCTAACACATAGTGAAACACCGTTTGAAGATTTGCAAATCTACATACGTTCAGGCCATAGTCTCGTCCAAATTGCGGATAATTCTTCCTTAGTTTTTGACAAGATGCAAAATGCTTTAAACAACCTTGGTCAACAGTCAACTGGCTGCCTGCTCCTAGCTACATCCATATGCATGACATTGACACCTTGATTACTTCCTTACCAAGCACCAAATCTTAATATCCAAATCATTTGCGCTAAATGCCTTCGTTCACTCCTTTTCTTGTAAATTCACATCATTTAATAGTTAATCATCCAAGCTTTTCAGCGCAAGTAGAACTCCCTCCGTGTTGACTTTTTAATATATATTTAATTATTCGTTTTATTTTAAAATTTTATATAATTATGTAAAAATATATAAATCTATTTAATACTTTATAATAAAATATGTCATATCAAAATAAATAATATTTATATATTTTTAATAAGACGAATTGTTAAATTTATATAAAAATCAACGGTGTCATCATTAAAAATAGAGGGAGTACTATAATGTGTCATGCATGCACATGCTTAACCAAGCTGCCCAACCACGGTGAGCCACCTAGTATAATTAATCAGCTACCCAGATATACTTGTCTACGTGGCGACGGCCGGCCATGGACGTCCCTCGCCGGAGCAGCGGCGCGTGGGAGGTCGACCTGGTGCAGCCGGGCCCGGGCACGGCGCGGCCGGACCGGTGCTCGAGGCTGCTCCTGCTGTGGAGCGTGGTTACCGGCGTCGTCGTCGTGCTCTACGTGTTCGTCGGCTACGTCTGGGCGTCCGTCGCCACCGCGGTGCTCCTCGCCGCCGCGTGCTGGTTCACCTGTGTCGGCGAAGTAGGACAGGGGGTCCCACATGCCCTGGGGACGCGTGGGGTCTTCGGCCACGGCAGATCCCGGGGGCACCCTTCCACCGGCCCCGGCTCGTGCCCGGGGGCAACCGCTTCGGCCGCCGACGGCCCGGGCTCGTGCCTGGGGCGCGACCACCGACGGCCCCGGGCACGCCCCGGGGCATCGTATATATCAGCTCGGCCCCGGGTCCTCTTTGGCCTCGGGCCCGAGCCTTGCCTCCGGGCACTATTCACTGCCTGCCCGGGGCCCACATTCGTCCCCGGCAGGCTCTGGACCAACTACTCTGCCACGTGTGGGCGTCTCCCAATGGCCCCCCGTGGACACCCGACAGCTGTCAGAAACCTTTTGACTTCTGAGGGAAGAGTGTGCGCTGAAGTCAAGAAGAGTCAGAGGCCCTTGACTTGGAGGCGTGCGCCATCACGTCTCCCCGCTCCATCACATCCCCACGACTCTACCGCCCGCAGCATACCAGCTCCGGCGTGGGCACGGCAGGCGGGGAGGTGAGCGACGGGACGTTCCTCCAACTTCGGCATGGGCGTCGCAGGCGGAGGGGTGCACAGGAGACCTCACCGGAAAATATCTCCTTCCGCATACCGGCACTGTGGACTCCCCTCGCCTATAAAGGAGGATCCATGCCGTAGACGAACGCAGGCAGCAAGGCTCCAGTCCTTAGACAACACAGAGATCTCCTTCTTCCTTAAGTCGGCCGCTGCTAGACGCGGCCTAAGCACCTCCGAGCTCCCGGAGTTCTCTTTGTAACCACCATACCACATTCATCCACCTCATAGCATACACACAGGAGTAGGGTGTTACGCTCCGGCGGCCCGAACCTGTATAAATCCCCGTGTCTCCTTGTGCGTGCTGTTCAACGTCTTCTCCGCGTATCCTTCTTCTACACCCTGACGCCGGCTTCGCCTGAGAACTACTCCCCTGGCCGAACCTCAAAGGGGGGTCTCCAGACCTCTCGCCGTCGAGGTTTCACCCTCCGACAACCTGGTACTACTTCGGCGCGGCGCTGGAGCCGCTGGTGCTCCCCTATCATCACCGGCAGCCGGCGCCGGTGGACGGCGGGCTCATCCAGGAGGACATTGAGGCCATCCCGGAGTTCCAGTACAGGAGGGGATCATCGGGCGCCGCGGCGGCGGTGGAGCAGTGCGCGGTGTGCATCGCCGTCGTCAAGGACGGGGACACGTTGCGGCGGCTGCCGGCGTGCGGGCACGCGTTCCACGCGCCGTGCGTCGACGAGTGGCTTCGCGAGCACGCGACGTGCCCCATGTGCCGCGCAGACGTCAAGGTCGCCGGAGAGGCACTGGCGGCGGAGGCGCCGCCCCTGTAGCACGCGCGCGAGGGGCGGCGCGCAGTACAAATTGTGGCATATATACAGCCGCGACATGCACAAGCATGCATCGGGAACGTGTGTGCTTCGATTAATTCTTCTTGTTTCTTTTTTTTTCTACTTCGTTTGATCTTTGTACTGTTTGGATAGTGTTTGGAATGTCTGCTTGGTACTGCATAAATCTGATATTGTATTTATTTTGATCAGGGTTGCAGGGTATATTTAAATCACATGACTAACTAATCCGCCCTTCATCTTCGTTCCAACGGAGGAATAAGTCCATATTAGGGGGTGTTCTTAAGTGATTATTGTGTGGCTTAAATAAGTCGCACGTAAAATGAGTAACATCATTAGCATGTGATTAATTAAGTATTTGCTATTAAAAAGTTGAAAAATGAATCTATTTGCTTTTTTAGAGCTACTTTCATATAGAAAATTTTTGCAAAAAATACACCGTTTATCGTTTTAGGAAGCGTGTGTTGGTTGTTTTATCGGCTTAGAGATAAGATAAGAAATAGAATCCGTGATCGGTGGATTCAACCGATTCTCCTAAACCGAAGGAAACCCCCGAGCCCCACTAGTGCACATATAAAAGGAAAATTGGAGAAGAACGGGACGCCGTTCACTCTGTTTCCGACTAAAACCCTAACTACTGTGCCCGATCCACAAACGCACTAGAAGGGGTTCGTGAGGTCCTTCTACGTCTCAACACCAGCGACCAAGATTGATCAAGCCGGCGTTGGCACACATCGGCACAGAGGAGCATCAAGAAGAAGAGGAAACAGAGCAGAAGAAGAAATCAAATCGAGATGGCTTCACAAGCAGGTCAGTGATTACAATTAATTTTCCGCATAGGTGATTGAACTTCTAAGGGGATTAAACTCAGTGAATCAATTCTATTCAACACTGTAATTTTAAATTTCTCCAACATTGTGGTATCAGAGCCTAGCCCCTTAGAAATTAATTCCAAAATCTTCATCCCTTAGTGAAGTCATTATCAATTAACCCGGCAAAACCCTAAATCCCCAAATCCCTAAGCTAGAAACCCTAAATCCCCAAAAATCCCCAAATCGAAGAACCCTAATTCGAATAAGACCCAAAATCAACGCGAATTCCAAATGAAATCGGGATTATTACCCGGTTCATGTCTTCGCTGCGATGTGCTCGCCATCCGTGCGTCCGCCGTCGGGTAGCCCCGTTGCCGCGCGTGGTGTTTCTCCGCCACGTGCGTGCCCGGAACTCCTCACCGCCGGACGACCGCTGCCATCGTCGCCGCCGCTAAGCCACCCCGCCGCCCCAGACCGGTCTCGCACCGTCGCTCGCCGCCCGAGACCGAGCTCGCCTCGGTTTGTCTGTTGCGCATGGGGAGGAGAACTGGGGGTGGGAGGGGGAAGAGGAAGAGACAGGCATTGGCCGTCGTCGCCGCTGCTTCGCTCGGCGCTCGTCGTCATCGCCGTCGCCTCACCGCCGCTGCTTGCCCGTCGAGCGCGTCGGGAAGAAGACGAGAGAAAAGGGATTGCTGGGGTAGGGTTAGGGTTCGGCGCCGCCGCCGATTTTGTTAATCCGGTGGAAAAAAATGAACTCAGCCGTCGGATTGAAATCGGACAGCACTGACGAAAATCGACGCGGGGATGACGATGGCCATTCGATCTGGATCGGGTAGCCGATGTTTGTGCTGCACTGCCGCTGCGCCATGGGCCTTCTGGGCCGCGCGCGCTATAGCACAGTGCTGGCCAAATTGGCCCAAATTGAGTTAAATCAATTTCCACCGATTTATCATTTGTTATTTACAGAAATTCATTTATATGCTTTCTTGGCCATTAAAAATGCTGAAAAATTATGGAAAATTATTCTGAGCACTCTGAAAATTATTCTAGCTGAATGGAACCAACGGAAGTTTGCTAGAGAATATTTATGATGTGAAATTATTTTTTTTGACAACGTTAATTATAATTTCATGTCAAATAAATAATAATATATTTCCTTAATTATTTCTGCCCAACGGTGATGTAATTAAGATTATTTTTTTGTCACTTCATGTATTTTCTAAATTCTTCTGCCCAATGTGATTAAATTTAGAAAAGGAGCCTATCATCGCATGTGATTAATTGAGCCAACGCAAATTAATCATATGCAATATTTACTAATATTTTCCATTGGTTATTTTCAGGCATTGGGCAGCTTAAAATTTACACCCCTTGATGAAACAAATTTCGCTGAGGGAAGAACGATGTGCTACTGAACCTTGGCATGTTGGACTATGACTTAGCACTAAGAAAGACTCCCCTGAGAGCCCAAGTACACTGACAAAATGAGTCAGAAGTTTATGATAATACCAATGAGTTACGAAGAAAAATAGCCTCTTGGGAAAAGTCCAACAGAATCTCTCATGTACATCAAGAGTACTATCGCTCCAGGAATTATTGGAGGGATTACGAACTCAAACGATTTTAGACGTACTTAGCAAACATTGAAGAGAATTTTAAGACTTCATCTAAAAGTCATGCCAGTACCTTAATAAGTAAGCTGATCACCAGCCAGTATGATGGCAAAGGTGGTGTAACAAAGCACATCCTTGAGATGACTCATATGGCATATACACTAAAACCATGACATGGATTGTCTGAAGGTTCTTAGTGCATTTTATATTGAACTCTCTTGTCCTGACTAAGTCCCTTCAAGATTAATTATAATACTCAGAAAGAGAAGTGGACCGTAGCAGAATTGATCTCCCACTCAGTGGAAGAGAAGAGTGACAAATGCTGATAAGCAGAAACTTAAAGATCAGCTCAAACCTCATCCATACTAAAGGCAAGAGGAAGATAAATCAAGTCAAAGCTCGGCAGTGACAGAAAAGAAGCCATATCACCCTCATAAGTCTGGAGGGAGTAACACTGCTCAAGCAAAGCCGCATCCTCAGTCTCAACTTTAGCTGCCTCCACCACTGCAGGTCCATATTGCAATTTTGCATAAAGATGGACATTGCAGAGGATTGTCCACGCTTTCGAGATGGCTAGCTAAGAAAGTATAAATGAGATTGATGAAATATCTAATGTAATGAGTTATTTTACTCTAAATTTCTCCATTAATACCTGGTGGTTGACTCAGGTGCCACTGTGCACGTCTGTAACTCATTGCAGGATTGACTACTGTCCAGCGTGGCAAAGGGGGAGCGAATCCTAAGAGTAGCCGATGAGAGGAGATCGAAGTGAAGGCCGTTGGAGACCTAGCACTTAGACTCCCTAGTGGCTACAATTTAATTCGAATAATGTTTTTATTGCTCCCTCAATTAAGAGAAAACCTTATTTCTGTTCGAGTGTTGACAAAAACTGGTGTTATGACTTGTCATTTTTCAAAGAGAATAGTTACATTAAATTAGATAATAAAGTGATTGGCTTCGCCTTCGTGCGAGATAAGCTATTCTTGCTCTCTTTGGATGATATGGTCCTGAATGTTAATAATGCCTGCAATGATAAAGTAATGAATGTGATAAATGAGACGTCGTCGAAATTATGGCACTGTCGCTTAGGCCATATTTCTAAGGGGAGAATTGAACGTCTCATAAGAGAAGAGATACTTCTTCCCTTAGACTTTTCTGACGCGGATCATTGCATAGATTGCATTAAGGGAAAATTCACTAAAACAATAAAGAAAGGAGCCACTAGGAGCTCAAGTCCACTAGAAATAATTCACACTGACATTTGTGGACCGTTCCCGGTGACATCTGTGGATGGATTTGATTCATTTATAATATTCACACTGATTATTCCCGTTATGGTTACATTTACCCCATAAGCGACCGTTCCGAATCTCTTGAAATTAAGATATTTAAAGCTAAAGTGGAGAATCAACATAATGCTAAAATTAAAGTTGTGAGATCGGACCGTGGTGGTGAATAACTATGGAAACACACTCCATTTGGGCAAATTCCTGGTCCATTGCCTTGTATCTCCAGCAACATGGATTATTGCCCAATATTCCATGCCTGGAGAAACCTCAGCAGAACGGAGTAGCAGAACGACGCAACCGCACTCATGGATATGGTGCGTAGTATGCTGAATCACTCTACTCTGTCACCTAAGCTGTGGATTGAAGTACTTAAAACAGCTGCACACATAATCAACAGAGTGCCTAGTAAATCAGTGCCTAAGACCCCTTATGAATTGTGGACCGGAAGAAAATCGACACTCAATTATTTACGTGTGTGGGGCTGTCGTGCGGAAGCCAGAATATTTAATCCACAATTAAAGAAATTAGATCCTAAGACTGTGAGCTGTCATTTTATCAGTTATCCCAAGAGATCCAAAGGATACCGATTTATTGCCCAGACCGGGTTACTAAATTTGTGGAGACTAGACATGCTGTCTTCCTTGAGGACAGTAAATGGGGGAGCTCACAGAAAAGGAAAATTGATCTTGAGGAAATTCGGGCTAATATTCAAACTCCGGAATTCCGAGAGACTGATATTCCAATTATTCAGAACATCCCCATAATTCCTAATGTGCCACGCGATGTAGCACTGCCAACGGGTAATTCTAGACCGTCTGGGGCTACATCTTCTCTGTTGAGAAAAGTATTGAGAGTAATAATGATGATGAGCCTCAACAGATTGAAGTGACACATAATAAAGAAGAACCTCCACATGAAGATCCTCAACCTCAAGTGACAAACAATGAAACTCAAGAATTAAGAAGGTCACAGCGGGTGAGGAGATCTGCCATCCCTGATTATTATGAAGTATACATGAATGAAGAAAGACTTGGGGAAGGTAGACGATCCTACCTCATTTAAAGAAGCAATAAACAGCAAGGATTCATCTAAATGGCTTCAGGCTATGGAAGATGAACTAAAATCAATGAGCCATAATAAAGTATGGGATTTAGTAGAAGTTCCTAAAGGAGTCAAAACAGTAGGCTGTAAGTGGGTCTACAAAACTAAGCTTGACTCTAGAGGGAACATCGAACGATTCAAAGCAAGGCTAGTTGCCAGGGGATTTTCACAGAGAGAAGGAATTGACTATAATGAAA
Organism: Oryza meyeriana var. granulata; assembly: GCA_003991445.1. Taxonomy (NCBI): domain Eukaryota; kingdom Viridiplantae; phylum Streptophyta; class Magnoliopsida; order Poales; family Poaceae; genus Oryza; species Oryza meyeriana. The sequence continues at coordinate 16,167 of RYFJ01004517.1, read as the reverse complement.
CTTTTTCTCCTGTCTCTAAGAAAGACTCATTCAGAATTGTCATGGCACTAGTGGCTCACTTTGACTTAGAATTCCATCAGATGGATGTAAAGACTGCATTTCTAAATGGCGACCTAAAATAGAATGTTTACATGACACAACCGGAAGGTTTTGTTATGAAAGGAAAAGGCCATTTAGCATGCAAACTTAATAAATCCATCTATGGACTTAAACAGGCGTCCAGGCAATGGAACCTTAAATTCGATCAGATCATCAGACAGTTCGGATTTAAGGAGAATGAGGTGGACAACTGTATTTATGTTAAATATAAAGGTGGTAAATTCATCATCCTAGTACTCTATGTTGATGACATTTTGTTAGCAAGCAGCGATAAGAACCTGCTGCGAAAAACTAAAGAATTTTTGTCATCAAAATTTGATATGAAAGATCTTGGTGAAGCATCTTATGTTTTGGGCGTTGAGATTCACCGAGACATGTCCAAAGGAGTGCTAGGACTATCTCAGAAAGCTTACATCTCAAGAATCTTAGAAGGATATAATATGAGTAAATGCGCCTCTTCACCTGCTCCAATAATGAAGGGCGATAAGTTCGGATTATTCCAAAGTCCAAGAAATGAGTTAGAATCTAAAGAAATGGATAAGGTACCTTATGCTTCAGCTGTCGGAAGCTTGATGTATGCACAAGTCTGTACGCGACCAGACTTAGCATTCGTCACAGGGATGCTTGGCAGATTTCTGTCTAAACCAGGAATGGACCACTGGAAGGCAGTAAAGAAAGTTCTGCGTTATTTACAAGGAACTAGACATTACATGCTTACATACAGAAAGTCTGATAAGCTTGAAGTCCTAGGCTATTCAGACGCTGATTTCGCGGGGTGCGTAGACACAAAGAAATCCACTTCAGGATATATTTTCACCCTTGCGGGAGGAGCTATTTCATGGAAAAGCTCTAAACAAACGCTTACTGCATCGTTGACAATGCAAGCGGAATTTGTAGCATGTTACCATGCGACAGGGCAGGCCGTATGGCTTAAGAATTTCATCCCAAGATTAAAAGTGGTTGACAGCATTGAGAGACCACTTGTTATATACTGCGATAATGAAGCTGCAGTATTCTATACGAGTAACAACAAGTCAAGTGAAGCTGCCAAACACATTGACATTAAATATCATGTTATGAAAGATAGAGTTCAGGATCAAACAATTAAGATTGAGTACATAAATACTAAATTTATGCTTGCGGATCCGCTAACCAAAGGCTTACCTCCCAACTTATTTAAAGAACATGTGGCCGGCATGGGATTAAGTGATTGCCTTTGACTAAGATCCTGGAAATAAAGGGGATTAATTTTCAATCAACACCCGCTAAGTTAAGATGTGAGTTTATTTAAGTATTATAGTGAACTATAGGTCTTGTAGTCTTAATGACGTTTAAAGTTGTTATGACACATTGCCTTGGAGAGCTGTTTTACTTAATAGACTTAGAAATTAATTAAGCCTCTAAATCAAGGGGAGAATGTTGTTTGTTTTATCGGCTTAGAGATAAGATAAGAAATAGAATCCGTGATCGGTGGATTCAACCGATTCTCTTAAACCGAAGAAAACCCCCGAGCCCCACTAGTGCACATATAAAAGAGAAATTGGAGAAGAACGGGACGCCGTTCGCTCTGTCTCCGACTAAAACCCTAACTACTGTGCCCGATCCACAAACGCACTAGAAGGGGTTCGTGAGGTCCTTCTACGTCTCAACACCGGCGACCAAGATTGATCAGCCGGCGTTGGCACACATCGGCACAGAGGAGCATCAAGAAGAAGAGGAAACAGAGAAGAGGAAGAAATCAAATCAAGATGGCTTCACAAGCAAGTCAGTGATTAGAATTAATTTTCCGCATAGGTGATTGAACTTCTAAGGGGATTAAACTCAGTGAATCAATTCTATTCAACACTGTAATTTTAAATTTCTCCAACATTGTGGTATCAGAGCCTAGCCCCTTAGAAATTATCCCAAAATCTTCATCCCTCAGTGAAGTGCACACGATTGATCTAACGGCTCGGATTTATTTGAAAAATCCCAACAAGAAAAAAAAACCAAAAATACACAAACAGGTCAGGAAGTGCATTCCCAAGCCTGTTAATCAGCCCAACTGTCATCTGACGCCCATTAAGAAGCCCAAATATTATTTGACTCCCTTATAATAATATTTGACTTAAGCCCAGTAAGCAGCCAACAAAATCAAATTGACTGAAGCACGGAGCCCACACGTTGACCAGGGTTGCAGCTGTGGGCTTGATTTTACCAGCACAAATCTCAAAGGATATCTTACGGTCAAAAAGACGCAAGATGCAGCCCTCAAAATTCTGTCGAGTGGTAGGCAGCAAGAACCCTTTTTTTTTTCTTTAAGAGTATCTCAAAAGGCTCTCTAAATCTTGCTTGTCATTTGCTCATTTGGTTAGCTAGCTAAAATAATTTTTTTTTATATTTCTTGTACACTCCAATAGCCTCTCTATTTATCATTCTCTAAATTGGCCACTTAAAATTGATATAGAGATACTCCTAGATATTTGCTGCATCAATAGTGGCAGACTATCTGAATATGACATGAGATAAAATCAGTCTTTACCAGATACAGTTCGCAGCTTTGTAGTTCAGAGAACTGATGAACTGCCATGCTAACAGTAATATTCAAAAACAGCAAGAACATTTGCTTGATCTTTCGTCTTCAAATGAGAGAGAAAGCATCAAGATCCATCAAATTTACATAGAATCGATCAATTTGGGAGAAGGAAAAAAAGATTACATATGTAGGAGTAGAATCGATCGATTATGGAGAAGGGGAAAAAAGAAAGCTTTGAGCATGATTGCTGCAGCCAACGCAAGGATTGAACGCGAGCTCCCTCTTATTGCCTTCACAAAGGGGAGCTCAGCTCACACACCTAAAATCCCCATGGCTCGTAGCACCAGCTAGAGCTCGCCTCGTGATATCACTGGCAAGCTCATGGCATCATGGTGATGTTTACACGGTAGGGAAGAAGAGCTAGTCGATGCAGGTGCTGCAGGGGCCGAACCCACCATTGTACCCGGGGCCGGTGCCGTCGCAGATCCCCACTGCGCTGACAAACCCAAGGATGGTGAGGCCAGGAAGGCCAGGGAGGTGCATGCTCGGTGAGGTGCAGGCGTAGGAAGGCGTGGGGAGGCGTAGATGCAAGCAGAAGCAGCGCACGCCCTCGGTACCAGGACGGGTGGCGATGGAAGGAAGGGTTACCGAGCGCGAAGGAGGAGCGGCGCCAGGAGAGGATAGGGTTGGTCCTGTGGGTGTTACGGATGGCTAGTGATTTTGATTTACCAAATTTGGCCAGCCCGAGTAGTCCTTTAGTTAGCTAGATGGCTTGGCAAGTCGGATGTTAAGCTTTTGGAGGTTCGTTTTAATGTGAATTTGCTAAATTTTGGCTTAGAGAACCATATAGCAAGGCTTTTGGAATTGCTCTAATATATCTTTTTTTCCAATATATGATACTCTGGTGGTTTTTCTAATAAACCCGTTTTTTTGGAGGCAGTTTCATGCTTTTTTGAGATGGACTAAGAGCATCACCAAAAGTTACCCAAAATCTAATCCCCCAAATCTCTTTTTGAAAATCTATTTTTAGGATTTTTAGGCATAAAAATATCCTTGTCTTTAAGAGATATTCTAAAATTGACTCTCTAAGAGCATCACCAACAGACGCCCTAAATCAAATCTAATCCCAAAAGTTGAGTTTTTTTTGTGAAAAATCGCATCCTACTAGTACCGTAGACACAAGCCCAAAAATTAGAGCTCTCAATCCCGTTAAAATTACTCTCCACGAGAAGGGTGTCACTGTCGCTCCCAATCCCCCGTTCCCAGCGATTTGGCACGCTTGAGGCAAAATGTTGCCGCCCTCCCGAGTTCGCTCGCCGCCTCCTTGAGGTGCCACGCCGACGGCCTCATCTCCCCTGAGCTCGACCGGAATCCCTACACTGCATCCCTAGGCATCCACGGCGACACAGTTCTTCCCGCCGCCACCTCTAGGTGGCCCATGGCCCCCCCGCCCCCCAGTCGCATCTACCCCAAGCACGGCTGCCGCCGCGATTCGGGTCGCCATCCCATTTCAGCGCAAGTCGCACCGCTGACTCACCGTGGCTTGCACCGCTGCCTACCCCCCATGTAGGGGTGGCACATCCCCATGCCAGGCAGGCGATAGAGGGCCGAGGCAAGCAGCCGGCAACCGTCGGAGACGGTCAGGCATGGGCTTCCATCAACGACGACTCAGCCGGCGTCGATTTCTCTACGGGATGGCCTCCTGTTGCTGAAGAAGAGTTCATCCGTGGAAGGAATTTCAGGGTGCCCGTCGTTGATTTATTTAACAGCCAAGGTGATTGTTCCCAGTCTTTTGTTTGTCTTGTCCAATTCATTCTACGGATGGTTGTCATTTTCTTTCTTGTGCAAACATCAATCAGATCAGTTGCAAAATTTTAGTATGTTACATACTGTAGAGGTCATGGCTCTGGGTACCTTATCATCAGTATATGGGCCACTCGGATAGAGTATAGACCAAATCATATAATTAGAGATAAGATAGCACTTGGCAGATTTTTACCTTATATAATAAGGAAACACAGTCTTAGTCGGATATCCCTTGGTCGTATCCGGCTGGAATCCTTATCATGTATTCCTGTCCCCTAGTATATAAAGGGAGGCAGGGCGCTCCATGAAGGCAGACGCAAGATCATCGATCACAAAACACCTCAGAGGAATAACACCTCAACTGGACGTAGGGTATTACCTCACATCGAGAGTCTGAACCAGTATAAAAACTCTCTGTGTTCCTCTGCAATCCACCGAGTGTCCCTTCGCCGAGTAGTCCTATAGTTTTATTGTCAGTGCAAAGCATTGACAGTTGGCGCGCCAGGTAGAGGCTCCGGCGAATTCTTTATCCGCAAATTTGATGGATCCAACAAACGGAGTCGATGGCAACAAGTTCTCCCCTGGAGACACGATTTTCTTCGGAAGCCTCGATTTCATTGCCAACCAGATTGGCAACCTTACCTTGGCCGGAACAGATCCAATCCAGCCAGCCGAGGAGCCAGCCGACGTAGCGTCAATCGGCCCACAGGACAACGCGATCTCCTTCAATGACTTACTGCAGCGGTCCTTCACATCGCCAAGCATCGGGACAACTCTCTCCTTCAGCATCCGACTTGCGCTAGGCCTTGAGCCAGCTCGGGTTGGGCCGAGAAGGGGAGAGATCGTCAATCTCCCACACGGACTCGGCGACGCTGCGGATATACATCCCGCACAATAGACCCGATCTCCTACGATTCAGTTTGGACACGGCCAAGTGCCGTTTCATATTGGATCTAGAGAGGTTGGGGTCGTTCTCACTCCGATAAACTACTCGGAGTCCGACTCCAAGTCGGATAATGGTTTGAACGCCAGTTCGGACTCCAGTTTGGCGAGTTTTCTCCTCCCCAGCGAGATCTTCATGGCTTCAACACCACCCTCTGAGGTGTGCCGACTACAAGAGGAGGCGCGCCGACTGCAACAACAGGAGGAGGCTGATCGCGAGGCTCGCAACGACGGGCTACGCAGAGCTGGGTGAGCAGCCCAGCAGCAGATTCTCCAAACTAAAGTCGACGATCACAACGTTTTCGTCATGCCGCAACAGAATGTTGTGGCTGCCGCAACCTTGCTGGATACGCTCCAGCTCGGGCCTGGTCACCAGGCCACTCCAACTATCGCCAAGATCAAGGCGATGATCACGGCTACTGCCTGCCAACAGCAACAACAGCAGTCGGGTGACACCGTGATACCGACTAACCGGTCGGGATCTCTAGCAGCCAGCTCATCCACTTCAGCACGGTGTCAGGCGGCTGGCTCTAGTCGGCCACGCAAGGAGTCTAGGCAAACTACACTCGGCAATACCAATAACGACAACTGGCGCCGTCACCAATATGATCGCTGGCCTAATCAAGACCTTCGAGAGTGCCTACAACATGACCTTCGCCACACTATCAGCGCCCGGCGCAGCGAACGACGCGAAAATGAGCGCCGCCGACTGGAAGACGAAAACGAGCGCTCTGGTCTCCATCACGAGTGGTTCAACCGCCGTGGTCGAAGCCCGAGCCCTCACGAAGACGAAGGCATCCCAGCTTTCACTCGGGAGCTACAGGACGTCCATTGGATGACTGGCTTTAAGCCCACTGGGATTGAAAAGTATGACGGCAAGATAAATCCCGAGTCCTGGCTCATCGTATATACCCTAGCAGTTCGAGCTGCTGGGGGCGACAATAAAGCCATGGCTAACTACCTCCTAGTCGCGTTAGCTGACTCGGCGAGGACATGGCTGACAGGGCTCCCAAGGCGGTCAATCGGTTCCTTGGAAGAACTTAGGGATCGGTTCATCGCCAATTTTCAGGGAACCTGTCGATGTTTTACACCGGCAATATGAATATGGGGCTACTTAGCGGATGAAAACTAGGTGGATTGCAAAGGAACACAAGGAGATTTTATACTGGTTCAGGTCCTCAATATGAGGTAATACCCTACGCCCAGTTTGGGGTGTATTCCTTTGAGGAATTATGGTGGCGATTCTGATGAACCAACTCAACCCGCCCTCATAGGGCGCCCTGCCTCCCCTTATATACTAGGGGACAGGGTTACAAGGTAGAAGTCCCAACCGGATTACGGCCAAGGGATCTCCTCTTAGAGATATAACGGACCCGACTAGGACTATATATTCCTTTCTATACAAGGCAGAGTCTGCCGAATCTAGCTATATCTCTAATTACAAGGCTGGGCCCATCCTCTATCCGAATGGCCCATATGCTTGTCATGAGGTACCCGGGGCCCATGGCACCCACAGTAGCCCCTGATACCTTCATAGTTGAGTCACAGCTGATGCCGAGTGCTCATCCTCCATGGTGAAGTCTTCCCGAATGCATTGCTCCCGAGTACTATTTGTCCGAGTGCTTCTTCTCCCGAGTTCTGCTTCATGTCAGCTGGTAGTGAGGCTATGAAGGGCTCCATGTAGAAGTATGAATAGTGTACACCGAATAGGTGCACCTATTAGGTGTAGCCCTCGACTTTGTGCTTAATTATGAAACAATTAAACATAAAGTCAAAGATCTTTAACCTTATAGTCTTTCCCGAGTAGATTACTACTGGTATATGAGACTCTTCGGTATCATGTCAACCGGAATAAACTTTATAGTCTTGCCGAGTAGAGAACTACTCGTATGTAGGACTCTTCGACTTCATGTCAGTCAGAATGTATGTTTATAGTCTTGTCGAGTAGGATGCTACTCGTATATGGGACTCTTCAGCTTCATGTCAGCTGGAAAGGGGGTTTATAATCTTTCCCGAGTGGCATCCCACCCGAAAGTTAGACTCCTCAGCATCATGTCAGCTGGAAAAAATATTTATAGTCTCTCCCGAGTAGTGCACTACTCGAAAGTTAGACTCTTCAGCGTCATATCAGCTGGAATAATGTTGCTCATGGCAACTAATGGCCACGCATGTAGGCCGAGTACCACTTTATGAAAATAAATCCACGGCGCGGTCAGGTATACTCGAGAAAGATACCTGCATCCCCAATTTTAATGAAGACCAGCTTGTGATCCATGTAAAGATATATCCTCGAGACCTGGTGGATAAAACAGATACCCAAACATATATGTTTAGCAATAAGGCTCTCATGAAGCATATATGTTTACCTCATCGGTTCCTGTTGGTAGCACCAACACTATAATTTCATCTCAGCCTGCGGGCGGCCCACATGGAGCATGCTACGGTAGGAACTCATGTCTTGGTGGTTGCTACCAAATAAGCCGGCCTGAACCGACCTACCTAGCATAGCTCTATAGAAGTAGCATCCATCGCATGTCAGGATGAGTACTCAAGCATTGGTAATTGCAATCAGCCAGAAGAATCCTTGTCTATAAGCCTTTCCGACTTATGTTCTAGATGCAATCTAGTTGCCACAGGTGCCTGAGTAGGTATGTTGCAGAATCTGCTTGCCCTCCTCAGATGTGACGTGGTACATGAGAACTCCGGATACGCTTAGACAACGTAAATCTTCTCTGACTTGGGTAAAGCCGAATAAGGTACCCGAACCTTGCGTTAGCAAAGGGTTCGGCTGGCGACCCTCATGGGGCGTACCCTATCCAACAGAGTTATGGCCAAATAAGGTACCCGACTCTTGCATTAGCATAGGATTCGGCTGGCGACCCTCATGGGGCGTACCCGATCTGACAGAGTTGTGACCAAATAAGGTACCCGAACCTAGCATTACCATAGGATTCGGCTGGCGACCCTCATGGGGCGACCCTACTTAGCCGAGTAGTACACGAGCCCTAACTAGCGCCGGAGGTCGATTATATTAGCTGAATAAGGTACCTGTTAACGCCAAAATTTGGTAAGGCCCTGTATCAGATTTGGTCAAGGGGAAAATTGCAGTCAACTGGCAGAGATTGATCCAGAAAAGACCGATTCCGGAAGGGGGCCGTGAAGACCGCTGTATGGCAGTTATTTACTGTGTATATTAATTAGGCAAGCGCTTATCTTTAGGAAACCTGACTTCGTGTCCGGTTGGGTCTTATTAGCATTTTCTGTTATAGTTAGGAAACCATGTATCGTGTTCAATAAGGACTCATGTAACTCGGGGTATAAATACATATGCCCGGGGACCTTGTAAATTATCCGCACAGATCAATCAAATTCAGCGCATCGCCACCCTTTCGACGGGTTCTTGCTTCTCGAGCCGGGCTGCATCGGTTAAGTTCGACCTCCTGCGAGAGGGTAAGTCTCGTCACCCCGGCTACCTATCGGCTAGGACTTCCTCGGTTAGGTCTGATATTCTAGTCGGTTTATGGTAGTCGGCTTACCACGATATATTTATTTTATCTATGGCTGCATCAGTTCAGTTTGATCTCATAGATTGATTAGGTATATCACATCACGCGTGCGTAGATCATATCGGCTTACTGGGAGCGGTTTATCATCAGTTTGTGCTGCATCGGTTAGGTCCGATCTATTAAACTGCAAGTGATAAATCGTTCCTGTTAGGTTGATACCTTATGCGCAAGTGTCTTATCGGAGCGTATAGCCGATAAGTTATCGTATCTTACATCACGATCGCATTAGGTCTATCGGCCTATCGAGGTATTGTTATCATCATCAGTCTATGCTGCAACGGTTGGGTCCGATCTACAAGACTGAAGATAATAGCTTTACTCTTGATAAGCCGATGGGTTTTAATGCGGTGTTTTATCGGAGTGCTTAGCCGATAAGTTATTTCTTAAATACAGCCGATTATACTGCTTGCCTTGTTATACATTCTTGCCTGCATTATTGTTATGATCGGCTAAGGGCCAGCCGATTGATTTACTCCGCCGATCCCGGGCATGAGCCTAGTCAAGTTCCCGGGCACAATCAGTGCGCTAGGATCCGGGCACGGGTACAAGCGAGGACCCGGGGACGAACACAGGTGAGGACCCGGGCACGGGCACGAGCACAGGTGAGAACCCGGGCACGGGCACGGACATCGGACGAAGATCTGGGCACGGGCACGAGCAAGGGCCCGGGCGCGGGTGCGGGCGATATCTTTGCAGTGATAATAGTAATCTTTAATCATAATCGGCTGAAGTTTATTTAATCTATTTATTTATTTATGCATCCTGCTTATTTACCTTATTAGTTTACAGCCGATTTTGAGCATCTCTTCAATGATGGGCTAGTTTAGTATTCATTATTATTATGCTATTACTCATGCTATCATCGGCTTACAGTTGATGTATAAGTGCTACAGTGCAAATCGGCCATCGGCCGATGGGATGAGTCCAAGCCGGCTTCCAGCCGATTGGCTCACGAATTTGACATCTTTTCTCCTTGTCAATTGCAGGGTCAAATTAACTGGCACGCCTATGAACCTCAAGATTTTAGGACCTGCACTGGAGTGAAGCAAATCTCCCAGGCCTTCACGTGTCTCCAAGGCGCCGGACGGCCCCAGCGGTTTTTGGCGTCAACACGTTTTTGGCACGCCTGATGGGACGCGAAGTTTCAACAATCAGATCTGCAACATGGCCGGAAAGGAAGTCAAGACAGACAACATAATTCCGGTCAGCATGGAAGATTTAACAGACGAACAAAAACAGCAAATTGAGCAAACTATGGCCAATTTTCAGAAGCTGTGCTTAGAGTCCTTCGGCATGAGAAGGCAAGGGCCGATTCAAAAATCCCAGTTTCCGAAGCCAGTACTGGTTGGAGAATCGAGCCGTACGCCACCTGAGAGTCCACCGGTAACACCCTTGCAAGAGATGGTGAATGAAGCAGTTCAGCATGCTCTCATCAATCAATCCGGGATTCTGGTCAACACACTTCATAATCTCATAAAGAAGACGGTGGATGGATCGATTATTCAAGAGCCTACTCGGGGTCCTATTTACCTCCCACCGAAGGTTGAACCGAATCAGATTGCTTACAATGTCAGCAGAGACATACTAGAAAACATGTTTACATAAAACCAGGCTGGGGGGCAACAGGATGTTCCTGCTGGATATCATCGGTCTGCTTATTATGGAGGATATCAGCAGAATTATCCAGGAGGCGGGGCCGATCCAGGCACTTACCAAAGGGAGTATCATAGACAGAATCGGCAACAAACTCCACCTGTCCAGTATCAACAAGACAACCTGAGGGAAGAAGATCTATCAACTAGGGTTGCTGAAATAGTAAGGGAGCAGTTCGGGATCAAGCCCAAGGAACAAACATTTATGTATCGGCATCCATGTCCTGAGTGGTTCGACAGGGTTCCATTACCACACCGATATAGGGTCCCGGATTTCTCTAAATTCTCAGGGCAAGACAGCACATCTACAGTGGAACATGTCAGCCGATTCCTGGCACAATGTGGAGAGGCATCGGCTGAAGAGGCTCTGAGGGTTAGGTTTTTTCCCTTGTTACTTTCTGGATCGGCTTTTACATGGTTCTCTTCATTACCACCAAATTCCGTTCGGGGGTGGGCCGATCTAGAAAAACAGTTTTATAAATACTTCTTTACCGGAATCCATGAAATGAGACTGACAGACTTGACATCGGTTAGGCAGCGACCAGATGAAACAGTACCGGAATACGTTCAGCGATTTCGGGACGTCAGAAACAGATGTTACTGTCTAAACCTGAGCGATGGGCATCTGGCCGATCTGGCTTTCTAGGGTCTATTGTCGCCGATTAAAGAAAGGTTTTCATCACAAGAGTTCGAGTCCCTGGTGCACCTGGTACAGAAGGTATCGGCTCATGAAAGCCGATTTCAAGAGGCGAAAAAAGATAAATATCAGAGAAGGGTTGCTCAAGTTCAGGTTTATTCATCAGATGATGAGGAATCCGATGCTGAGGTTGGACTGGCGGAGTGGGCAAGGAACAAGAAATCAGTATCATGTCCATGGGTCAAGGATATCGGCAAAGAGGAGCGGTATGATTTTGATATTAATAAAGCCGATAAAATCTTTGATTTGCTGCTACAAGAAAAACAGATACAACTTCCGCCAAACCACGTGATTCCATCAGCCGAAAAACTGAAGAAGAAAAGATATTGCAAGTGGCACAATACTATATCGCATCATACTAACGAGTGCAAAGTTTTTCGGCAACAAATCCAATCGGCTGTCGAGCAGGGAAGAATCAAATTCGAAGACAAGAAGCCAATGAAGATTGATGGGCATCCGTTCCCCGTAAACATGGTCTATGCGGGATCATCATCAAGGGCTCAGGCCGATGGAGGAAGACGTCAAAGGTACAAATCAAGGATTACTTCATCGGATATGATAGAAAAATATTCAAGATATGGGGAACAGAGGGATGAGCCGGAAAGATATAATCCGCATTGGAACTGCCCATTCTTCCGATTCTGCTGGGATCAAGGGATGAGATTGCCATCAGTAGAAGATTGCCCCGAGTGCAGTAATATGGGGAATCGGCATGATCAGCAGGAGAGGTTTTCTCGGGATTGGCCACTTGGAAAAAGAGCATCGGTTCATAGCCGATTAGGGCAGATCCATGAAGAGTTCTTTGAGGAGGATGAAGAGGAAGTGCATGAAAAACAAGTCCAGAATTCTCAATGGTGCCCTAGTGGGATATTCACGAAGAATCAGAAGAGAAGGGCGCAACGGCTACGACACCGAGAGCAGCAGGACGAACAGAGACAAGATCAGGAAGAGGCCGATCATCGTCACAAGAGAACCAAGCAAGTATGGCGCGTGAAGAAAAGGGACGATGAAGCTGATCAATCGGCTCCAGTAGATATGGTGTTCTTTTTGCCTCGGGAGTATAAAGCACTTTCATCAGATGAAGAAGGCAACAAGGAGGTTTTCGCTCAACTAACGTTGCAACCTGATCAAGCCATATTTGATAAACCTAAAGAGTCAGAGCATCGGCACCTAAAGCCATTATATATCAAGGGCTATGTGAATGGGAAGCCGATGACGAAGATGCTGGTTGATGGGGGAGCAGCAGTTAATCTTATGCCTCATGCTACATTTCGGAAATTGGGGAAGACTGCCGAAGATCTGATAAAGACAAATATGGTGTTAAAACACTTCGGTGGGAATTCATCAGAGGCGAAAGGCGTATTGAACGTGGAGTTGATAGTGGGAAATAAGACATTACCTACCACATTTTTCGTCATCGACGGAAAGGGGTCATATAGCTTGCTTCTCGGCAGGGACTGGATTCACGCGAACTGTTGCGTGCCCTCGACGATGCATCAATGTTTGATACAATGGCAAGGAGATCAAGTTGAGGTGGTCCTAGCAGATCGGTCAACCAACATTGCAATGACCGATCTACCAGTCTGGGAAGCCGATGGTGTTGATTGCCTGTCCGAAAAAATATGGGAAGGAGACTACCTTAAGGTCACTAGCCAAGGGATACAGCCGATTCAGCAAGTCGGCTCTGAGTTGTTACTCTGATGGGCTCCATTGAAGACTTCGAGGGGAAGCTGGGGCAAGGATTTACATCGGCCGATGATTTGGAGGAGATCGACATAGGACCAGGAGATAAGCCAAGGCCGACGTACATAAGCAAAAAGTTATGTCCTGAACTTCGAGAAGAATTGATAACACTGCTGAAGGAGTATCGGGAGTGTTTCGCTTGGGAGTACGCATGAGATGCCAGGATTAAGCCGATCAATTGTTGAACATCGGCTGCCCATTAAACCAGGATATCGGCCATTCAAACAGGCTCCAAGGAGATTCAAGGCAGAGTTATATGAGCCAATCAAAGCGGAAATCACAAGGTTATATGATGCCAAGTTTATAAGGCCATGCCGATATGCTGAGTGGGTTTCTAATATCGTCCCGGTGGAGAAGAAAAACGGAAAATTGAGGATATGTATTGATTTCCGGGATCTGAATAAAGCTACCCCCAAGAATGAGTACCCGATGCCGATAGCGGATTTACTGGTGGATGCAGCATCAGGCCACAAAATTATCAGCTTCATGGACGGCAATGCAGGATACAATCAGATTTTTATGGCTGAAGAAGATATACATAAAACTGCGTTTCGGTGTCCTGGAGCTATCGGCTTGTATGAGTGGGTAGTAATGACTTTTGGATTGCAAAGTGCCGGTGCGACTTATCAGAGGGCGATGAACTATATATTTCATGATCTCATCGGCTTGTTGGTAGAAATTTACATTGATGATGTGGTGGTTAAGTCTAAAAGTGAGGAAAGCCATATAGCTGATTTGCGGAAAGTGCTGGAGAGGGCCAAGAAATACGAACTAAGGATGAATCCCAATAAATGCGCTTTTGGTGTATCGGCTGGGCAGTTTTTGGGTTTTATGGTTCATGAGCGAGGGATTGAAGTCAGTCAGTGAAGCATCAGAGCCATCAAGACCACGGAACCACCAAGCAATAAGACAGAGTTGTAGTCATTGATCGGCAAGAATTAACTTTGTGAGGAGGTTTATATCAAATTTGTCAGGAGAATTGAGTATTTTACTCCGTTATTGAAGTTGAAAGCCGATCAAGAGTTTGTGTGGGGGGCGGCACAGCAGAAGACATTTGACGAGATCAAGAACTATCTGAGTTCCACACCTATTTTAATTCTGCCGCAGAGAGGAGTGCTGTTTAGGTTGTACTTGTCAGCCGATGAGAAATCCATCGGGTCTGTTTTGATACAAGAGTTTGAGGGAAAGGAGCGAGTTGTGTTTTATCTGAGCAGAAGGCTTTTGGATGCTGAAACGAGATATCCTGCGGTGGAGAAATTATGCCTATGTTTATATTTCTCATGCACAAAGTTGAGGCATTATATCCTATCGGCTGAGTGTACAGTAGTTTGCAAGGCTGATGTGGTCAAATATATGTTGTCGGCTCCAGTCTTGAACAGGGCGAGTGGGTAAATGGATTTTTGCTTTGGAGTTTGACTTGAGATATGAATCGGCTAAAGCAATCAAGGGACAGGCAGTGGCTGATTTCATTGTACACACAGAGGGCTCATCGAAGGTTATGTGGAGCCGATCCCATGGACTTTGTTTTTTGATGGATCGGTTTGCAAGCATGGATCTGGTATCGGCTTGGTTATATATAGACCACGCCTCGGGGGGCAAGTTTTGAGTTTGCTTTTACAATTAAACCTTATCGGACTAACAATCAGGCAGAATACGAGGCGGGTGCTGAAAGGACTTCAACTCTTAAAGGAGATAGGAGCCAATATCATAGAGATTGTTGGTGATTCTTTAAATTGGTGCAATCAAGCAGTTATCTGGGGAATATGAGTGCAAGGATGGATGTTTTGAGATCATATAATGAGGAATGCACGGATTTGTTAAAGGGATTTCAAGATGGTATCAATAGATCATATTCCTAGGGAACAAAATTAGAAGCCAATGATCTTGCACAGATTCTTCAGGGTTATCGGCTTGAATAGGCTAGGTTGAGGTTGAAATAGCCGATAGTGACATTCAAATCAAAACCGTTGACTGGAGACAGGAGATAATTGATTATTGCAAAATCCGTCACAATCTTTCCAGGAAAATTTGGTATAAAGCTACTAAGTATGGTGCTTGCTTTGATGGGGAACTGTATATATCGGACTTTTGAGGGAGTTCTGCTTAGGTGCCTTTGGAAGAAGCCAAAGTGGTTATGTGCGAGGTGCATGAGGCGTCTGTGGACATCAATCGGCTCATAAAGATGAAGTGGTTGCTGAGAAGAGTAGGATATTTTTTTGGCCGACAATGCTGGAGATTGCTTCAGGTACTATAAAGGATGTCAAGATTGTCAGAAATTTGAAAATGTACAACGAGCACCAGCATCGACTATGAATCCTATCATCAAACCGTGGCCGTTCAGAGGATGGGGAATTGACATGATCGCCAGGTTTTTCCTTCATCAAGTAAGGACATAAGTTTCATTGCGACGAACAGATTATTTTACCAAGTGGGTAGAGGCGATTCCCTTTGAAGAAAGTCACGTCCAGAGCGATCGAGTTCGTAAAGGAGCATATATTATCGGTTTGGAATTCCTCAGACGATAATTAATGATCAGGGGATCTGTCTTCGTGTCCGTGAGTTTTCAACAGTTTGCTGCCAGTATGGGAATCAAGTTCATTAAATCATCGCCTTATTATGCTCAGGCTAATGGACAGGCAGAAGCCTCTAATAAGAGTTTGATCAAGTTGATTAAGCGGAAGATTGATGAGCAGCCGCGGCGATGGCATACTACATTAGCCGATTCATTATGGGGCCTATCGGATGCGTGTCATGGATCTACTCGGGTGCCACCGTATCAGTTGGTATATACATGAGGCAGTTCTACCTTGGGAACTAAAACATCGGCTCTAGAGAATTTTTGCGAATCAAGTTGACAGCCGATGATTATATATAACTTAATGACAGAATATGAACTTGAAGATTTGGCCCTGCAGAAAAACAATCAGAGTTACGCAAAGGGCATTGGACCAAGGATCAAGGAAAACCCCAGGCTAAAGGCCGCTCGGCAATTACAAACAAAAAGTGGTGTAATAAGTCATTTGCCGAGGAGATCTTGTATGGAAGTTGATTTTGCCGGATCGGGTTTAGAGATAATCGTTTGGGAAATGGTCGCCTAATTGGGAAGGCCTATCGGATTAATCGTTGTGTGCCTGGTAATAGCCTATG